>OY720108.1:15432203-15835864 GCA_963082835.1 Leptogaster cylindrica
ATATGCTAAATAACTACGAAAATATGGATTTATTCTCAATATACTGCGAGTTTTAGAAATTTTTATTTTGAAATTTCTATTTTTTAGAGTTTCTTTGAAAGTGGTGTTCAGACAGTATTTTTCATTCGCAATATGCTAAATAACTACGAAAACATGGATTTATTCTCAATATACTGCGAGTTTTAGAAATTTTTATTTTGAAATTTCTATTGTTTAGAGTTCCTTTGATATTGGTGTTTGGACAGTATTTTTCATTCGCAATATGCTAAATAACTACGAAAACATGGATTTATTCTTAATATACTGCGAGTTTTAGAAATTTTTATTTAGAAATTTCTATTTTTTAGAGTTTCTTTGAAAGTGGTGTTCAGACAGTATTTTTCATTCGCAATATGCTAAATAACTACGAAAACATGGATTTATTCTCAATATACTGCGAGTTTTAGAAATTTTTATTTTGAAATTTCTATTTTTTAGAGTTTCTTTGATATTGGTGTTTGGACAGTATTTTTCATTCGCAATATGCTAAATAACTACGAAAACATGGATTTATTCTCAATATACTGCGAGTTTTAGAAATTTTTATTTTGAAATTTCTATTTTTTAGAGTTTCTTTGAAAGTGGTGTTCAGACAGTATTTTTCATTCGCAATATGCTAAATAACTACGAAAACATGGATTTATTCTCAATATACTGCGAGTTTTAGAAATTTTTATTTTGAAATTTCTATTTTTTAGAGGTCCTTTGATATTGGTGTTTGGACACTATTTTTCATTCGCAATATGCTAAATAACTACGAAAACATGGATTTATTCTTAATATACTGCGAGTTTTAGAAATTTTTATTTAGAAATTTCTATTTTTTAGAGTTTCTTTGATATTGGTGTTTGGACAGTATTTTTCATTCGCAATATGCTAAATAACTACGAAAACATGGATTTATTCTTAATATACTGCGAGTTTTAGAAATTTTTATTTAGAAATTTCTATTTTTTAGAGTTCCTTTGATATTGGTGTTTGGACAGTATTTTTCATTTGCAATATGCTAAATAACTACGAAAACATGGATTTATTCTCAATATACTGCGAGTTTTAGAAATTTTTATTTTGAAATTTCTATTTTTTAGAGTTTCTTTGAAATTGGTGTTTGGACAGTATTTTTCATTCGCAATATGCTAAATAACTACGAAAACATGGATTTATTCTCAATATACTGCGAGTTTTAGAAATTTTTATTTTGAAATTTCTATTTTTTAGAGTTTCTTTGATATTGGTGTTTGGACAGTATTTTTCATTCGCAATATGCTAAATAACTACGAAAACATGGATTTATTCTCAATATACTGCGAGTTTTAGAAATTTTTATTTTGAAATTTCTATTTTTTAGAGTTTCTTTGAAATTGGTGTTTGGACAGTATTTTTCATTCGCAATATGCTAAATAACTACGAAAACATGGATTTATTCTTAATATACTGCGAGTTTTAGAAATTTTTATTTAGAAATTTCTATTTTTTAGAGTTTCTTTGATATTGGTGTTTGGACAGTATTTTTCATTCGCAATATGCTAAATAACTACGAAAACATGGATTTATTCTCAATATACTGCGAGTTTCAGAAATTTTTATTTTGAAATTTCTATTTTTTAGAGTTTCTTTGAAATTGGTGTTTGGACAGTATTTTTCATTCGCAATATGCTAAATAACTACGAAAACATGGATTTATTCTCAATATACTGCGAGTTTTAGAAATTTTTTACTTTGAAATTTCTATTTTTTAGAGTTCCTTTGATATTGGTGTTTGGACGGTATTTTTCATTTGCAATATGCTAAATAACTACGAAAACATGGATTTATTCTCAATATACTGCGAGTTTTAGAAATTTTTATTTTGAAATTTCTATTTTTTAGAGTTTCTTTAATATTGGTGTTTGGACAGTATTTTTCATTCGCAATATGCTAAATAACTACGAAAACATGGATTTATTCTCAATATACTCCGAGTTTTAGAAATTTTTACTTTGAAATTTCTATTTTTAAGAGTTTCTTTGATATTGGTGTTTGGACAGTATTTTTCATTCGCAATATGCTAAATAACTACGAAAAACATGGATTTATTCTCAATATACTGCGAGTTTCAGAAATTTTTATTTTGAAATTTCTATTTTTTAGAGTTTCTTTGAAATTGGTGTTTGGACAGTATTTTTCATTCGCAATATGCTAAATAACTACGAAAACATGGATTTATTCTCAATATACTGCGAGTTTTAGAAATTTTTACTTTGAAATTTCTATTTTTTAGAGTTCCTTTGATATTGGTGTTTGGACGGTATTTTTCATTTGCAATATGCTAAATAACTACGAAAACATGGATTTATTCTCAATATACTGCGAGTTTTAGAAATTTTTATTTTGAAATTTCTATTTTTTAGAGTTTCTTTAATATTGGTGTTTGGACAGTATTTTTCATTCGCAATATGCTAAATAACTACGAAAACATGGATTTATTCTCAATATACTCCGAGTTTTAGAAATTTTTACTTTGAAATTTCTATTTTTTAGAGTTCCTTTGATATTGGTGTTTGGACAGTATTTTTCATTCGCAATATGCTAAATAACTACGAAAACATGGATTAATTCTCAATATACTGCGAGTTTTAGAAATTTTTATTTTGAAATTTCTATTTTTTAGAGTTCCTTTGATATTGGTGTTTGGACAGTATTTTTCATTCGTAATATGCTAAATAACTACGAAAACATGGATTTATTCTTAATATACTGCGAGTTTTAGAAATTTTTATTTTGAAATTTCTATTTTTTAGAGTTTCTTTGATATTGGTGTTTGGACAGTATTTTTCGTTCGCAATATGCTAAATAACTACGAAAACATGGATTTATTCTCAATATACTGCGAGTTTTAGAAATTTTTATTTTGAAATTTCTATTTTTTAGAGTTTCTTTGAAAGTGGTGTTCAGACAGTATTTTTCATTCGCAATATGCTAAATAACTACGAAAACATGGATTTATTCTCAATATACTGCAGGTTTTAGAAATTTTTATTTTGAAATTTCTATTTTTTGGAGTTCCTTTGATATTGGTGTTTGGACAGTATTTTTCATTCGCAATATGCTAAATAACTACGAAAACATGGATTTATTCTTAATATACTGCGAGTTTTAGAAATTTTTATTTTGAAATTTCTATTTTTTAGAGTTTCTTTGATATTGGTGTTTGGACAGTATTTTTCATTCGCAATATGCTAAATAACTACGAAAACATGGATTTATTCTCAATATACTGCGAGTTTTAGAAATTTTTATTTTGAAATTTCTATTTTTTAGAGTTTCTTTGAAAGTGGTGTTCAGACAGTATTTTTCATTCGCAATATGCTAAATAACTACGAAAACATGGATTTATTCTCAATATACTGCGAGTTTTAGAAATTTTTATTTTGAAATTTCTATTTTTTAGAGTTCCTTTGATATTGGTGTTTGGACAGTATTTTTCATTCGCAATATGCTAAATAACTACGAAAACATGGATTTATTCTTAATATACTGCGAGTTTTAGAAATTTTTATTTTGAAATTTCTATTTTTTAGAGTTTCTTTGATATTGGTGTTTGGACAGTATTTTTCATTCGCAATATGCTAAATAACTACGAAAACATGGATTTATTCTCAATATACTGCGAGTTTTAGAAATTTTTATTTTGAAATTTCTATTTTTTAGAGTTTCTTTGAAAGTGGTGTTCAGACAGTATTTTTCATTCGCAATATGCTAAATAACTACGAAAACATGGATTTATTCTCAATATACTGCGAGTTTTAGAAATTTTTATTTTGAAATTTCTATTTTTTAGAGGTCCTTTGATATTGGTGTTTGGACAGTATTTTTCATTCGCAATATGCTAAATAACTACGAAAACATGGATTTATTCTTAATATACTGCGAGTTTTAGAAATTTTTATTTAGAAATTTCTATTTTTTAGAGTTTCTTTGATATTGGTGTTTGGACAGTATTTTTCATTCGCAATATGCTAAATAACTACGAAAACATGGATTTATTCTCAATATACTGCGAGTTTTAGAAATTTTTATTTTGAAATTTCTATTTTTTAGAGTTTCTTTGAAAGTGGTGTTCAGACAGTATTTTTCATTCGCAATATGCTAAATAACTACGAAAACATGGATTTATTCTCAATATACTGCGAGTTTTAGAAATTTTTATTTTGAAATTTCTATTTTTTAGAGTTCCTTTGATATTGGTGTTTGGACAGTATTTTTCATTTGCAATATGCTAAATAACTACGAAAACATGGATTTATTCTCAATATACTGCGAGTTTTAGAAATTTTTATTTTGAAATTTCTATTTTTTAGAGTTTCTTTGAAATTGGTGTTTGGACAGTATTTTTCATTCGCAATATGCTAAATAACTACGAAAACATGGATTTATTCTCAATATACTGCGAGTTTTAGAAATTTTTATTTTGAAATTTCTATTTTTTAGAGTTTCTTTGATATTGGTGTTTGGACAGTATTTTTCATTCGCAATATGCTAAATAACTACGAAAATATGGATTTATTCTCAATATACTGCGAGTTTTAGAAATTTTTTTTTGAAATTTCTATTTTTTAGAGTTTCTTTGAAATTGGTGTTTGGACAGTATTTTTCATTCGCAATATGCTAAATAACTACGAAAACATGGATTTATTCTCAATATACTGCGAGGTTTAGAAATTTTTATTTAGAAATTTCTATTTTTTAGAGTTTCTTTGATATTGGTGTTTGGATAGTATTTTTCATTCGCAATATGCTAAATAACTACGAAAACATGGATTTATTCTCAATATACTGCGAGTTTTAGAAATTTTTATTTTGAAATTTCTATTTTTTAGAGTTTCTTTGAAAGTGGTGTTCAGACAGTATTTTTCATTCGCAATATGCTAAATAACTACGAAAACATGGATTTATTCTCAATATACTGCGAGTTTTAGAAATTTTTATTTTGAAATTTCTATTTTTTAGAGTTCCTTTGATATTGGTGTTTGGACAGTATTTTTCATTGGTAATATGCTAAATAACTACGAAAACATGGATTTATTCTTAATATACTGCGAGTTTTAGAAATTTTTATTTAGAAATTTCTATTTTTTAGAGTTTCTTTGATATTGGTGTTTGGACAGTATTTTTCATTCGCAATATGCTAAATAACTACGAAAACATGGATTTATTCTCAATATACTGCGAGTTTTAGAAATTTTTATTTTGAAATTTCTATTTTTTAGAGTTTCTTTGAAAGTGGTGTTCAGACAGTATTTTTCATTCGCAATATGCTAAATAACTACGAAAACATGGATTTATTCTCAATATACTGCGAGTTTTAGAAATTTTTATTTTGAAATTTCTATTTTTTAGAGTTTCTTTGATATTGGTGTTTGGACAGTATTTTTCATTCGCAATATGCTAAATAACTACGAAAACATGGATTTATTCTCAATATACTGCGAGTTTTAGAAATTTTTATTTTGAAATTTCTATTTTTTAGAGTTTCTTTGAAAGTGGTGTTCAGACAGTATTTTTCATTCGCAATATGCTAAATAACTACGAAAACATGGATTTATTCTCAATATACTGCGAGTTTTAGAAATTTTTATTTTGAAATTTCTATTTTTTAGAGTTTCTTTGAAAGTGGTGTTCAGACAGTATTTTTCATTCGCAATATGCTAAATAACTACGAAAACATGGATTTATTCTCAATATACTGCGAGTTTTAGAAATTTTTATTTTGAAATTTCTATTTTTTAGAGTTCCTTTGATATTGGTGTTTGGACAGTATTTTTCATTCGTAATATGCTAAATAACTACGAAAACATGGATTTATTCTTAATATACTGCGAGTTTTAGAAATTTTTATTTTGAAATTTCTATTTTTTAGAGTTTCTTTGATATTGGTGTTTGGACAGTATTTTTCATTCGCAATATGCTAAATAACTACGAAAACATGGATTTATTCTCAATATACTGCGAGTTTTAGAAATTTTTATTTTGAAATTTCTATTTTTTAGAGTTTCTTTGAAAGTGGTGTTCAGACAGTATTTTTCATTCGCAATATGCTAAATAACTACGAAAACATGGATTTATTCTTAATATACTGCGAGTTTTAGAAATTTTTATTTAGAAATTTCTATTTTTTAGAGTTTCTTTGATATTGGTGTTTGGACAGTATTTTTCATTCGCAATATGCTAAATAACTACGAAAACATGGATTTATTCTCAATATACTGCGAGTTTTAGAAATTTTTATTTTGAAATTTCTATTTTTTAGAGTTCCTTTGATATTGGTGTTTGGACAGTATTTTTCATTCGTAATATGCTAAATAACTACGAAAACATGGATTTATTCTTAATATACTGCGAGTTTTAGAAATTTTTATTTTGAAATTTCTATTTTTTAGAGGTCCTTTGATATTGGTGTTTGGACAGTATTTTTCATTCGCAATATGCTAAATAACTACGAAAACATGGATTTATTCTTAATATACTGCGAGTTTTAGAAATTTTTATTTAGAAATTTCTATTTTTTAGAGTTTCTTTGATATTGGTGTTTGGACAGTATTTTTCATTCGCAATATGCTAAATAACTACGAAAACATGGATTTATTCTTAATATACTGCGAGTTTTAGAAATTTTTATTTAGAAATTTCTATTTTTTAGAGTTCCTTTGATATTGGTGTTTGGACAGTATTTTTCATTTGCAATATGCTAAATAACTACGAAAACATGGATTTATTCTCAATATACTGCGAGTTTTAGAAATTTTTATTTTGAAATTTCTATTTTTTAGAGTTTCTTTGAAATTGGTGTTTGGACAGTATTTTTCATTCGCACTATGCTAAATAACTACGAAAACATGGATTTATTCTCAATATACTGCGAGTTTTAGAAATTTTTATTTTGAAATTTCTATTTTTTAGAGTTTCTTTGATATTGGTGTTTGGACAGTATTTTTCATTCGCAATATGCTAAATAACTACGAAAACATGGATTTATTCTCAATATACTGCGAGTTTTAGAAATTTTTATTTTGAAATTTCTATTTTTTAGAGTTTCTTTGAAATTGGTGTTTGGACAGTATTTTTCATTCGCAATATGCTAAATAACTACGAAAACATGGATTTATTCTCAATATACTGCGAGTTTTAGAAATTTTTATTTTGAAATTTCTATTTTTTAGAGTTTCTTTGATATTGGTGTTTGGACAGTATTTTTCATTCGCAATATGCTAAATAACTACGAAAATATGGATTTATTCTCAATATACTGCGAGTTTTAGAAATTTTTTTTTGAAATTTCTATTTTTTAGAGTTTCTTTGAAATTGGTGTTTGGACAGTATTTTTCATTCGCAATATGCTAAATAACTACGAAAACATGGATTTATTCTCAATATACTGCGAGGTTTAGAAATTTTTACTTTGAAATTTCTACTTTTTAGAGTTCCCTTGATATTGGTGTTTGGACAGTATTTTTCATTCGCAATATGCTAAATAACTACGAAAACATGGATTTATTCTTAATATACTGCGAGTTTTAGAAATTTTTATTCAGAAATTTCTATTTTTTAGAGTTTCTTTGATATTGGTGTTTGGACAGTATTTTTCATTCGCAATATGCTAAATAACTACGAAAACATGGATTTATTCTCAATATACTGCGAGTTTTAGAAATTTTTATTTTGAAATTTCTATTTTTTAGAGTTTCTTTAATATTGGTGTTTGGACAGTATTTTTCATTCGCAATATGCTAAATAACTACGAAAACATGGATTTATTCTCAATATACTGCGAGTTTTAGAAATTTTTACTTTGAAATTTCTATTTTTTAGAGTTCCTTTGATATTGGTGTTTGGACAGTATTTTTCATTTGCAATATGCTAAATAACTACGAAAACATGGATTTATTCTCAATATACAGCGAGTTTTAGAAATTTTTATTTTGAAATTTCTATTTTTTAGAGTTTCTTTAATATTGTTGTTTGGACAGTATTTTTCATTCGCAATATGCTAAATAACTACGAAAACATGGATTAATTCTCAATATACTGCGAGTTTTAGAAATTTTTATTTTGAAATTTCTATTTTTTAGAGTTCCTTTGATATTGGTGTTTGGACAGTATTTTTCATTCGTAATATGCTAAATAACTACGAAAACATGGATTTATTCTTAATATACTGCGAGTTTTAGAAATTTTTATTTTGAAATTTCTATTTTTTAGAGTTTCTTTGATATTGGTGTTTGGACAGTATTTTTCATTCGCAATATGCTAAATAACTACGAAAACATGGATTTATTCTCAATAAACTGCGAGTTTTAGAAATTTTTATTTTGAACTTTCTATTTTTTAGAGTTTCTTTGAAAGTGGTGTTCAGACAGTATTTTTCATTCGCAATATGCTAAATAACTACGAAAACATGGATTTATTCTCAATATACTGCGAGTTTTAGAAATTTTTATTTTGAAATTTCTATTTTTTAGAGTTCCTTTGATATTGGTGTTTGGACAGTATTTTTCATTCGCAATATGCTAAATAACTACGAAAACATGGATTTATTCTTAATATACTGCGAGTTTTAGAAATTTTTATTTTGAAATTTCTATTTTTTAGAGTTTCTTTGATATTGGTGTTTGGACAGTATTTTTCATTCGCAATATGCTAAATAACTACGAAAACATGGATTTATTCTCAATATACTGCGAGTTTTAGAAATTTTTATTTTGAAATTTCTATTTTTTAGAGTTTCTTTGAAAGTGGTGTTCAGACAGTATTTTTCATTCGCAATATGCTAAATAACTACGAAAACATGGATTTATTCTCAATATACTGCGAGTTTTAGAAATTTTTATTTTGAAATTTCTATTTTTTAGAGTTCCTTTGATATTGGTGTTTGGACAGTATTTTTCATTCGTAATATGCTAAATAACTACGAAAACATGGATTTATTCTTAATATACTGCGAGTTTTAGAAATTTTTATTTAGAAATTTCTATTTTTTAGAGTTTCTTTGATATTGGTGTTTGGACAGTATTTTTCATTCGCAATATGCTAAATAACTACGAAAACATGGATTTATTCTCAATATACTGCGAGTTTTAGAAATTTTTATTTTGAAATTTCTATTTTTTAGAGTTTCTTTGAAAGTGGTGTTCAGACAGTATTTTTCATTCGCAATATGCTAAATAACTACGAAAACATGGATTTATTCTCAATATACTGCGAGTTTTAGAAATTTTTATTTTGAAATTTCTATTTTTTAGAGTTCCTTTGATATTGGTGTTTGGACAGTATTTTTCATTCGTAATATGCTAAATAACTACGAAAACATGGATTTATTCTTAATATACTGCGAGTTTTAGAAATTTTTATTTTGAAATTTCTATTTTTTAGAGTTTCTTTGATATTGGTGTTTGGACAGTATTTTTCATTCGCAATATGCTAAATAACTACGAAAACATGGATTTATTCTCAATATACTGCGAGTTTTAGAAATTTTTATTTTGAAATTTCTATTTTTTAGAGTTTCTTTGAAAGTGGTGTTCAGACAGTATTTTTCATTCGCAATATGCTAAATAACTACGAAAACATGGATTTATTCTCAATATACTGCGAGTTTTAGAAATTTTTATTTTGAAATTTCTATCTTTTAGAGTTCCTTTGATATTGGTGTTTGGACAGTATTTTTCATTCGCAATATGCTAAATAACTACGAAAACATGGATTTATTCTTAATATACTGCGAGTTTTAGAAATTTTTATTTAGAAATTTCTATTTTAAGAGTTTCTTTGATATTGGTGTTTGGACAGTATTTTTCATTCGCAATATGCTAAATAACTACGAAAACATGGATTTATTCTAAATATACTGCGAGTTTTAGAAATTTTTATTTTGAAATTTCTATTTTTTAGAGTTTCTTTGAAAGTGGTGTTCAGACAGTATTTTTCATTCGCAATATGCTAAATAACTACGAAAACATGGATTTATTCTCAATATACTGCGAGTTTTAGAAATTTTTATTTTGAAATTTCTATTTTTTAGAGTTTCTTTAATATTGGTGTTTGGACAGTATTTTTCATTCGCAATATGCTGAATAACTACGAAAACATGGATTAATTCTCAATATTCTGCGAGTTTTAGAAATTTTTATTTTGAAAATTTCTATTTTTTAGAGTTCCTTTGATATTGGTGTTTGGACAGTATTTTTCATTCGCAATATGCTAAATAACTACGAAAACATGGATTTATTCTCAATATACTGCGAGTACCAAACACGAAAACATTACACGTAATAAATAGTTCAAGATGTCCAGCATGCAATAACGGTCACTATCTCGGAAAATGTCCAACATTTCTTAAAATGAATGTTCAGAAACGAAGGAAGTTGGTGGAAGAAACAAAGAGGTGTTTCAACTGTTTTTCACAAAAACACATGGCAAACCAGTGCAGTAGTGCACAAAAATGTAAGATGTGTGGTGGGTCCCATCATTCTCTATTACATGTAGCAACCGCCAGTAACTCTAAAAAGGAGTCGATCGAAAGAAAAAGTCAACACGTCAACGCAACACATAATGAGAACCATAAGGGTTACGACATTACTAAGGAAATAGAAAGGTTCCATGAACCATTGGAAAGAAATCTCAATGTGGAGAGCGTGGAAAGTCCACCTCAAGCCCACAACAACAATCACGACCATACGGTACAATTGGAAAGGTCAATTGTTGGTAGCCAAAGGGGTTACAACGAGATTTCAGAAAGGAAATCACATCTCGCATACCAGAAGGGTTGCGAAAGGGATGATATTAATGCATTTTTCACTTCCGACACACACAGTGCACTGTTGGCTACCGCCATTGCAATAGCAACAGACACGGAAGGAAATAAGGTAATGCTACGATGCTTAGTAGATTCCGGATCACAAACATCATTTATTACGGAAGAAGCATACGAACGCCTCGGATCAAGAGGGATATCAACTCAAATAGACATTAAAGGAATAAGCTGCAATCAAGCAACCAGAGCAAACCGGCAGATTACATTAAAATTAAGATCATGTTATCGCAATGAGTTGCATATAAAGGTCAATATGCTAGTAATAAGTAAAATCACAGATTTATTGCCAACGTCGAAAATTCCCTACACACAAGAAAGACAGTTTAAGGGTATTAATTTAGCGGATCCTCATTACTGGAAGCCAGGAGCGGTTGATGTGCTGCTTGGGGCAGGAGCATATGCAGACATGTTGTTAGAGGGAATTCAACGGGTATCGAGAAAGGGGCCCTTGGCGGTGAATACAATTTTTGGATGGATAATTCTGGGAAACTTACCTCAGCAGTCTTCAACAAATAAAACGGACACCTTTGTAACTACGTCCAATACAATTGAACAACTAAACAACCAAATTAAAAAATTCTGGGAAATGGAAGAAGTGTCCACTAAACCCAGCATAACACCGACAGAAGCAACGTGTGAAGAAATGTTTAAGACAACTCATCAACGTTTGGAAACCGGGCAGTATCAGGTGAAACTGCCATTTAAAAATGGAAAGGAGCCCATTTTCGGGCCCTCTAGGAACCTAGCTTTGAAAAGATTTTATAATTTAAAACATAAATTAAACTCTGATCGACAATTGAAGGAAGAATATACAAAATGTTTAGAGGAGTACGTAATCCTAGGCCACATGAGAAAAGTACCACAAGCAGATATCTTCAAGAATGCAAGTTACTACATTCCTCGCCATGCAGTGTTCAAAGAAAGTACAACTACAAAAACCAGGGTGGTGTTTGATGCTTCGGCTAAAAGCTGTAATGGACAATCGTTAAATGAACAACTGCTAGTCGGTCCTACAATTCTACCTAAGTTCTCGTCAACCCTTTTAAGGTGGCGAAAACACAGAATAGCAATGACGGCGGACATAGAAAAAATGTATAGGATGATAATGGTACATCCAGAGCATCGCATTTATCAAAGAATTATTTGGCAAAATTCAAATACGGAATCCATCGAGGATTACGAATTGTGTACAGTTACCTTTGGAACGGCATCAGCACCCTATCTAGCAATTAGGACACTACAACAGTTGGCAATAGATGAAGCAAGGCATTGGCCATTAGCATCCAAGACAGCAATGACTGATTTTTATGTAGACGATCTGTTGACTGGAGCAGATACCGTCGAAGAAGCAAAGGAGCTACAAGGACAGTGTATTAATATGTTGAAGAGTGGAGGCTTCAATTTACGAAAATGGGCCAGCAATAATCTAGAAGTTTTAAGACAGATACCTGCAAAACATAGGGATACGCAGGATACATTGAAATTTGATGAATCTGAGACCATCAAAACTCTGGGCATCAGATGGAACCCTACAGGTGATTACTTCACCTTTGCAGTCAAAGCTCGGCAACAACAGTTTCCTTTAAGCAAAAGAGTAATTTTATCAGAAATTGCTACACTATACGACCCATTAGGATGGATTGCACCGGTGATAATTGTAGCAAAGATTTTAATACAAACCCTCTGGATAAAGGGTGTGTCATGGGATTCAGAGGTTGATGAGGGAATTGCAAAGCGGTGGAACACATTCAAAATCAAGTTAACAAAATTGGAAACGTTAAAAATACCCAGATGGATTAGGACTTCTCAACAACTTAAGGGCATGCAACTACATGGATTCTGCGATGCCTCAAACCATGCATACGCCGCTGTAATATACTTACGAGTCGAGGAGAGGAACGGGAACGTCAGCACCCATATGCTCACAGCTAAATCCAAAGTTGCTCCAATTCGACCAATGACGGTACCTCGTTTGGAGCTTAACGGCGCCTTACTTTTAGCAAAGTTACTAAACACAACAATTCAAGACCTACAATTAGAAAGGGCATCAGTTTCAGCATGGTCAGACTCGATGGTGACCCTTCATTGGATCAAAAACCATCCAACAAGGTGGAAAACATACGTGGCCAACCGGGTCGCAGAGATACAGGATCTTATTGGTCCAGAGAATTGGAGACATGTTTCTACTAGTCAAAATCCAGCGGATGTTGCCTCAAGAGGTATTTATGCAGACGAACTCAGCAACCATAAGCTCTGGTGGTTTGGTCCAGAATGGCTATGTAAAGACAGCACTGAATGGCCTGCGGATAAAGTATCAATGGATAGAAGAGAACCAGAACTTGAAGCCAAAAAACCGATAATAACCACCCTGCACACTAAACAGGATACAGATTTGTTGTTGAGATATTCGTCCTTTATGAAATTGATAAGAGTCGTGGCAACACTAAAGCGTTTCAGTAATATATGCCGAAAACAAATAACAAGATGGAATAAAAACCTTTCGGTACAGGAATTGGAGATAGCTCGAGTAGCCATATTCCAAATGCTTCAGCGAATGACGTTCGCTAACACGTATGTTGCATTAAAAAACAAAAGAGACTTATCCAGCAACGACCGACTACTTCCTTTGAATCCATTTCTTGATAAAAATAATTTGATAAGAGTTGGGGGACGTTTAGAACATGCTGATATCCCATATGAACAACGACACCCGATTATTTTACCGAATAATCATCATGTTACAAACATTTTAATTGACCAACTTCATATGGAGACCTTGCACGGAGGAGTCGGGCTCGTATTAAACACCAGTCGGCAATTGTATTGGATACTCGACGCCAAACGGACAATTTCAAGGCGAATAAACCTTTGCAAAACTTGTGTTACACACAGGCAAGAAAGAAGAGCGCAATTAATGGGCAGCCTACCGGCCCCTAGAGTAAATATTTCGAAACCATTCTTGCATGTAGGTATCGATTACGCGGGTCCAATCAGCTTGAAAACATCACGACTTAGAACGACCAAGGTATATAAAGGGTACTTTTGCATATTTGTTTGCATGGCTACGAAAGCCATACATTTGGAGTTGGCCTCAGATCTGACAGCAGCAGCCGCACTCGCCGCACTGAAACGATTTGTATCCCGACGTGGATTGTGTACTGACATTTACTCTGATTGCGGCACAAACTTTAAGGGCATGGAAAAAATGATCAACAAGGATATAGCCCAAGCAATAAATGACGCGTCTACCGAGATGGCGAAGTACCTAAGTTCCAAAAGCATAACATGGCACTTCAATCCGCCAGCTGCACCCCACTTTGGAGGGTTATGGGAGGCAGGGGTGAAATCAATTAAGTTCCATTTGAAAAGAATTATAGGCAAATCCATTTATACCTTTGAAGAGTATTTAACCTTACTTACACAAATCGAAGCATGTGTTAATTCACGACCGCTGTGCCCAATAGGAAACACAATAGAAGATTTGGAGGTGTTAACACCAGGACACTTTTTGATAGGACGAGCTTTAAATGCCGTCCCTGAAGCGCAAATGGTCGATAAAAACGTATCGTTTACTTCGCGATGGAAGCACATACAATATATGACTCATCAATTTTGGAGAAAATGGTCGAAGGAGTATTTGAATAAATTACAACAACGACCCAAGTGGCTACGGACAAGGGACAATCTAAAAGTCGGAGACACCAACTGATCAAGGATGAAAACACTTCAGCAACATTTTGGCCGTTAGGAAGAATTGAGACAGTGTTTCCTGGTGCGGATGGTATAGTTCGTGTAGTCCAAGTAAGGACAAGCACAAACGTCCTAAAGCGACCAGTGGGAAAGATATGTCTTCTACCGATGGAAACCTACTAAAATTTCGGGAAAGGATAATACTGTATTTGTGTTGTCCAGTTGTCTTGGTCCATGTTATGTGTTCTTGAATAGTAATTAATAACACTCATATGTTACAGGTAATTAAAAAATAATGCACGCCGAAGACTATGACGTTTTGTTTCTCCGGGAAGACATTAGGTTTTCTCCTATTCCTAGCCCAATGCGAGAACTCTTGGTGGAACCAGGAATAAACTCCATCACCGGACTACCACTGGAACCGAAGAAATCATCACAAGAGGACCGGAAGAACAAGGTACAACAACCACTTAAGGAGAGGCCCAAGGAAAAACCCATAAAGGAAGAACGCCGACCTAACTTCCCCTCAATGAAGATCAACGGATCATACGAACCTGATCTATCTATTCTCCGAGCTTCGGAAACCGTCGGGGACATCAAGATGAGAATGGAGAACGACATCCAGAGGTTCATCACCAGAGAAGGAGAGGACATTTTCATTAGACGAAATATTCTGCAGCGGATAAATTTCGATCGAATCAAGGCTTCCCGAAACAAGGACTTCAAAATCAACCTCCCGAACGGATTCGAAGTCAGAATCCATGTCTACAGCGATGACAGAGTAAAATTTCATCATCACAGGAAAAGGAAACTAAATAAAAGGAAACAATAAAATTTATTAAAATGGATACAAGTAAAACTATACCTAAAATTGAAATAAACCAAATGTAATTGAATTAAAAACCAAAATGAATTATCAAATGAAATAATATTAAGTTTATAATTGGCTTAAACTTGAAAGGTTTATATACATGTTCAGTTGAAGAGTCGATGAAATAAACTTGTGATAATTGTTGCATAATAAATTGAATAATAAAGCTAATTTACTGAAATTAATGAATTGAAAGTATAACTAAAAAATAAAACAAAACAAACGAGAATAGCGATACTGGTTGAACTGCGCGTTCAACGTCCGGGTGTATGTTCCTCCGGAAGGTTCCTGTAAAACAAAACAAATAGAAACTAGAACAAATAAAATATAAACTGTCAGCAGAAACTCTGGGAATTGCCACATTGGTACCCAACCACATCAAAATTAAAGAAAAAATGTTACACTTGGTCGTGAACTCACCATTTTTCCAATTCAACACAAAGCACCCAACAAGGCAGTCCCAAAATGATGCAGAGCGTACCCAGAGTGGAGGGAAGTGCAGTTACCTTTGAATAAAAGTAGCAGCAGAGCAAAGTGGGACTCACTTTTAGTCTTTCGATCAAATAAGTCAATCAATTTCGCTGGCGGATATCGTGGTAAAATACACGTAAGTGGAAATTTTATCACCGGTCCAAGGGCAATTATTACGTTTTGCAGGTCATCTTCGCATCATCTTAAAAACTACGAATGTCATACTTAAAGTTATAATGTACACTTTTGTATTGTGTGAATTTTTCTTGCTATTAAATTAACCATCTACATTTTTATATATGAATTCGCGTCTCTAGTTATATAGTGTTTTTTTTTTTTTTTTGAATCTAAAACAAGCGTTGTATTTTATTATTTACTAAACAAAATTGGATTTAATAAAGTGAAGTAATTGTACGTTTCGTATATTCAACTAGGCGTTTTCTTTGTATTTTTCCTTTCGTAATTTAATTCCCTCTGGATTTCCAAGTCCTCTATTAAACATTTTAGTCTTTCGATCAACCAAGTCAATCAATTTCGCTGGCGGATATTGTGGTAAAATACACGTAAGTGGAAATTTTATCACTGGTCCAAGGGCAATTATTACGTTTTGCAGGTCATCTTCGCATCATTTTAAAAACTACAAATTTCATACTTAAAGTTATAATGTACACTTTTGTATTGTGTGAATTTTTCTTGCTATTAAATTAACCATCTACATTTATATATATGAATTCGCGTCTCTAGTTATATAGTTTTTTTTTGAATCTAAAACAAGCGTTGTATTTTATTATTTACTAAACAAAATTGGATTTAATAAAGTGAAGTAATTGTACGTTTCGTATATTCAACTAGGCGTTTTCTTTGTATTTTTCCTTTCGTAATTTGATTCCCTCTGGATTTCCAAGTCCTCTATTAAACATTGAACCCATATTATCATATTACATATATTGCTATTTGTATATGCATATATAGTGGGAAAAGCCGACAACCTTAATTCAAAACTCTTCATAACATTTAGCAAGCAGCTTGAGGGCATTTTATATTGAACCCTGTTTCTTAATCAAATAACAATATATATATTATTTTAAATAATTGTCGGCTCTTCCAAACATTCGAAAAAAATTTCGCTTTGCATAAGATTCTAATGTATTTATAATGTTTTTATATGGAGAACGGACGTCGGCTCTTCCAAAAATGCAAAAAAAAAAAAGAAGAAAAGTGTACTTTACTTACTCTCTTTTCTTTTATATTCTTTCATGAATATATCATTATATTATTATTTTATAATAATATAATTTATATAATATTTATATTTATATTATATATTCATATAATATTTATATAATATGAAATATTATAAATTATTATTTTATATTTTTATTTTATAAAAATATATATTTTTAAAATTTATATAATATTCATATTTATATTATATATTCATATAATATTTATTTAATATGAAATATTATATATAATTATTTTATAATAATATAAATTTATAAAATCTATATAATATTCATATTTATATTATATATTCATATAATATTTATATAATATGAAATATTATATATTATTATTTTATATTTTTATTTTATAATAATATATATTTATAAAATTTATATAATATTCATATTTATATTATATATTCATATAATATTTATATAATATGAAATATTATATGTTTAAAACATTTCAAGTTGTATACAGACCACCTATAAAAAGGAAGGCCATCGGGGACGAATCGTCAAGCAAAGGACGAACTTCAGTGGATCGCAGTATGGCAGCTGCTCTACCACTTACAACACCTTGCCTGTTAGCAAAGTCGTTTACAATTGATTCTGGGCATTGTCATCGTACTACATAATAGTTAGTTATTGAACTAGTTTTACATACAGATGTTACTTTCATACAATCCATATTAACTATGTTCTATAACACATTGGCTTCACAGATCCATTATCGTTTATAACATATAGTTATAAACTTTTAATGATTTATTGCCTACACAATACAATCGCCCCATTACTATTATTTCAGTCCAGCACGGATACGACCTTAGAAGCGTTCAGGCATAATCCAACGAACGTAGCATCATACCACTGTTCGCTCGAACAAGTATTGTGCCATTGGTTCGTACCTGCGGTTCCTCTCGTACTACGCAGGGATGTTGTCGAAATGACAATTGTCATCAGTAGGGTAAAACTAACCTGTCTCACGACGGTCTAAACCCAGCTCACGTTCCCTTGCATGGGTGAACAATCCAACGCTTGGTGAATTTTGCTTCACAATGATAGGAAGAGCCGACATCAAAGGATCAAAAAGCGGCGTCGCTATGAACGCTTGGCAAGCCAGTTATCCCTGTGGTAACTTTTCTGACACCTCTTGTTAAAAACTCTTTAAACCAAAAGGATCGATCGGCCGAGCTTTTGCTGTCTCTGCGTGTACTGAACGCCGAGATCAAGTCAGCTTTTGCCCTTTTGCTCTATGTGTGGTTTCTGTCCGCACTGAGCTGGCCTTGGGACACCTCCGTTATTATTTGAGAGATGTACCGCCCCAGTCAAACTCCCAACCTGGAAATGTCCTTGAATTGGATCATACCAGAGTATAAGAGTTATACCAAATTTAATTACTTTAAATACAAAACCTTCTTTAAAAAATAATTTCAATATAATTTCATTAGAATTTGTTTGGTGTATATAACAAACTCTTAGGTACTTTGATCAAGAAGCTTGCAACAAAACAAAATACCATAAAATATATTAAAAATATATCCGTATAATGGCTATGTAAATGAAACACGTTCCATTTTATCAAGTAAGTAAGGAAACAATAAGAGTAGTGGTATTTCATTTTTGATATGCATGAAAAAATCATACACATCTCCCACTTATGCTACACCTCTTATGTCTCCTTACACTGCCAGACTAGAGTCAAGCTCAACAGGGTCTTCTTGCCCCGCTAATTATTCCAAGCCCGTTCCCTTGGCTGTGGTTTCGCTAGATAGTAGATAGGGACAGTAGGAATCTCGTTAATCCATCACTAATTAGATGACGAGGCATTTGGCTACTTTTTTTTTTTTTGGAAGTGGAGAAAATGCAATTACGCAGTAGGGTCAGGGTTAACTCACCCCTGTGTCGGACTCACTCGTAAGGAGCATACCGACTAAAAACTCCACTTCTTTATTATGCCTGATGAGTCGCAGGCAGCACGACATTCTATTGTAGGTTTAGGGTGATCGTTATCCGATGTCTTGCCGGTAACCAAGCGAAGTTGTGGTGTTAAAGATCCGGAAGCTGCGCACACTTCCTATCAGCACCCCGGTGGAAATGAGTGCTGTCTCGTTTTTCCTGATTACGTCCAGGCTAAGTAGGTCCTCGACAGAGGATTTAGACCATATTCCCCTCCAGTTTAGGATTACAGATGTTACTTTGATGTCATGTGGTCCCATTATATTTCTGAGATGGGTCTTAACCGAATTGGTGTTATATTTGTCCACCTTCCTCCTATGAGCCCTCTCAAGGCTCTATCCGTCCGTAACAACCTGAGCGTCAATGACTAATACACGGTTGTCTTTCGTCGCCACGATATCCGGTTTCAAAGTCCCCTCGGGTGTTGTGATAAGGGGCTCCTTACGAGTTAAGTAACCCTTATTTTCCAGATTTCGCAATATGTAATTGGCGACATTTTCGTGCCTATCATGCCGGCTACGGAATGTTCGGTGACATTTTTGGATGATATGGTCACTCGTCTCAAACGCAGTGCACCCCGCACGACATGACCTGTCAACCTGGTTCCGGCCTCTAGTGGTCCTAGACCTTGATGGCAGTGCATTGATCCTCATTTTAATGCAGTTTATGAAGTCACGGTCTGACAGCAGTCTTATGGGCTCACGCACCCATCTATGAGCCTGCTTACAGCTTTTCGATTCGCGCAAGCCATGACCGTCAACTGAGGAATGTAGCTTCTCCGTCCAATATTTCTCTCCCCTGGACCGGAGTACTCCGTTGGTGGTATGGAGTCTCCTTTCGGCAACGTCAATCTCCTTTGCAATGAAGGTGTTGGCAATTGCGTTAGCATCAATGGTTGGTAAGTTGGCGTTTCTTAACCTGGATATCCTCAGGTACGGCGCCTGCCATCTTAGCGCAGGTATCGCCAAGCCACCAGCATCCACAGGCGCATGAAAGAACGCGACCGGGGTATCGGCGGGAAGAAACAGCCATTTTCGGACAAAACTCCTTATGGCTTTGTCGGCCTTGACTAGGCTACCAATCATCACGTTACCTATGGAGGCTTTATGATAAAGTTGAGGTATCACTACTGCTCTCAAAGCATGAAGGCGTTGCTGCGGCTTAAGAGGAGCTCTCGTTAGTCTCTCCAACCGTGGCACAATGTCCTTTTTCGGGTCTTGTTTGCATCGACCATCCGCAGTAAATGTTACGCCTAGATACGTCCACTCATCAGAACGTTTAAGAGCTGGAATCGTTCTGTTCTCAACCCTAAACTCCCTATGCTCAATCACCATGCGCTTTTGCTTCGGTTGGCCTTTAATGCTAATAGTGATGCACTTGGCACTATTGAAGGAAAGTCCACAGGAGTGTAGGAAACTCTGAGCGTGGTCTATTAGGTGTTGAAGACCATCGGGTGTTGCGGAGAACAATATAAGGTCGTCTGCGAAGGCGATAGCGTTGTTTTTGCTAGAGCCAATATAGCAGCCTATGTCACTTGGCAGGGATCTCAACAGAGGATCCATGATGAGATTGAAAAGGATCGGTGACAAGGGATCGCCTTGTTTAACTCTTCTGCCGGGGCAGATACTACCGGAACTCCAGTCTGGCCCTTTTAATTTGGTAGATGTCGTACTATAGAAAATTTTTAAATATTCTATAATGCCAGCTGGGAAGCCATAAGACTCGAGAGTGCCAAAGATTGCGTTGTGGGAAACCGAGTCAAACGCTTTACCAATATCTACTGAAGCTATGTAACAAGAGGAGTAGCGTTGATGCTGGTCACGTATAAGGAGATCCAATAGGACTGTATTATCACCGCACCCGTCATGTTGAAGAAAGGCACGCTGTCTATCATCGAACTGGAAGGAAGCAATTATCCTCTTCGCTAGAATACTATGCAGTAGTCGCACCAAAATCGATGGTATAGTAATAGGTCTGAAGTCTCCTGGCTGAGTTGCATTCGACTTCTTGGGAATAAATATGATCTTCGATTCTTTCAAGTGAAGGGGCAGATTACCACACCATAATATAATGTTTAGGATCCTAACCAATACATTAACGGGGATCGCCCTTAACTGCCTGGCAGTTAGGCCATCAGGGCCAGGAGACGTTGTCAAACCCGGCCTAGATTTTTCCACCTCTTCAATCGAGATCGGCTCCCAAATGTTATCAAGCGATTGACGACTATTACTATTTTCTGGTGCTGAAGAGACTCTAGTTTCAATTACTTCCCTCCAGTATGGAAGCATAATATCTTTAGGTGGCATGGTAGCTTCCATTGGACCATTAAGTATCGACCTGATACATCTCCCTTGATGTTTGCGCCAATGGGTTTGCGTTCTGGCGTAGTCAATCCTTCGCTGCGTCCTCCTATTCGTAGACTGACGCACCGTTGGATTCACTTGCCTGGGAGGTCTTACGACGACCGGTAAAATGTCAAGAGGATACGATGACAGCCTATTTAACGTATTCGTAGTGCCCATTGTACTTGCTTCTTCGATAATACTCATCAAGGATGAGACCCTGTAAGAAGCCGCGTCGGTTAAAGGTGGTAACTCCAAGAGAAAAGTAATGAACAAATCATCGGAAACCTCATGCGCGTCAGAGATAGCTGAGGCAGTAGGTGCAAGTTGAGACACTCGCTCACTCTGCTGTTGTTGGGACGAACTGGCTGCATGTTCAGCGATATATTGTTGGACCATGCTTCTATAGGAGGGCTTCCTACGCATGCCTTTAATAGCCTCTAGGCTTCTGTTTTTGAATATCCCAGCCAGTTCGATGTTCATGAACCGTATGGCATCACTGCCAGATGTTAGTACGGCTTCTTTTCGTGCCATCAGCCTAGTCTCTTCCTCGCTCCATCTCGCTTTAACATCAATTCTCAGGTTTTGTCTGTCGAACTCGTCGTAGTGAGCACTGCGTTTATGGAAACCTAGTCCTATTTTTGTAGGAAAAGTGCGCGGGCAAAATTCGCAGGCGAAGGAATTTTGCTCATTATTGGGATCGTTGTTAATCTTGTGTTAATTATCCGAGGCTGATTGTTTGTACTCGTGCCAACAAAGGAAGGTCAAGAGGGCTTGCAACCCCCAGGACCTGTAAGCCCCTTCCACTCTCAGTCAGTCTACAAGTAGCCTGTTGACGGCGGGAACCACGAGAAGGTGGTGGAAGAGGCACATCTATAGTCTCCTAGGAGTCGACATCGCAGAGAGTGAAGGGACCTTTCCGTGTGCCACTAGGACGCGGTTGACGTCAGTAGGTGTGTATGCAGTGATGATGGCTGGAATATGTTGAATGATTTTGCGTGTATGGCCTTCGATAGGAGGGGGCAGCGTGTCAGGAAGTTGGCTGTGGCTGGAGGCAGTTAGGCGCCTAGCGGCGCCTTCCTGCCCGACTCTGCTGCGGAGTTCACACGCAGGGAGGGGAAACCGGTCAAAGACTACGGTCGATTCCGGTGGAACCTTTGGGGAGTGCCTACCCCACGTACCCGATTAGGATGGCGCCAGTCCAGGACTTGGAGGAAAGTCCACTGGTATCTCACCTGAGATTGTCAGGTACCATGGGAACCGAGACAGCCCTTGGAGCTTGCTCCAACTCGGTTGTTGAGGTCGGCCCCCTAGTGGGAGTATCATGGGGGCTGTGGTTGACACCCAAATCGCGGGTAGGATTCCTCGGAATTCGGCGTGGAGTTGCGTTATACAACCGGGTACCGTGTCCCATAATGCGGTAGAGATTTAGATAGGTCTCGCTTCCAGCAGTAAGGATGCCATCCTCCTAATGGTATCAACTGCTACCATGGCTTGACCATGGGGCTCTGATTGTGGTCACAAAATCAATCCGTGTCCGAAGAGGACCGTGAGGTAGGCCTTCACGGCAGGTACTCACGTTAAACGCACGTGACATTTACTGCCACTAGGAACTAGTGACCGCACCAGAGGCACATGCCCCTGGAATCAGTCCTTCCACCATGCAATATCGGCTCCTAAGAGAGTCATAGTTACTCCCGCCGTTTACCCGCGCTTACTTGAACTTCTTCACTTTGACATTCAGAGCACTGGGCAGAAATCACATTGTGTCAACACCCGTTAGGGCCATCACAATGCTTTGTTTTAATTAGACAGTCGGATTCCCCAAGTCCGTGCCAGTTCTGAATTGATTGTTAATTGATAGCCGTTATAAATTTATAAAAAATAAATTCTTTTCAAAATTAACATTTCTATAAATTATTAGCAAGAAAGTTCCACAATTGGTTACGTAAACTTCTATCCGGGGAACAGATATACACAATCTCCATTAAAAAAAAAATAATTAAAGAAAAATTGCGTAAATCCTAATTTACCCAGAACGAGTACATAAGCCATAATATTCCTTCCCAATCAAGCCCGACTATCTCAATCTTCAGAGCCAATCCTTATATTATATTATCCCGAAGTTACGGATCTAATTTGCCGACTTCCCTCACCTACATTATTCTATCGACTAGAGACTCTTCACCTTGGAAACCAGCTGCGGATATCGGTACGGCCTGTTAAGAAATTTGCGTAACCCTACCATAAATTTTCAAGGTCCGAGGAGAAAATATCGACACAGCAGTAAATGCCATGCTCTTCTAGTCCATCTACCATATCTCTCTTCGAAAGACTTCCATAGTAGTACGACTATGAAACAGAAAAGAAAACTCTTTCGATATTTCTCGACGGCTTCTTTATGGTTGTTTCTGTTGCCAGGATGAGCATAAGAGCCCATTTTTAATAACAAACGTATACTCAACAGGTTACGGAATTGGAACTGTATTCCCTTTCGTTCAATATATTAAGTATTATATTTTTATATAACTTAACATTTTTGAGCTTTCGCCTTGAACTTAGGACCGACTAACTCGTGATCAACCACTGTTCACACGAAACCCTTCTCCACTTCAGTCCACCAAGGTCTCATTCGATTATTTGCTACTACCACCAAGATCTGTACCAATGGCGGCTCCATGTAGGCTTACGCCAAACACTTCTACGCACACCATTGTACCCTCCTACTCACTAAAGTTTCAAAATTTAGTATAAATTTATGTTTATATAAATCATATACTTTAGCGGTGATGTATAGGCATACAACTTGAGCGCCATCCATTTTAAGGGCTAGTTGCTTCGGCAGGTGAGTTGTTACACACTCCTTTACGGATTACGACTTCCATGTCCACCGTCCTGCTGTTTTAAGCAAGCAACGCCTTTCATGATATCGGTATGAGTTGTTAATTTGGGCGCCGTAACATCACGTTTGGTTCATCCCACAGCGCCAGTTCTGCTTCCCAAAAGTGGCCCACTGGGCACAATAAATCATAGCCTTCACCTTCATATCAAGAAAGGTAAGGTTCTTACCTATTTAAAGTTTGAGAATAGGTTAAGGTCGTTTCGGCCCTAATGCCTCTAATCATTCGCTTTACCAAATAAGATTATGTTATACAATATTTAATTGCACCAGCTATCCTGAGGGAAACTTCGGAGGGAACCAGCTACTAGATAGTTCGATTAGTCTTGCGCCCCTATACCCAATTCTGACAATCGATTTGCACGTCAGAACTGTTTCGGTCTTCCATCAGGGTTTCCCCTGACTTCAACCTGATCAGGTATAGTTCACCATCTTTCGCGTCACAACATATATGCTAAAGGTACGCTCTAGTTAGAGGCATATATAATATAAATAAAATTTATATCAAAATGCATAACTGTATAGAACGCCCCGGGATGGAATATATATTTCAATTATATATATATAATCCCATATTTTCTAAAAACAGTTAAGTTAATTACGCCCTTAGGTTTATTTTAAATACCTAATGACTTGCACACATGTTAGACTCCTTGGTCCGTGTTTCAAGACGGGTCCCGAAGGTATCCTAAATCTATAGCATTGTTAATCATATAAACGCATATAATTAACATAAATATATATAAATATCTATGTTATTACAACATGTAAAATGTTAGCGTTATATATTAAAAAATCTGCCAATAATTTATCCGTATTTGCATTTAAATTAGATTTTATACTTATTATTAATAAAATTCATAAAAATGTATAAACTGATCTAAGCAAACCTTTTGATAAATTTATATTCAAATATTAACAGATTACAATGTCCTTATATGAAAAAATTGCACATTATCAATATATTAATATAAGTTTAATACATCTTTAACGATGAATTTTTCATATTGGATATTCAGGTTCATCGGGCTTAACCTCTAAGCAGTTTCACGTACTATTTAACTCTCTATTCAGAGTTCTTTTCAACTTTCCCTCACGGTACTTGTTTGCTATCGGTCTCATGGTTATATTTAGTTTTAGATGGAGTTTACCACCATATTAGTGCTGCACTATCAAGCAACACGACTCTTAGGAAACATCTTCTAATAATCATTAACGCCTCTACGGGCCTCGCACCCTCTATGGGTAAATGGCCTCATTTAAGAAGGACTTGGACTGTTAATTATTCATATTAGATAATAGATATTCCATACACTGCATCTTATATTTGCCTATACAACAAAATAACTCAGTGCTGAACTATTTTTGTTAGAACTACTGTAGTATTGCAAAAATATTATTACTTGTTAGTAAAATCGAGTTAGTTAGATTAAAAAATTTATAAAAAAAGATCGAGTTGTCATTGACGAAAAACAATAATAAAAAATTGTAAATTAAAAAAATAGGGTTTACATTCTTTGTGTAGAACATTTTTGGTGCCCCGGGTAAAGATCTAGTAAACATGATTACTAAGAAGATGAAAGCCCTTCAAAAGGCAAGGAGACCTGTACTACGGGAATTCGACAACCTACATATTGAATTGGATCATTTATTGAAGGATGATCCGTTGAATAAGGAAGAAATCCAAATTAAGTTTAATCTCTTTTGGAATGCGTATGAGCAAATGCGTATGCATGATGAAAAGATATCGGAGCAGATTCTAGTGGATCAATATACCGAGGAAGAAGAAAACCTGGAATTTGATGAAATGGCGATGTACAAGGTCAAAGCGGAGACTATGCGTTTCCAGAAAGACAAACTCATTCCACCCATTGATATGCAGGTTGAAAGGGGTGCTTCAAATGCCAGTGGTGTAGGAGTTGAGACGAATATTCGAAATTTTAAACTTCCTGTTTTACATTTGAAGAAGTTTACAGGACAGTTAAATGATTGGTTACGTTTCTGGGGTCAATTCCAAAAGATTGACGAAGACCGTAACATGAGTGGAAGTGACAAACTGTTGTATTTATTGGAATATATTGAACCTGGGACAGATGCATATGAGATGGTAGTGAGATATCCACAGTCGAATGAAAATTATCCGGTTGCCGTCGAAGCTCTTACTAAACGATTCGGAAATGAGGATTTGCTTTTACAAGTATATCTTAGAGAGTTGTTGAACCTAGTCATTTTCAATGCGAAAACACGTGAAAAAATACCATTGAAATCTCTATTTCTGAAGTTAGATGCATACCTCCGGGCTTTAAAAACGTTGAAATTGGAGAAGGCAGACCGGGCGACTTGGCTGTTTCCCCTAGTAGAGTCTAGCCTTCCTGAGAACGTGTTGGAGAATTGGCAACGAAGTCCCTTAGCGTCACATGACGGAAGGCAAGATACTCCAACGAGAACTAGATTGGATATTTTGATGTCGTTTGTCGAAAAGGAAGTAGATATTATACAACGAATTGACATTACGAAGAGTTTCGCGGAAGATTCGAAGACTGACGTAAACAAGTCAAGGAGGGAATACGTGCAGCGACCTAAATTTGAAAAACGACCGACCATGTCCTTCCATGCTCGCGAAAAGAGACGATGTATAATCTGTAACCGAGACAACCACGTATTGGAGACCTGTTTCCGTGCAAGAAATATGGATGCAGAGGAAAAACTCCAAATCTTGAAGAAGAAGGGACTATGTTTTAAGTGCGCTGGCAGTCATTTTAGCAGAAACTGCAAGACGTCAGGATTAGAGTGTGGAAATTGTAAACACCCACATCTTACTGTCCTTTGCAAGAAAGGAAAGCTTCAGGGAGGTCCAATAATAACGAAGAAATCTAAGATGATTCCTGAGGAAATATCTAATAATTCCAACTTAGTATGTACCGGTGCCGTGTTTTTACAAACATTGCTGGTAAAAGTTTGTAGTGGAAAATCAGCGAGAGTAGTACGAGCTTTTATAGACAGCGGCTCACAACGCAGTTACATTCTCCGATCAACAGCAAAGGCACTAGGATTGAAAACAATTGGAGTTGAACGAGTTGTCCATTCATTGTTTGGAGGAAAGCAAACTTCAGCCGTGACTCACAACAAGTTTATGATTGACCTATATTCAATAGATGGAGTCTATGGGCGAGCCGTCGAAGTTCGTGATCAGTACCAAATATGTGGAAAAATTCCAAGAGCCATATCCCTTTCTTCCATCTTGAGAGCAGAATTGGAACGTCGCGGTATAACCCTATCAGATGGAGGTCTTGGAAACCCGGACATTGAAGTGCTCATTGGAGCTGACGTTTATGGACACCTACTTACTGGGAGTGTCGTAGAACTGGATAGTGGGCCTGTAGCTATCCAAACTAAGTATGGGTGGACTGTTCTTGGAGCTCAGGTAAGTTCAGTTCAAGAACAAAACCTTGCAGCCATGCATTTGAACATGTATGCTTCCGATGGAAACCTTGCTCAATTATGGGAATTAGAAACGCTTGGCATAAGGGATCCGGTTGAGATCCAATCCAAAGCTACTTTAGAAAAGGAAGCCCGAAGGGATGGACCCATATTTCGGGAAAACAAAATCCAGCCGATCTTCCATCTAGAGGATGTTCACCTATTCAATTGCACAAACACAATTGGACGAAAGGTCTTGAGTGGCTTTACCAAGACGAAGTTGAATGGCCCATTTCTTACGAGATCCCACATGAGGCTTTAGTTACTTGTGAGTTAAGGAAAACAGCTGTAGTACAAGAAGTCCCAGTGTTTAATGTTTTGGAATGTGTCCCGAATCAACATTCGTATCAAGGGTATGTTCGAATTGTGGCTTGGGTTCGGAGATTACTTCATAACAAGTTCACCAAGGACAAGATTAGCCGTCTCAATGGACGTTTGAAAAAAGAAGAATTAATTGGAGCAGAGATAGCCTTCCTTCGAAGTATTCAGCGTGCAGAATTCACTCCAGAGAGAAGGGCAAAACTAAAACATATCGAAATTTTAGAAGATCAAGATGGATTGGTGCGTGTAAAGACGCGGTTAACTTATCGAAGTGAACCATTCAATTTTAAGTACCCAATTCTATTACCTGATAAGCGACCTGAAATTCACCAACTTGTTCGAGATTTTCATCGGTTCTACTGTCATGCTGGCATGGGTTTTTTGCGGACCAAGCTAAGATGCAAATATTGGATCCTTCGAGACAGAAGAACAATCAAGGCAGTTATATCGAAGTGTTACCGATGTCGGAGATTTAGTGCCAAGCCATGTAACCCAGATCTGGCTCCCTTACCATTGGATCGTATAAAAGATGCAGAGGTATTCGAGGTTATTGGAGTGGATCTAGCGGCACCTATGACACTAAGAAATGAGAAAAAGGTTTGGATGGTGATTTTTACCTGTGCTGTATATCGGGCAGTTCATTTCAAGCTAGTTAGTTCAATGGGAACATCAGCATTTCTTGGCGCTCTTAATAAATTTATTAAGAAATATAGACGACCATCTATCATCTATTCTGATAATGGAACGAATTTCCAAGGAACCTCCAACCTTTTCAAATCTATTGATTGGAAAAAGATCCTACAGGAAGAGAAAGTTTCAGAGATTAAATGGAAGTTTAACCCTCCTAAAGCAAGCTGGTGGGGAGGTTGGTGGGAACGCCTCATAAAATCAGCAAAGGATTTGCTCATGAGAACAATTGGGAAGAATCGTTTAAATTGGAAAGAGTTGGAAGCTGTTTTAGAATCGATCGTTTATGTGATGAACAACCGACCTCTCACATATATTAGCGAGGATCCTAATGAATTAGAGCCCCTGACCCCAGCTCATTTTCTCAATCCATTAGGAAATGTTCAGTTTCCAGAAATGAGTTTATCAGAGGCACAAAAGATGCGCTTCCGGTATACCTATGTTAAGACTTTGAAGGAAGAGTTACAAAGGCGTTTCCGAAACGAATATCTAGGATATTTGGTAAACCGCTGTTCCCGGAAAATCACACGAAAGCTTGAGGTTGGAGACCTTGTATTAGTGGAATGGGAAAATCGGAAGAGATTTGAATGGCCGTTGGGAAGGATTATGGAGACAATACCTGGAAAGGATGGTGTGTGTAGAGTTGCCAAGGTGAAGACTGTTAATGGCGATTACGTTCGGGCGATTCAGAAACTTTATCCTTTGGAGTTAGACGTTGATGACCGGGTTGCGAAAGAGCTTCTGAATAAAACCGTCACTACGAGATCTGGGAGAATAGCGAAAGTATCGACAAAATATAAATAATTAATTATTATTTTTTTTTATTATTTAGTGGCAAAATGGAACATGAAGTTTTTTTTTGTTTTGTTTGTATAGTCATTTTGCATGTGGTTTTCCCTTTAGGCAGAAGGGTTTTCACACATAGCCCACTTATGTTTTGTTAATTTTGATGAAAGACCAACTCCCGTTGTTTTCATTCGGGGGAGTATGTTAGAACTACTGTAGTATTGCAAAAATATTATTACTTGTTAGTAAAATCGAGTTAGTTAGATTAAAAAATTTATAAAAAAGATCGAGTTGTCATTGACGAAAAACAATAATAAAAAATTGTAAATTAAAAAAACCGGGTTTACATTCTTTGTGTAGAACAATTTTCTTTTCGCTCGCCGCTACTAAGAAAATCCTTGTTAGTTTCTTTTCCTTCCCTCATTAATATGCTTAAATTCAGGGAGTAATCTCATATGAGTTGAGGTTGTTTTATTTATATTTTATCTATATTTTCCATATATAAATATATAGCATTTACTTTTTCAGGCTATTCTAGAAGCAAAAATTTTACATTTTTATACTAGATATGCCTTCTTAATAATGCATATATATATATAATTTATATTAATATCATAGATGATAATCTATTGATATAACATATGCTAAAAATTATATAATTATATATAATTTAGCAACTCTTTCGGAAAATTCTTACAACCCTCAACCATATGTAGTCCATGCAGCACTTTTAAAGTACTTGATGATAGCATGGACTGCAATATGCGTTCAAAATGTCGATGTTCATGTGTCCTGCAGTTCACACGATGACGCACAGTTTGCTGCGTTCTTCATCGACCCATGAGCCAAGTGATCCTCCGCGTAGAGGATTCATTTTTTTTTTATCTTTTTATAATATTGTATCATTATATTTAATATGTTTATTTTATATGATTTTTATTTGCGAATGTCTAATATTTCATAGTTTTAGAAAAAATGAAATATTTTTTGTTCACTTATTTATTTTTTAAGTACAAATAAAGCATATCACATCCATCAATTCCATATATTGCTTTTTATTATTATTTTTGAAGGTTTCATTAATACAATAATGATCCTTCCGCAGGTTCACCTACGGAAACCTTGTTACGACTTTTACTTCCTCTAAATAATCAAGTTCGGTAAACTTTTGCGAAACAACCGTAACACACAAAGGCGTCACAGTGATCACGTCCGGAGACCTCACTAAATAATTCAATCGGTAATAGCGACGGGCGGTGTGTACAAAGGGCAGGGACGTAATCAATGCGAGTTAATGACTCGCACTTACTGGGAATTCCAGGTTCATGTGAACAGTTTCAGTTCACAATCCCAAGCATGAAAGTGATTCAGCGGTTTACCCGGACCTCTCGGCCTAGGAAATACACGTTGATACTTTCATTGTAGCGCGCGTGCAGCCCAGGACATCTAAGGGCATCACAGATCTGTTATTGCTCAATCTCATTATTGCTAGACGCAATTTGTCCATTTAAGAAGCTAGTGTCCGTATTAATGGGACAAACAAACAGGTACGACTCCACCTTATATAAACACATTCAAACAATCAAACATTTTACTGTTGTCATATTAGAAGGCTATATAAGGTTTCAACATCATAATCCTGAATGCATCTATTTAATATATTTGAGTCTCGTTCGTTATCGGAATTAACCAGACAAATCACTCCACGAACTAAGAACGGCCATGCACCACCACCCATAGATTCGAGAAAGAGCTATCAATCTGTTTTACTCATTTATGTTCGGACCTGGTAAGTTTTCCCGTGTTGAGTCAAATTAAGCCGCAGGCTCCACTCCCGGTGGTGCCCTTCCGTCAATTCCTTTAAGTTTTAGCTTTGCCATACTTCCCCCGGAGCCTAAAAGCTTTGGTTTCCCGGGAAGCGACTGAGAGAGCCATAAAAGTAGCTACACCCAATTGCTAGCTGGCATCGTTTATGGTTAGAACTAGGGCGGTATCTGATCGCCTTCGAGCCTCTAACTTTCGTTCTTGATTAATGAAAACATCTTTGGCAAATGCTCTCGCTTAAGTTAGTCTTACGACGGTCCAAGAATTTCACCTCTCGCGTCGTAATACTAATGCCCCCAACTACTTCTATTAATCATTACCTCTTCAGTCGAGTGTGAACAATACTAGCAGACGGTCAAATTTCCTCGCTGCTCCGCCTCGCCTTGTTTTACCAAAGTGTACCTCGAAACTTTCTGGCAGCGCCAACTGCCGTTATCGAGCTAGTGCTCGTTGCTCTCCTTATTTTTGTTGTGTTTTGTGATTGTGCTTACATACTATACTGTGCACCGACTGTTGATCGCACCCGCTGCCGTGCACTTGCCGGCCAAACAAACAGAACTCCGTTGGTGACTGTTTTTCTGTGTGCCGTTAGCTATGGCGAGCACTCCAAAATGGAGCGATGATTTAAGCGACGAATTTTCAGATGTGCCTTGTCGTAAATCCGCACGGAATAAACGTAAGAAGCCGTTGCAAACCGCCGCTGGCAAACGCCCTAAGGCAGCCAAGAAGATCTGCAAAAGCCTGCATTTCGCGCATACCTACACCAGCACAAGTAATCGATTCTCTGCCCTCGGCGAAGTTCTTACTAAACCGATCGCGAAACAGAGCGAAAGCGAGCCAGTGAAAGTGGCACGCAAACCGCCAGTCATTGCAGTGACGACCGTTGTGACAAAGGCGCTGCTCGACAATTTGAAAGATCTTGCTATCGGCGCGACTTTTGTGACATCGCACAAGAAAATCACCGTGCGCCCGGCCGACAACATCGAGCACGATAAGGTATGTCAGTTTCTGAACGGTAAACAACTGCCATATTTCACTCACCCAATCAGAGTGGCTGGTCGCTACAAAATGGTCCTTTACGGATTCCCGCTCGTTAGCACATTGGACCTGACTGATGAGCTGACCGCGCAAAAAGCGCCCCCTGTGTCAGTAAACTTAAATCTCCGGCCAGATGAGCGCGCCGCGAACAAACCTAAATTAGACAGCACTTTCAATCGCTCGTACACGATTGAATTCGACTCGGGCACAGTCACACGCGCCAATGTCGAAGAAATTCGCTTTCTGTTCCGCCATGGCTGTCGCTGGAGAAAATTTCAAACCACACACAAAGGCCCGACCACTTGTTTCAAATGCTGCATGATAGGCCACGGAATGTCAACATGTCATCGTAAGCCGGTCTGCACCAAATGTGGCGAAGGCCATTTGGCATCAGACTGCAATGTGACTCGTAAGTACAAATGCGTAAATTGTACTGAAAACAATCTCGACGCAAATCACCAGGCCACCGAAGCAGACTGCCCGTCGCGCCGTGCCCATCAAGATCGTCGACGAGCCGCCAACACCTACAAGAGAAAGATCCCAGCTGTGCAGCAAAGTGCACGCACTGACCAACGCTATCCGAAAGTGATTTTGCAGCGCGACTCGTCATTAAAGCGCTATCGTTCCCCCTCGATGACGTCAATTAATTCGCTCTCGTACGCTGATGTGGTCAGGCCCAATCGCGTATATAAACACGACACAGCCTCAGACGATCTATTCTCGATCGAAGAGGTCACGAACATTATGTTCGACGCCATCAACGATCTTGGCCGATGCAAGTGCAAGCTCGATCAGATGCAAGTCATCGCTCGTCTGCTACAAAAATGTCTGCCATAAACAAGCTGAAGCTGGCCTCATGGAACGCCCGCGGCGTTTCCAATAACAACATCCATGCAGCCGAGCTGTCCCCATTTGCCGCAAATTTCGACATCATTCTTCTCCAAGAAACTTTCCTCGCGCCCGAACACCGATTCCTCGTCCGAGGTTTTTCCACCATAAGACAGGACCGCGACACGCATGGCGGCGGTGTCGCCATCCTTATCAAAACTGGCATCAAGCTCGAGCACATCAGCATTTCCGCTAGGCGGGGCATCGAATGGGTAGCCATCAAAGTCGTAATAAACAACACTGAACTGGTCATTGCGTCAATCTATGTTCCGCCAAATGCCGGCCGGTTCCCGGGCCTACGCTCGGCGTTGCGGAGGATTTTCAACTCCTACGAAAATATCGTATTAGCCGGCGATTTCAACGCTCGCCACCCCTCTGATCAGTCGGAAATGAGAACGACCACGGCAGGACAATTCTTGAACTCATAACTACGAACGACATAACCATCATTGCTCCAAGCACCGCCACATACGTCACCGATCGCTCGAGATCCACTATCGACTTCGCGCTGACCAAAACTGACCTGCAGATTGGCGAGGCAACCATCATCACGGAACTCTTCTCCGATCATTTCGCATTCAGTTTAGTAATATCTGGAACTTCCCGACAAGAGCCTCAAGTAAAATACAACTACTCGAGAGCCAACTGGGAACGCTTCCGAGAGGTCATGAATGAGAGAAGTGTCGATTTCGTCGCGCCAGAGAGCTCCGCACAGATCGACGCCGCAATAGATCGATTCCAGCGCGATATTATCCACGCCAGAAACGAGGCGGTTCCACTGGAGACCATCACAAATTTCGCCGACAGACTCTCCGACGCAACGCTAGCAATCACCCGCGAAAAACGACGTCTTAATCGTCTGATGTCAAGAACCAGCGACGCCGTCCAACTCAACGCTATCCGTCAGCATCGGAACATCGTCAGCACCATGCTGAAGAGACGCATCGCTATCGAACGAAGAAAGAACTGGCACCGTTTTGTGTCATCGCTCAACGGAAATCACCGGAAGTTTTGGCGAGTAGCCCGTTCACTGCGCGGTTCGGCCCGACAGCTACCCAGCATCACAGCGGCTGACAATTCTATTGCACACACTCCAACAGAGAAAGCGAACGCTTTAGCTGACAAGTTCCATGCAGCCCACATCGCCTTCCACAGACCGCTCAGTCCGTTCGACGACATGGTCGAAAACGCCGTAAGCGACTTCATCGGGTCAGCGACGGCCGATGCCCCACCGGAACTCACGGCCGACGACATCATGAACGTCCTCGCTGGCTTGCGTCCGTTCAAAGCGCCCGGCGACGACCAAATCTTCTACGTGTTGCTCAAAAACTTACCACCGCCATGCATCGACAACCTAGCGTTGATGTTCAACACGTGCATCAGAATGTCGTACTGGCCCACCATCTGTGTTTTGTGTAAATGGGCACACAAAAGTCGTGCCCATTCACAAGACAGGCTGCGACGCGAAGCTAGCAAAGTCGTATCGACCGATCAGTCTATTATCGGCGCTCAACAAGGTCTTCGAGAAGGTCATCTTGGCGAACACCAACGCTTGGATCGCAGCTGAGAACATAATACCGCCAGAACAATTTGGATTCAGACCAGGCTTGTCTGCCACTCACCAAGCCGCCCGCCTGGCCGACACTATCCGATCAGCACGGTCGAGAAGGCGCAGCATCGTCGTCGCATCACCAGACATCGCATCAGCATTCGACTCTGTGTGGCATTCTGGTATACTGTACAAGCTAATTAACTGGAAAATGAACGGACACTGGATTAAGCTCATTGGTAGCTTCCTACGCGAGCGTTCATTCCACGTATCCGTTCCTGGCGGCCGCTCAACCACACGGAACATTCCAGCTGGCTGTCCACAAGGCCCATGCTTGTCCCCAGTTTTGTACACGTTGTTCACGGCCGACTACAATCCACCATGCCAATACTCAGCATTCGCCGACGACGTTGCACTGCACGAAGAAGGATTACAACAACGGAGAATCGTGAATAGGCTGAACAAAGCACTTGCGTACACCGACAAGTGGCATCTGAAGGTGAACCATACCAAAACGGTCGCATCTTTCTTTCCTTTCGACAGAAAGAAAAGAAGACTGCCTACAGAACCGCTGACCTTCGCAGGACACGACATCGCCTTCAATCGCGAACTACGCTACCTCGGTGTACTATTTGATGCTCAGCTCTTGTTCCGTCGACACATCGACATTACACGAGCAAAAGTCATCGCCGCCACGCACGCTCTTCGCCCACTCATCGGTCGTTCCTCGAAACTGGAAGACAAGACGCGACTTCTCATCGTGAAACAAATAATAATCCCGATGGCCACCTTTGGCGCTCCAGTCTGGTCTGGCGCCGCCATCACCCACCTCATACACCATCCTCGAGCAGTGACCAAAGCGCTGAAAATTGCTCTTCGTTTGCCGTGGCGAACCCCCACCCCCGAAGTCTACGAACGGGCAAATATTGAAACTGTCGAATCGTTGCTAGCCACACCTACATACAAATTCTTTGAGTCGACACCAAATCTGAACAATACTCTCGCCAACCAACTGATGATTCATTGAACATAACACAATACCTTGTAAAAACTCACCCCATTCTGTATATATATATTATATTCTTATAGATATGTAAATAACTAAATAATAAGTTAGTTTAAGCCTCAATGCCCCCGCCCAAAGGCAAACGCCAAGCTTCACTCACGTCGATTCACTCAACAACGCGTTATAACAGAACATTATCTTTTGCTGAAAGGCCTCATATCGGCCAAATCCCAAACATTAAGACTGCATATAATATTTAAGTAGAATGTAAGACATTTTTATGGGAAATAAACTATTATTATTATTATTATTATTATTATTATTAATCATTACCTCTTGATCTAAAAACCAATGAAAGTACAACAGAGGTCTTATTCCATTATTCCACGCACAAAATATTCAGGCATTTGAAGCCTGCTTTAAGCACTCTAATTTGTTCAAAGTAATTGTACCGGCCCACAACAACACTCGGTAAAGAGCATTGAAGCAGGTTTAAATAGGAGTTATATATATTTAAATCAATAAATTGATAAAATATATATTAGAACTCCACCGGTAATACGCTCGCAAAACATAAGGTAACGCACGAACCAATATTATAGTTGTGCTACCCGTATGGAGCACAGGTTCAACTACGAACGTTTTAACCGCAACAACTTTAATATACGCTATTGGAGCTGGAATTATCGCGGCTGCTGGCACCAGACTTGTCCTCCAATAGGTCCTTGTTAAAGGATTTAAAGTGTACTCATTCCAATTACAGGGCCTCGGATATGAGTCCTGTAGTGTTATTTTTCGTCACTACCTCCTCGTGCTGGGAGTGGGTAATTTACGCGCCTGCTGCCTTCCTTAGATGTGGTAGCCGTTTCTCAGGCTCCCTCTCCGGAATCGAACCCTGATTCCCCGTTACCCGTTGCAACCATGGTAGTCCAAGATACTACCATCAATAGTTGATAGGGCAGACATTTGAAAGATCTGTCGTCGGTACAAGACCATACGATCTGCAAATTATCTAGAGTTCAACCATTGTAACTATGCCTCAGAAGAGATATCGCTTGGTTTTAGCCTAATAAAAGCACACGTTCCAAAAGGTCCATGTTTATATTGCATGTATTAGCTCTAGAATTACCACAGTTATCCAAGTAACTGTTAACGATCTAATGAACCATAACTGATATAATGAGCCTTTTGCGGTTTCACTGCTAATTCGTTTGTACTTAGACATGCATGGCTTAATCTTTGAGACAAGCATATAACTACTGGCAGGATCAACCAGAGTAATATTTAAAATAAGGTTTTAAACATATATATTTATAATATATATGTGTATTTTATACATTCTTTGATATATTTATATATATTTCATTCGATTCACAATTATTATAAATTGTTTTTGAAAGTGAATTTTTCAATTCCTTTTTCGTTCATTTCATATATTATATCTTTATTTTTATGAATACCATCTATTTGCGTTAAAGAAATATAATGGGTATACTCCTTTTACTTGACTTACGTTAATGAATATACACGCACAAAATTCTTTGTACATGTATTTTCAATAAGTCAGTTACAAAAAATCTCTTATAATCAAAGGTTATTTAATAATGAATTTTATCATTAATATGAAACATCGTTTGTTAGTAACCATAAAGACGGTTTATCAAAAATGTTCCAAAACACATCATTATAAAATTAATCATAATGAATACTGACAATTTCACTATAGTAAAATTTTCATTCTCGTTCGTGACAAAATTTTCGCCAAAAAAAATGGGATCGACCCAAAGTGCTTTCTTAATAATGAGCATGCAACATGAGTATTTATTATGAAAAGGTCTTACTTAATATTTTCATAATGCCACTTGATACTTACTTTATATAAAACGTGGTTGCTTATTAAAACCATCAAGATGGTTATAAAACATTTTCTATTAAACGTGTTTTCTTAATAATGAGCATGCAACATGAGTATTTATTACGAAAAGGTCTTACTTAATATTTTCATAATGCCACTTGATACTTATTTTATATAAAACGTGGTTACTTATTAAAACCATCAAGATGGTTATAACACATTTTCTATTAAAGGTGTTTTCTTAATAATTAGCATGCAACATGAGTATTTATTATGAAAAGGTCTTACTTAATATTTTCATAATGCCACTTGATACTTATTTTATATAAAACGTGGTTGCTTATTAAAACCATCAAGATGGTTATAAAACATTTTCTATTAAACGTGTTTTCTTAATAATGAGCATGCAACATGAGTATTTATTATGAAAAGGTCTTACTTAATATTTTCATAATGCCACTTGATACTTATTTTATATAAAACGTGGTTACTTATTAAAACCATCAAGATGGTTATAACACATTTTCTATTAAAGGTGTTTTCTTAATAATTAGCATGCAACATGAGTATTTATTATGAAAAGGTCTTACTTAATATTTTCATAATGCCACTTGATACTTATTTTATATAAAACGTGGTTACTTATTAAAAGAATCAAGATGGTTACAACACATTTTCTATTAAACGTGTTTTCTTAATAATGAGCATGCAACATGAGTATTTATTATGAAAAGGTCGTACTTAATATTTTCATAATGCCACTTGATACTTATTTTATATAAAACGTGGTTACTTATTAAAACCATCAAGATGGTTATAACACATTTTCTATTAAACGTGTTTTCTTAATAATGAGCATGCAACATAAGTATTTATTATGAAAAGGTCTTACTTAATATTTTCATAATGCCACTTGATACTTATCTAATCTAAGTAATATTATAAATGTGAAAGTATGGATGTTTGTCCGTCAATCACGCCTAAACCCTTAGTTCGATATTTTTCATTTTTTGTCTAAAGGTAATACTTATTCCAACTTAGAACATAGGCTACTTTTTTTCAACCCTTCAACCCTTAAGGTGGTGAAAAGGAGTAAAAACGGTTTCTCCGGAACCACTGGACCGATTGCCATGAAAATTGGAATACTTCTAGAACTTACCTCATAGGCGCTTGCCGAAGAGTGGTTTTTTAAAACCCTACCTTTAAGGGGGTGAAAAGGGGTGGAAACGGTTTCTCCGGAACTACTGGACCGATTTCCATGAATTTTGTAATACTTCTTGAAGTTACCTCATAGGCGCTTGCCGAGGAATGGTTTTTTGAAATCCTACCCTTCAGGGGGTGAAAAGGGTTGGAAACGGTTTCTACGGAAACACTAAATCTATTTCCATGAAATTTGGAATACTTCTAGAACTTACCTCATAGGCTCTTTCCGAAAAGTAGTTTTTTTTTAAATTCTACCCTTAAGGGGGTGAAAAGGGGTGAAAACGGTTTCTTCGGAACCACTAAACCGATTTCCATGAAATTTGGAATACTTCTTGAACTTACCTCATAGGCGCTTGCCGAGGAATGGCTTTTTAAAATCCTACCCTTCAGGGGGTGAAAAGGGGTGGAAACGGTTTCTCCGGAACTAATGGACCGATTTCCATGAATTTTGGAATACTTCTTGAACTTACCTCATAGGCGCTTGCCGAGGAATGGTTTTTTGAAATCCTACCCTTCAGGGGGTGAAAAGGGTTGGAAACGGTTTCTACGGAAACACTAAATCTATTTCCATGAAATTTGGAATACTTCTAGAACTTACCTCATAGGCTCTTTCCGAAAAGTAGTTTTTTTTTAAATTCAACCCTTAAGGGGGTGAAAAGGGGTGAAAACGGTTTCTTCGGAACCACTAAACCGATTTCCATGAAATTTGGAATACTTCTTGAACTTACCTCATAGGCGCTTGCCGAGGAATGGTTTTTTGAAATCCTACCCTTCAGGGGGTGAAAAGGGTTGGAAACGGTTTCTACGGAAACACTAAATCTATTTCCATGAAATTTGGAATACTTCTAGAACTTACCTCATAGGCTCTTTCCGAAAAGTAGTTTTTTTTTAAATTCTACCCTTAAAGGGGTGAAAAGGGGTGGAAACGGTTTCGCCAAACCCACTTGACCGATTTCCATGAAATTTGGAATACTTCTAGAACTTACGTCATAAGCTCTTTCCTAAGAGTGGTTTTTTTTGAAATTCTATCCTTAAGGGTGTGAAAAGGGGTAGAAACGGTTTGTCCGGAACTAATGGACCGATTTCCATGAATTTTGGAATGCTTCTTGAACTTACCTCATAGGCGCTTGCCGAGGAATGGTTTTTTGAAATCCTACCCTTCAGGGGGTGAAAAGGGGTGGAAACGGTTTCGCCAAACCCACTTGACCGATTTCCATGAAATTTGGAATACTTCTAGAACTTACCTCATAAGCTCTTTCCTAAGAGTGGTTTTTTTTGATATTCTATCCTTAAGGGTGTGAAAAGGGGTAGAAACGGTTTGTCCGGAACCACTGGACCGATTTCCATGAAATTTGGAATACTTCTAGAACTTACTTCATAAGCTCTTTCCGAAGAGTGGTTTTTTTTGGAAATTCTATCCTTAAGGGTGTGAAAAGGGGTAGAAACGGTTTCTACGGAACTACTGGACCGATTTCCATGAAATTTGGAATACTTCTAGAACTTACTTCATAAGCTCTTTCCGAAGAGTGGTTTTTTTTAAATTCTACCCATAAGGGGGTGAAAAGGGGTGGAAACGGTTTCTCCGGAACTAATGGACCGATTTCCATGAATTTTGGAATACTTCTTGAACTTACCTCATAGGCGCTTGCCAAGGAATGGTTTTTTGAAATCCTACCCTTCAGGGGGTGAAAAGGGGTGGAAACGGTTTCTCCAAACCCACTTGACCGATTTCCATGAAATTTGGAATACTTCTAGAACTCACCTCATAAGCTCTTTCCTAAGAGTGGTTTTTTTTTAAATTCTATCCTTAAGGGTGTGAAAAGGGGTAGAAACGGTTTGTCCGGAACCACTGGACCGATTTCCATGAAATTTGGAATACTTCTAGAACTTACTTCATAAGATCTTTCCGAAGAGTGGTTTTTTTTAATTCTACCCATAAGGGGGTGAAAAGGGGTGGAAACGGTTTCTCCGGAAACACTAAATAGATTTCTATTAATTTGGGAATACTTCTAGGACTTATCTCATAGGTTCTTGCGAGGAGTGGTTTTTTGAAATTTTACCCTTAAGAGGGTGAAAAGCGATGAAAACGGTTTCTCGGGAACCGTAGAACCGATTTCCACGAAATTCTGTATACTTCTTCAACTTATCATAGGCTTTTGCCGAAAAGTGCTCTTTTGATATTCTACACTTAAAGGGGTGAAAAGTAGTGAAAATTGGTTTCTCCAGAATCACTGAACCGATTTTCATGAAAGGACAATGCTCAAAATGTATGGGAAAAAAACCCAGAGCGAACAGAAACGGGATATATCTCAAAATGTTAGTTATAATTAGTGATGTAATTCTGTTAATGTTTCACTATAAGATTCAATGGCTAAATGAGTGAAATTACTATTTGTTTTTTTATTAAACTTGATTTCTTGCACCTTTAAAATATCTTCGATTTGGGCTTACCCGAATACATAAATAGTAGTAGTAGTAGTTCTAATAGTATTTTCACACTATTATGACTAAAATACAGGATAAACCTCTTAATAATGTAAAACAAAAATCAAATCAATTAAACGAACATTTGCTGTCAAACAACGTTCTGTTAAGTGTCAAATAATCGAACTGCCTGGGCCCTGGAATCAGGTTCCCCTGCGGGTTGAGTCCTCACTGCACATAGTTTGGTTATGTTTTTATTGTTTGACAGCAAATGTTCGTTTAATTGATTTGATTTTTGTTTTACATTATTAAGAGGTTTATCCTGTATTTTAGTCATAATAGTGTGGAAATACTATTAGAACTACTACTACTACTCCTACTACTGCTATTTATGTATTCGGGTAAGCCCAAATCGAAGATATATTAAAGGTGGAAGAATTCAAGATTAATAAAAGACAAATAGCAATTTCACTCATTTAGCCATTGAATCTTACAGTGAAACATTAACAGAATTACATCACTAATTATAACTAATATTTTGAGATATATCCCGTTTCTGTTCGCTCTGGGTTTTTTTTGAGCATTGTCCTTTATAGAATTTACACCTCAGAAAATAAGCGAAAATCTTATTCAATTATTATCACTCTGTAATTAAGCATGAACGATGAGAAGTAAAACAATTGATCATATATTCGAGAGATTACTTAGCCCTTGGTCGAACTGGCAAAGAGAATACCGTAAGAGTTGTACTGTTCTAGCTATCCGCTAGGTTCGAGATATCACCGTTCCACCCGAGCATCACAAGAAAGAATTATTTTTTTTGTTCCACACACCAATTTTAATTGCACTTACTTTTATTTTAGTTGATTAACTTTTATAGCGCACTAAATTCGTGGTTACATTTAATTTGCAAAATTAATCACGTACCTTAATATGCCAGTGATCACCGGATCCGGCTCGAAGGACCAAATGTTGGGTTAAGGGGCCTTGGGGTGAAAAAGAAAAAAAACCATGGATTTGCACGATGCTCCCTTTATTTCCAAATCCCTACGCATTGAGGGGCGAATATCGTGCTGATGTCGGCCTGATGATGTCTGGATGATGAGGTCTGGATGATGATGTCTGGATGATGATGTCTGGATGGTATGACCCGCAAAGTTGCAAAAAACTGATGGCTTGTGTGCTCGGTGACTGTCCTGCTGCAACTGCCCGCTAGTCCGCTCCACTCTACTTGACTGCAAATCCGCCGTCTCTTGGACAGCGAGCAGGGTTTCCAGATGCGCTCAACAGCGTAAAACCCGAAGAAGTGTCGAAGGCACTAGAAGACAGGCAAAGCCCCACGCGGGAAACAAAGACCTGTAGTGACCCAAGAACAGTTACCAAAGTTGGTACTGAAGGCAGTACTTCAAGGGCGATGAGGAAGCACAGGCTAACCCTAGAGGAACCCGTATGCATACCTGCGCGCACGAGAATGATGGTTAGGATTCCGATGAATTTACGGGAAGAAATGCTCTGTATGTCGCAAGAAATAAGCGATGGAGTCTTCCTAGCCAATAGTATTAATTAAGGGAACGCAAGGAGTACTTGTCAGCATCCTCAACACGCACACACAATCAGTATCCAGTATCAGTATCAGTATCAGTATCCAGTATCAGTATCCAGTATCAGCTGTCCAGTATCGAATTATAACTAGCTCCGGCAACTGATTATGTGCTAGGATCGTTAACCCAATTCACGGAACTAAAAAACGGCACCGGACAAAAGACAACTGAAGAAACCGTAAACTCCACCCACAAAACAAAACCGCAGCCCGAACATGGGCGCAGGGCAATGGAACCCAAAACAGAGGTACCCAAGCCACCCTAATGCACTGCCGGGAGTTACGCAAAACGGACCCCGAAGAAACAAGCGCCAAAGAGCGACTAATCAGGTTAGAGAACGAACTCAACCTAAGCCCCATCCTTGACAAACAAGAACAGCGGGAAATATTGAGAATATGTCAAGACTACAACGACATATTCCACCTAAAGGGGGACAAGTTGAGGCACACTGATGCTATTACGCACGAAATTCCAGTGTCTCCGGAACAAGCGCCGATCAATCAAAAAATGTACCGCCTGCCCGAGACGCAGCGCGAGATAATTCAAGAGCAGTTAAAAGAGATGCTCGAAAACGACGTGGTCCAAAGAAGCAAAAGTCCATGGAACTCACCGCTACTGGTGGTTCCGAAGAAAGCCGGGCCCGATGGGAAAAAGAGATGGAGGGTAGTAGTAGACTTTCGTAAAGTCAACGACAAAACGGTCGGCGACGCCTACACCCTTCCCCGAATTGAAGATATCCTGGACCAATTAGGTAACTCGCGATACTTCACAACCCTGGATTTAGCCAGCGGTTATCATCAAGTATTGGTGGATCCCAAGGACCGACCCACAACCGCATTCAGCACGAACTACGGTCACTACGAGTTCAAGCGAATGCCCTTCGGTTTAAAAGGGGCCCGGCCACATTCCAACGCCTTATGAATTACGTCCTGACGGGGCTACAAGGCTTGGAATGTTTCGTTTACCTGGATGACATCGTTATCTACGGTAAAAATTGGGACGACCACAACGCAAAGCTGCGTAAAGTTTTTCACAGGCTGCGCGAAAATAATTTAAAACTTCAACCGGAGAAGTGCCAATTCCTCCGGAAAGAAGTAGTATACCTGGGACATAAATGGTCAAACGAAGGTGCTCTCCCAGACCCCAGTAAAACAGCCTGCGTACAGGAATTCCCTGTTCCACGCACAGTCAGGCAAACGCAATCCTTTCTAGGATTAGCGAAGTATTACTGGAAGTTCATTCCAAATTTTTCAAAATTGGCTAGACCAGTAAACAATTTGCTACGCAAGGACGTGAAATTCACTTGGACAGATAATTGCCAAGAGGCGTTCGATGCAATTAAGAATGCACTAGTGACACCCCCGCTTTTAATTTACACCGACTTCAACAAGCCGTTCAACTTGACAACGGATGCAAGTAGCGAGGCTCTAGGGGCAGTGCTATCTCAAGGCACTGTCGGAAGTGATCAACCCAAAGCCTATGCTAGCCGAACGCTAAACAAAAGCGGAAAGAAATTACTCCACGATAGAGGGAGAGTAGCTCGCCATTGTCTGGGCAACCTAGAATTTCAGGTGTTACCTTCAAGGGAGGAAATTCACGGTCTACACGGACCATAAACCCTTGAAAGGAGTGTTCAACGTGAAAGATCCGACTTCACGATGTGTGAGATTTCACCATAAACTCTCGGAGTTCGATTATACCATAGAGTATGAAAGTTATAATATTTATCTTTCTTGTTTTTAAAAAAAACACTTTTTAATTTTAATATATTTATTATTATTTTTTTAACATTAATGTTCACTTAACTATCTATTATTTTAACTCAACTTAACTTTTTATTATTTCAACTTAACTTTTTATTATTTCAACTTAACTTTTTATTATTTCAACTTAACTTTCACTCGAGCTTTTTACGAACTGGATATATTTAATGTTGCCACTACCTTTGGGCTCTGGACCGAAACTAAAACTTTTATTAAGGATGCCCGTTTTGATACCTCGGGAAAATGATTTTCTAATCTACGTTTTGTCAATGGGTTGAAGAATCCATTGACAAAACATCCGCGATTTGTTTAATTAATTTTTCTCTTCAAGTGCCTGGGTGGTCACTTGGGATCATATTTCTTACGATAAATCTATTTCATCTATCTGCAAGTGCTTCGGATGATCACTTGGATAGGTATTTCAAAACATCCGCGCTTTGTTTAATTTATTTCTTTTGCAAGTACCTCGGGTGGTCACTTGCATAATCAAAATATTCGCGATCTCTTTTAATTAATTTGATGATTCAAATGATATATATAAATGTGAGTTATTGTAAAGTCCTGTTCGTAACACGCCCATCCTAAGAGTGAGGCTCCGACGAACCAACTATGTTATCGGTATTATCGGTACTATTATTTTCAACTATATATTTTTTTCCAGATATTGTTTTATACATTTTAATTAAAATGAACAAAAATAATCCTAAAATAATCAATATATTTATAACTACACTAGTTATATTATATTTATGGTTATTAATGTTTTGCTTTTCGATTAACTCTCTATTAATAATATTCTCTAAATATAAATCATTCATATTTAGTTCTTTTCGAACTTCTTTTTCTTTTGTTTTGGTGACAAAATTAGGCATTATTATTTTATCATGAATGACTTGTTCAAAATTTTCAAATTTCTTATTGTCTACCGTAATCTTACAATTTTTAAACTTGATTAAATAATTCCCTTTTATTACAATATTATCTTTGTTACAATTGTGTATTAACTTACTTTTCTCATAGTTCTTTGTTATAATGATGCCTTTGTTAATTTCTTTAATTTCTTTTTTATATGTGAATTTTTTATTGCATGTTGCTTCTTTTAAATTTATTATGTTATTAACACATTCATCGGAAATTAAAATAAAGTTCTTTTTAAGACTATCTTTTACAGGGTATTCATAAACTTTATTAAACTCATCTTTCAAGATTTCAGTAATTGACAAATCCAACGTTTTATTTTCCAAATCAGGAATAGGTTTTATGAGAATCTTTGAAAATTGCGTGTTAGTGAAACGAGGAATTAATAATATGATTACAATCGTATTCTTATATTCTGTTACAATTGTTTTAATATTCTGAAAAGTCTCAATATTCGGGATTAATTTAAATTCTTGAGTGTTTAATATGTTTCTGGATAATATACCTAATTTACTAGAGAAAATTACTTGTTCGATATTATCTAAATGGTTTTTTAAAAGCAATATATCCTGATTTATATGAAAAAGGCATTGAATTAGTCGAAGTTCACTTTCCAATGTTGACATTTTGTTCCTAATTTCTTTTGTGAAATTTCCTAGATATTGACCTACTAAAATTTGTTGACCATTAATGTAATTTGTAATATTTTTTATTTGATCGATTAGTTGTCTATTGATTGATATTTGTTTGTTGCTTTGATCAATTAGTTGTCCGTTACTGTTATAGAGTTTATCTAATCTTTCTTTAATTTCTACCTCATCATCGTGGTCCATTATTCCTGTAATATATTTCAAACTTTTTCCTACTATATCGAACAAGCCTCGTTTCTGTCTTGGATGTGGTTTAATATTCTTCAGTTTTTCTTCTAGTAGATTAAAACTTTGACTAACCGAATAGTACATTGGTCCAATTAATACTTCATCAGGTTTAAGAATTTCCAAATTTAACCTTATAATGTCTTTTGATTCTTCTATTTGTGGGAAATTTATTATATGCAATATTTTATGATAGTCCTCTATTATTTTTACTTTTCCCAATTCCAATGTTATATACCCATTGTTATTATTAAAATCGTGAATCCAAATTTCCTGAGCTGATATACGAAATCCGCATATTGTTGATATTCTTACCAAAAGTAGAATCCCGAATTTAGTCATTCTTCTCTCTTTTCTCTGATTTCTTAATTTTTTAAATTCCTGAAAATATTAAACTAATTAGGGTTTTGTTTCTGCTTAACTTTAATTGTAGGATTATTATAATCTTGATTTTTCTTTTTGGATTTAACATGTTTTTTATAGTATTTAAGCTGGTTCTTTGTATCTACGATGTGATCGTCATCAATTTTTTCAGCGTTAATTTTTCTGAACTTAGCATGATTTTTGCCGCCCCTGATTTCTTTTATAAAATTTTTCCCGGATTCTATAACATTATCAATTCTATTTTTATTTTTTTTCTCAATGGTATATTCCTTCTTCTTTTTGATTTTTTCAAAAATCTCTGGATATTCATTTCGATGTATATTCCCATTCACGAAATCAATCGGTTTTCTTCCTATAGTGGAGTGGATTGTATTATTGTAGAATGATACTATACGAAGAATCTTTTCCTCGACTGTACCCTGATTTCTTTCTGCATCGTGCTTTAGCAATCTAATATGTTCATTTAATGTATTATGAAGTCTTTCAATATCAGCATTCGACGTATGGTTGCTGTTGGACGTAAAATGAACTTCTATATTAAGATTATTCAAATATTCCCTTAATGGTATAGCCTTGAATCCTAGTTCGTTATCAACAATGATTTTCTTTACATTTCCAAATTGTGCGAAATAGTAGCTTAATGCTTTTTTAAACTCCGGCCATGATCTACCTAATATTTTTAATGCGCAAGCGTGTTTTGTAAAACAGTCTATAATTGTTAAAAATAGTTGCTTTTCTAAACTATAAAAAACATCCACATGAATTATTTGTTTAGGTTCGCTAGGGGTTTCTGTAATTTTAAATAAAGGTTTTGGTGGTTTGCGATCATATTTTTCGCAGTTGCATATCTCACAGTTATTAATAAATTGGGTGATTCGCTCCCTTAATTTTGGATTATAATATTTTAATTTGAGCTCCTTGTATACCTCTTCGATTCCGCGATGATTGTTTTTTAAGTGCTCTAATCTTATTAATTCTGCTAATAAATTCTCATCTGTAATATCTTCAAGAACTGTCTTGCATTGTATTAATTTCATTTTTTTATTGTTTGAAAAATGCTTAAAGTACGTGGTTACCAAAGTTTTAAGAAATTCCTCTTCAGTTACTAGAATAGCATTTAAACCATCAGGGTTGAAATGTGCTTTCAAGAGCGCGATAGCTGTTTGCTCATCCATTGTTTTCATATGAATTGTGGTTCTGTTTTTATTAAATATTTTTCGTTTTCTAATCCTCAGAGAGCCGGTATTAGTTTTATTTAGTATTATCTGAGTTTTGAAGATATTTAAGACAGATTCACTTAGAGGAATATTTGGAATTTCGTTGGCTAAATTTATTTCTATTTGATCCATTCTGGAGAGAGCATCAGCATTTCCATTTTTCCTCCCTTTTTTGTATATTATTGTATAATCATATTCTGATAATTTAAGCCTCCATCGTACCAATTTGGAATTAGGTTCCTTTACCGAAAAGAGCCATGTGAGTGGTTTGTGGTCAGTTTCTATGACGAATTTCCTGCCAAACAAGTATGGTCTAAAATATTTTGTCGCCCATACTATAGCTAGCAATTCCTTTTCGATTGTGCTATAGTTTACTTCATGCTCATTTAGTGTACGGCTCGCATAACATACGGGATGATTATCTTGGGACAAAACTGCTCCCAAGGCGTATTGACTTGCATCTGTTGTTAAAGTAAAAGTTTTTTCTAGATTCGGATAACGTAATATTGGATCACTGATCAATAATGTTTTTAGGGTCTCAAAACTTCGAATATATTCTGGATCAGACAGATCAATTTTCGTATTTTTCTTAAGATACTTAGTTATTGGTTTCGCAATTTTTGAATAATCTCTAATGAATTTTCTATAATATCCCGTGAGTCCGAGAAATTGTTTTATTTGTTTACACGTTTTTGGTATCGGGAAATCCTTTACACATTGTATTTTTTTCGGATTAGTTTTGATACCTTCGCTCGTAACAATATGCCCTAAAAACTCCGTTTCTCTCTTGAGAAATTCGGATTTATCCATTTGAACCAACAGATTAGCTTGCTTGAGTTTCATGAAGATTTTCTTCAATGAGTCCATGTGCTCCTGTAATGAAGTTGAGAACACAATTATGTCGTCCAAATAGACTAGACATATTTTATTTATAAATTCCTTTAATACCTGATTCATTAGACGTTGAAACGTCGCGGGGGCTGTTTTTAAGCCAAATGGCATTCTTAAAAACTCATAATGCCCATTTTCTACACTAAAAGCGGTTTTGCATGAGTCATGTTCATCAATTTCTATTTGATGATAGCCTTTAGCCAAATCTAATGTTGAAAAATATTGACAATTACCCAATTTTCCTAATATTTCATCCATATTCGGGATAGGGTACTTGTCATCGATGGTTACCTCATTTAGTTTGCGGTAATCAATGACAAGTCTCCACTTTCTTTTCCCACTAGCATCGATTTTTTTTGGCACTATCCATATAGGAGCCGAATATGGTGAATCACTGGGTCGAATAATATTCTTCTGCAACATTTCTTCGATTTGTCTTTCAACCTCTTCCTTATGCACATAAGGATATCGATAAGTCTTACTTTGGATTGGTATATTATTATTGGTTCTTATTTTGTGTTTAATAATATCTGTACACGTCAGATCAGATTCCTCCCTATAGAAAATGTCTGTGAATTTTCCAATTAATTTTAGAAGCGCATTACGTTCGTCTTCATTTAAATGATCGATTCTCAATTGATCGAGAACTTTCCGTTCATTTGAATCTTCTCCTCCTTCAATAATATTATAATTTTGACGGTCAACGTTTTCCACTTCTAAAGGCTGTAATATTTCTAATTCCGTATTATTTCCCTTAATTATTTCCACTTTTGCCTGTATTTTAAAATTTTCAATATTGTAGATTCCTTCTTTGATTAATATTGAATTATTCTCCTGTTCCTTTATATATCCCATACCATTTTTTTGTATAACAGGTAGTTCCATTTCTATTTTTTCTGAGCCCATTTGCGACTCCTCTTTGTTTACTCCGAAATGCAATTTAGCTACTTTGTTTTTAGTTATCAATTTTTTATTTTTAAAGTCTATTATAGCTCCTAATTCAAATAAAATGTTATTTCCGATAATTCCATCAAATTTATCATGAAATTTACATACAAAGAATTCGACTTTGTCGGATGGGTTTCCTATTTCCTTAAATACTGGTATGCTAACTTTTTCGTTGATCTCTATCATATGGTTCAAGGTTTTTAACTTAAAGGGATTTGACACATTTACTTTCCATTTTGGGTGACACAAGTTAGGGTTAATTATTGAATGCGTTGCCCCTGTGTCAATTATAAATTTTAAAGGATGTGTTTTTGTAGATACCATTATATAGGGTAATTTGTAGCTGAGGCCCGAGACTGAAAATTTCCTGGTTTAATACACGTCTTATTTTCAACCATATCTACCTCCATAGGTTCTATTTTGTTTTGTCTATTTTCGTTACTCTGGTATCGGAAACTTTGTGAAGGATAATATGTTGTATTAAATCTATTACCAAAATGGTTAGGGGAGTTATTATTGTTATTAGTCCTATTGTTTGGTACGTTAAAAGTGTTACCATACCTTGAGCTGTAATTATTTGTCGTATTAGGCGAATTATTTTTATTGTTCACCTGGTTACGAAAATTAGAATTTTGTTGTTGAGTGGTATTTTGCATCGCGTTGTTGTTTGTGTTTCTCTGAAATGGTTTATTCGATTCATTTTGGTAATTCGGTAATTTGTTGTTTGTTTGATTTTGACCGTAATTATTTCGATGATACTCCTTACTTCGCTGTCCCATATTTCGATTAACTGGAGATGGGTTATGGTATGCATACCCGCATTCATATAGAATGTTCATACATTCTTCAAGACTATCTGGGTTTCTGCAATGCAGAATGGAACGCATTGGTTCAAGTATTTTATTTTTAAACACTGTGAGTGCTGAAGATTTATTTATTTCAATATAACTCGCTATTTCTGTTCCCGCGGTTAAAACTTGTTTGGTTTTTATATTAAGTCGTCGTAAAATATTTTTAATTTCATTATAAAACTCGACACTCGTTGTTTTGAATTTAATAGCACGCAATTCATCAAAAAGTTCTTCCATTGTAAGTCTATCACCAAAATTCTGAATTAGAGCATTTCTCATATCTGCCCAAGAAGTTATGTGTACGTTAATTTCTATTATTTCTCTGGCTTTACCTCTTAATTTAGATTTAATGTAATCAGAGAATATGCTCTGTGAAAGTTCATCGTATCTTCCCAAAATTGGTTGGATTTTGTCAATTAAATCTATGAAATTTTGTAGTTCTTTATAGTCACCATGAAACTCCGATAAATTTGCAAGATATTTCAAGGGATCAATACTTAAAGCTAGGATTTGTGGATTCTGCTGTGCAGGTACCTGTGCCTGCGCATCTCCTACCATATTTTCTTCCATTATAGGGTTTGTTGAAAAATTATTACAAATATTACTAATTTGATTCGTTTGTTGTTTAACAAAACGAATTTGACCTAACAGATCAGCTAATGTCTTTTCTAGTGCTAATGTATTTTCACTTTTATTCTTTTTACTCATTTCATTTCAAAATTTAAAAAACTAATTGTCTTTCTGACCTTAAATTGATGTGATGACCTCTTTTGTGTCAATGTGGCTGTTAATTCAGTCTATGTTGCTCCTCTTCTGATATCGTCCTTCTTTTGGGTTGAATACAGATTCCCGTTGATTCCTCCAGTCATGAACTTCCGTGGTTTCCTCAAGTTACAGTTGATTGCACTGCACTTTTGTTTTGTTTTAGTTTTGTTTGTTTTATAATTGTGTGGATTAATTTATTAATAATTATAAGTGATTGATTTGTATTTTATTGTGCTTCCCTTGAAGACACTATGAACTACACTTTTCCCTTTGGGGTTGTAGGTTTACTTTTAATTGTGCTTCCCTTGAAGACACTATTAACTACACTTTTCCCTTTGGGGTTGTAGGTTTACTTTTAATTGTGCTTCCCTTGAAGACACTATTAACTACACTTTTCCCTTTGGGGTTGTAGGTTTACTTTTAATTGTGCTTCCCTTGAAGACACTAAATTTCAATTAATTTCTGAACAGTTCTACACTTCCCTTGAAGATGTTAAAACTTTGCACTTCAGAAATCCGTTCCGGCTGCGCCAGTTATAATATTTATCTTTCTTGTTTTAAAAAAAAAACACTTTTTAATTTTAATATATTTATTATTATTTTTTTAACATTAATGTTCACTTAACTATCTATTATTTTAACTCAACTTAACTTTTTATTATTTCAACTTAACTTTTTCTTATTTCAACTTAACTTTCACTCGAGCTTTTTACGAACTGGATATATTTAATGTTGCCACTACCTTTGGGCTCTGGACCGAAACTAAAACTTTTATTAAGGATGCCCGTTTTGATACCTCGGGAAAATGATTTTCTAATCTATGTTTTGTCAATGGGTTGAAGAATCCATTGACAAAACATCCGCGATTTGTTTAATTAATTTTTCTCTTCAAGTGCCTGGGTGGTCACTTGGGATCATATTTCTTACGATAAATCTATTTCATCTATCTTGGATAGGTATTTCAAAACATCCGCGCTTTGTTTAATTTATTTCTTTTGCAAGTACCTCGGGTGGTCACTTGCATAATCAAAATATTCGCGATCTCTTTTAATTAATTTGATGATTCAAATGATATATATAAATGTGAGTTATTGTAAAGTCCTGTTCGTAACATATAAACCCGGGAAGTACAACACAAATGCCGACGCGCTAAGCCGAATACCGGCAGAAGGAGCCCAAGAGCAAAAAGGGCAGACCCTCACAGTCACGGCACAAGTACACGATCCTCCGAAAACAGGAGAAGAGACGTTGAAAGTATCAGCAGTCACCCGGGCGCAAGCGCGACGTACCCCGGAAAGGACAGAGGGGACACAGTCAACTGCGGAAACCCCGACGGAGACACCCCCTGTCCAAAGAGTGAAACAGCCAAAAGAAAAACCCCCCGACGCGGGCGAGGCAACAGACACCAGATCAACTGGAGGTAATGAAACCGTGGAAATAATCACTGATCCGGAAGAGATCAAAACTATACTCCGTGATTATCACGACTCCCTTTTTGGAGGGCATCGGGGAATTGCAAAAACGTATAAACGCATCAGACGGAAGTTCTGGTGGAAACGTATGCGCAGGGACATAAAAAGACACGTTAAAAGCTGTCCGAAATGCCAAAAAATGAAGGCATCCAAACCCTATAAAATGCCCATGGTAATCACGGACATAGCAGAGAAGCCTTTTGACAAGGTCTACCTGGACGTTGTTGGTCCATTGGAGGTCACACATGCAGACAACAAGTATATCCTAACCTTCCAGGACAATCTTACAAAATTCGTAGATTGGTACGCCATCCCGAATGGAGAGGCGGAAACGATAGCGCAAATTTTCTTCGACGAAATCGTCACGCGCTACCGGATTCCTAAAAAGAGCGTAACTGACCAAGGAACAAATTTCCTCAGCGATCTATTCAAGCAGGTCTGCAAGCTATTGAAAGTAAAAAAGCTGCAAACCTCCGCATACCACCCACAATCTAATGGAGCATTGGAAAGGGCTCAACGACCCCTAGTCGAATATCTAAGAACCATAGAGGATGAAAATCCCAATACCTGGGATCAATTTCTACGTACTGCGGCGTTTGTTTACAATAACAGCACGCAGGAAGGCACGAAATTGACACCCATGGACTGCCTCTACGGCTTTATCGCGGATGTACCTTCAAATTTGAAACGGGAACCAGAACCCGTCTACAATCACGAAAATTATTATCATCAGTTAAGGTACAAATTGCAAAAGTCATACCAAATTGCTCGAAAAAATATTCTGGCCAGCAAACACAAATCAAAGGAGTATTATGACAAAAATGCAACACCGCTGACCCTGCATGTGGGAGACAAGGTCCTCCTAAAGAGTGAAAATCGGAAAAACAAATTCTCAGAGCTCTGGGAGGGACCATACAGAGTGACCTCAGTCGTATCCCCGGTCAATACGGAGATAAGGATACGGAAAAAGCTGAAGGTCATACACAACAATCGTCTTAAGCCTGACATAGAGTAAGGGCGCCTGAAGATAATTAAAAAACACCAAAAGTGGACAAAAGACTTGATCCAAAAAAGGCCAGCCAACCATTGGACAAAAGCAAAAAAAAAAAGAAAATAAAAATATAAAACAGTAAAACCCGCTAAAACAGGGGCTACCAAGCACCACAGATACGAGCGATAACCAGACCCAAATGGGCCCATTACTACTACCAACACGCCGTACCGATAGAAAAGCCAAGGTGAGATGGACAACAACGCACCCCAATGCACTCCGCTAATGGGGAAGACAAAACACCAACCAAAAATAAAAAAACACGGAATAATAGTAGAAATCTTACTACGTCAACCATACACTAACAATAACAGAAGCACATCCATTAGGAACACCCATTAGGCACCCACTGGGAAAGCATTCCTTCTGCTGGAGAGATCTCGACCGCACATTGGAATCCCTGAAGGAACGTCGGGATGTTGATGTTTTGGCCAACAGTGCGTATCAAATTTGTACCGTTGCAAAGTACACAAATGACTGCAAGCCCACCCACTACCCAAGGAAGCATCATCTTTCTAAACAAGGAGAAACCATCACCCCTCTGAACCGAGCTGAGCGTCTCCTGGAAGCTCGAAGACAAGTTCGCCGCCGTTTGCATCACCAGCTGGAAGATGACCATGGTCCATGCGCCGAGAGAAGATACCCTCATGAAGATCCGGAAAGCCTACAATTGTCGTGGCAACAACTACGTAATTGCGAGCAACATCGGTGAACATCTTCCCAACCTGCAAGCCGTGATGAATCTGCACGTCGACGAAATCGGCCAATACGTTGAACAATTCCTTGAGAAGCGTACCCACTCGAAGAAAACCCCGAAGACTACAAGGTACAAGAGCAGGACAACTGGAAAAGCCACGGACTCACGGCCCCGCACCAAAAATTTCAACCGGTCTAAAAACGACAAATACCAGCAATTTTTCCCCATTAATCAAGGAATTCCATAGTTTTAAAGATAACACCTGGAATAGATACAAAAAATAACCAATAATTATAATTATTATTATGATTATTATTCAATATTAATAGGCAGCCACTAGGTAAGAAATTAAACTTTGTCAAAATCATAACATTTTAACATTTTTAAGGAGTAATTTTCACAAAAAAACCCTGTAATTAATGTAACCAACAAATATACATGTAAAAAAAAGAAAGAAAAAAAAGTAACAATTTGACAAAGAACTCCATCATATTAGGAGGGAAATTAAGGAGAATGGGCAAAAATGTATTGGAGCTGGTCCTGGAACCAATACGGATGAAACCTATGTCATTCGATAGCTCTTACAAACTACTCCAATAGTTAATATGGCGGCTCATTTCAATTCGATGGAGGAAAAAGTTATAGCGGTTCTAAGTGCTGAATTTCACGTGTGATTGACTATGAAATTCAGCACTTTAAACCGCTATAACTTTTTTCCCCCATCGAATTGAAATGAGCCGCCATACCAACTATTGGAGTAGTTTGTAAGAGCTATGGAATGAAATAGGTTTCATCCGTATTGGTTCCAGGACCAGCTGCCATACATTTTTGCCCATTAACCAACTCTTTTACGAAGGATATCTCGTAAACGGTATGGTTTAGAATTTTGTAATTATTTTTCCCGTGATCAGCGCCCAAAAATCCTTCGGGATTCATAAACAAAGTGAACTTACGCAGTTATGGGTATTGTGCCTACATACCGAATCAACATACCCAAGGTGAAATTCAACATTTAGAACCGCTATAACTTTTTTCCTCCATCGAATTGAAATGAGCCGTCATATCAACTATTGGAGTACTTTATAAGAGCTATCTAATGACATATGTCTTGTTCGTATTGGTCATGAGGACCAATTTGCCCATTCTCCTTTATAGGTAAAACTAAGTAGGACATACATAGTTTAAAACACAAAAAAAAAAGTTCCGGTGTGGAGATAGCCACACATTACTTCCATGTTCACCATGTTGTTAACGGCAATGACAAAAAAAAACAGGCTGCAGGTATCGCTCATGTCGGACTGCTACTTCTGCACCCACGACCATAACCTCAAAAATGTTGGACCCGTCGACACAACTTTAGCTGTAAGTTAGCCAAATCAAATGCAATCGAGCTCAAAATCAATAGGCATGATCTCGACATATTACAAGTCCCGCGAAATTTAATTTATTTTGACGGCAGTTATCGTTGAAAATCGGAAAATTATAAAACCCGTTATAACTCCCTTATTTTAATACTTGGTGAATTTCTTGTAATCTATAACTGAATAGTCCAACGAGCTGAACAAAACGCAAAAAGAATGAAAAATACCGATTTTTAAGGAAATTATGACCATTTCAAAAAACAACGGAGCTACGGAGCGACACCAAGCTAAAAACTTCCAGAAAGTGTTTTAAGCACTCCCTTAAGTATGGCTATTGAGCACCTCACATCTCAGTGGGGTGCTTGTGTGTGGATCAAAGGTGAGTTTGGCGAATTGTATGTGGTGTCTGTTTATTGCAAGTTTAGTGACTAATTTGGACCGTATTTAGAGTATATGGGTAGGGTGCTGCAATTTTGCAGAAATAAGCCCACCCTTCTTGGTATGGATACGAACGCTTCTTCTCCCATCTGGTTTAGCAAGACTGCGCGGAATACTTCCAACAGTCGAAGCTACCACAGGAGGGAACAATTGAGTGAATGGATTCTGCAGAATAATCTGCATGTCTTGAATGTGCCCAGTGTGCATTTCACGTTTCAGACGGTCCAAGATGAGAGTGATATTGATGTCACATTGATTAATGACGCAGCAATGGCATATGATTTTGAATGGCCCATCGATGATAGATGGGCCATTCATATGTTCAATTGATTAATGACGCAGCAATGGCATATGATTTTGAGTGGGCCATCGATGATAGATGGGGAATAAGTGATCACAGACCAATTACGATTAAGTTGGGCATTGATCGTGCTGTGGAAGCGCCTGAAGCGCCACGAGGCAGGAGGTGGCGTACGAGTGGGATTGATTGCTATACGTACGAGGCTCGGATGGTGGAGATCTCCTCCTCCGTCCCATTGTCCGAATTTTGTGATAAGGATCTGGGTGATAGGGTTAGTATCATCCAGTCCGGGATTGAAAGTGTGAATGATGAGCTCCTTGTGGTTAGTATGCGCACTAACCCTAGGAAAGTTAGATGGTGGACGCACTCCCTCAGCCTTAAACGGAGGCATGTGAGATGCTTGAGGAAGGCTCTCCAAAGAGCGCGTGCTAGAGAGAGTGATGACATACCTCAACACAGGGTCGCTTTTGGGCGAGGTGTGAGAGAATATAAGGAAATGTTAGCCCGGGCGAAAGAGAAGCACTGGATGGACTTCGTTCATTCCAATGCCAGAGATCCGTGGGGGTTACCTTATAAAATCTGCCGAGGCAAAAATGACAGACATGTAGTGTCTGGCATACGTGTGGGTGAGGGTTACACAAGGAATTGGAGTGAATCTGTGGCAGCCCTGTTGGACTGCTTCTTTCCTCGTGCTGGGTCTGTGGATGGGTCTCTTCCTCTGCCGGTGATCTCAGGATCTGAACCTGAGGTCTCTGGTATGGAGGTGGAGGCGGCTGTTTCGCTGCTCCATCCCGGGTGGTCGCCGGGGTGGGACGGGACAACGGGTGAGATGTGAAAAAGCATTTGGCGTGCTGTCCCCGATGTTATGATCAATTCGGCCAAATTAAAAGTTAATTGTAAACAAAGAGCAATTAACTTCAAAAGTGCAACCACATAATACATATCACCGCAAAAAGCGTAAACAATGGGTAACGACCTAGGGCAAGAAATGTAAACAAAATTGTACATAGCAATACAAGGTCGAGCCATGACAATTAAATATATGCTTGGGCCAGTTACGATAAGCGCTCGCATAAAAAGAAGAAAACAACACGGTAGCGAGTCACGTTGCTCGGAGTAAAAAAAAAAAGAATGCGAGAAGCGCAAGTAACTGAGCCGTCAAGAAAATTGTCATAAACGCAAAATGATGGGAGTCAGCATAAATAACCATATCAATATATCGGGTATGGATTGACCCCATCGCGGTAAACAATAAAAGCAATTTAGCAAATTGCAATTAATAATTAAAATAAAATTAAAAAACCTATTGATGGAACGTGCACTATTGGAAGGTGATTGCCTTTTGCGTTGCAATTAAGCAAGTCAGCGGAATTGCGCACGCGTAAGCATTCCTTAGAGAATGTATTGCTATTTCAGGGATTAGGTAAAAAGTACATTGTACCTTACCAATAATAGCAATTAATCAATTATTGAAAAAGAGTAGGGAGAGCTTTGTACAAATTAAAATGTATAAAGGTAATTGTCACCCTAGAATAAATGTTCAGTATTGTTAAAAAAGAGCTAGTGGAAACTCTGCCCGATTGGGGTCTCGAAGTTTGTTAAAAGTCAAGTAGTAGTAAAGAACAAGTTTTTTATCGGCTTAACTAGTGAAATAAATAGCGAATTATTGTGAAGAGTAATGCGGCAATTGTGAATTGAAGTGAGGTAATTTCAACCCTTTACCCTGGAGTTCTGCATTCGTGCTGCTCTAACCGATCCTCGGAGTTAAAGCGAATCCTCGCTGCTCCAAATCCTCCTCAGGAGTCAAGGCGCTAGTCGCTGCTCCGCCCAACCAAATTATCCCCGGCTCGCAGCTCTGCCGCGCCCAGCACTACCTACACCCAAGCCAGCGTACAACGCGGCAGGGTATCATCCCTCAAGCCCGCTATCCCAGCGGCCCAACGAATAATTACCATCGGGGCTTTCACCCAGAGGTGTCCTCCACATCACACCCTTTGTTTTCGCATCCTGGTACAAGAACCAGATTTGCGCTCAACGAACGCACTAAGTACAAGAACCTAGTGTATCTCTCCGCTGCCTGATAGGATACCGATTCTCTCCCTGCACACAAACCTATCCGTCGTATCCAAAGCTAGGCAGGACCATAACACCGACCATCTCCTCAGTCTATTTCAGGGCTGTGTTAGAGATGGCGTTTTTCCGGCAGATTGGAAGATCGCGCGCGTAGTTGTGCTGCTTAAGTCACCAGATAAGGTGAGGAGGAATCCTAGGTCTTATAGAGGCATTAGTCCTTTGCCGGTACTTGGAAAAGTTCTGGAGAGGATTCTTGTTGAGAGATTGAAGATGAAAATTGTCCCATCTGATGTCGCCAAACCAGTACGGCTTTCGTCCTGGCAGGTGAACGGAGGATGCGTGGAGTTACGTCCGTGAATATGTAAGTATGTCCTAGGGATTTTTGTTGATTTTAAGGGTGCGTTTGATTACCTGTGTTGGGATACTTTTTGTAGGAAGCTATATATTACAAATCAATTGCAATCTAACCGATTAACAACCAATTGTTAGTTTTTAAGCAAGGATGCACGTATATCTTATTTTAAAATGTTTTATTATTTTTTATTTATTAAACAACTATTTTGTTATCCCAACGTCTCTACGTTTCGAATTACACTCCCTTTTTTCTAGTTTTTTCACCCGACCTACTTAATTATAATACACATATACAACGCCTATCAAATTAGAATTAAAATACACTATTACAATTTTAAACACTTAATATTTTCCAACATTCTCCCACCAAATTAAATTACTTAATTTAATTCCTAATCTTTTCTTAAATCTTATAGATCTCTAACATTAACATCTAAATATTATTTTCCCGATCGTTAAAGTCCATAACACGACCATATTTTCTGCGTAGAATTTATCATGTAGCCTTTTCTTCTTCTCGATAATTTGTCACCTCCAAAGGATATAATCGTCGAACAGGACGAATTAACTCTCCATCTTGCACACGAACTCTTGCTACTCGACTTTTTCCATCATTACCTGGTATTAACTCTACAATTCGTCCTAGTGGCCACATCAACCGTTTACTATCATCTCTTTCAACAATCATTATTTCATCGACTTGTAGAGGTCTGGATGGACGTCCTCTGGGTTTGTTCACTAACTGAGATAAATATTCTCGCCGGAATCGCTTTTTGATATCTTTTTTGAGAGCTTGTAAACCCTTATATCGATGTCGCATTTTTTCTGCTTCCGAACCATCTATTTCAGGAAATGCAACTCCTCCACAAGGTCGTAAGAAGAGTGCCGGAGTCAATGGTTGAAGATCATTAGGATCATCCGATACATATGTAAGGGGTCGATTATTCATGACCTTCTCCAGAGTTAGTAATACCTCCTGCAACTCCGTCTTCGTAAGAGTTCCTTTCCCCACCATTCTTCTCATCAGATCTTTAATGGATCGAATTAAACGCTCCCACCATCCTCCCCACCATGCAGCAGTTGGAGGATTAAACTTCCAGATAATTTCTTTGATATCTTCCTGTATGATTTTCCAATCGATTTTTTTAAAATTATTCGCAGCACCTACAAAATTTGTTCCATTGTCACTGTAGATTACTTCAGGACGACCATGCATTCTGACAAATTTTCGTAGTACCTGTAAAAACGTTTTCGTGTCAAGAGATTTAACTGTTTCTAGGCAAACAGCCCTGTAAACTGCACATGTAAAAATTGCAATCCACATCTTCTGTCCTCCTTTCAGACGAATTGGACCAGCTAAATCTACTCCAGTAGTCTGAAAAACATTCGAATCTTTAACACGATCTAATGGTAGTGGAGCTATTTCCACAATTAGAGGTTTGGACGAATATTTGCGACAAACTACACAACTCGACAACACCTTCTTTATGATTTATCGAGACTTTAAAATATAATACTTTTCACGTAGTTTTCCCATTAAAAATTGAACTCCTGCGTGGGAATATAATTGATGAGCATCGCGTATAATCTTCATCACTAAATTATGTTGACGGGGTAATGAAATGGGATACCGAAAATCAACCGTATCATCTCTTTCAATAATTCGAGTTTTCACCCGCCATATTCCTTCTTCATCCTTAATAATAGGAAATTCAGCTGCTATTTCTCCAACATTTACTCCGATTGTCTCCTCTTGAATTTCTTTTAAAATCTGAAGCTCAGCTTTTTTTAACTTAGAGGTCCACTTATTTTCTTTTTCCTCATTATTTGGCAGGCTCGTATAACATAAGCTTGAATACGAATTAACTGACGATAAGACCGATCACAACGAACATATTCAACATTGACCATCATTAGCTTCTTCTCAACAGTTTTCCTTTTCTCAGCTAAGATTTCATCGTCATTTGTTTCAACACACATCTTAGGCCAATCCTTTGGTGTCAATTTTAACCATGATGGACCCTCCCACCATTTTGACCGTTCCAGATCTTGGGGACTACAACCTCGTGAAGGAAGAGCTGCAGGATTGAGGGATCCAGGTATATGCCTCCAACTTTGGACATCACTATTTCTTCTGATCTCTGTTACTCGATTTCCTACGAAAGTTCCCCAATTATCTTGCCTCTTTATCCATGCAAGAGCTGTAGTAGAATCTGTCCAACAATATTCCTGCACTCCTGTTAAACGTAATGACTGTCTGATAGATAACAGTAAACGACTTCCAATCAGGCACCCAAGCAACTCAAGTCTTGGTATTGTCATTTTCTTTAGAGGTGCCATCCTTACTCGTGGTCCCAATAAATGAATATGCACACATTCCTGTCCTTTTGTTCTCAAAAATACAACAGCACTATAACAATAGAAAGATGTAATGACCATTGACTTCTATTGTCAACACCTCCCGTAACCATCCGTGGAATATGTATTTCTTTAAGTATTCTCAACTCTTCTACCCAACTCAAAAATTTATTAACGGTATCTTCAGGCAATGTTTCATCCCAATTAATTTTAGCAATCCATGCTCCTTGCAAAAGTATTTTCATGGGCACAAGAGTTGGTGCAGTGAATCCAGTAGGATCAAAAACCTTCTGAATCGTTGGCAAAATATTTCGTTTGGTAACTTTTTCCACTCAAGTTGTGGCATATGGATAGACAAAGTATCTCTTTTACGATTCCACATCAAACCTAATACATATACCTCTTCTGAACTTGAATATATTTCTTTATCTTGATTACTCATCCATGAGTACGACTAGTCGTAGATCCATTTGAGCATCAGCAAAAATTTTAATTGACTTTTCTTTAAAACTCAAGTACTCATTCAAAGAATTTACTGATGTTACACAATTGTCCACATACGTACTCTCCAAAAGTTTGTCTGCAACAAACTTAACTTCAGAATTCACATTTTTCAGATGATGTGCTAATATTGCTGCCAAGATAAAAGGACTACAAGTTGCTCCAAACATTACACGTCTGTGTCGGAACTCTACAACTTGACTATGTCTCCCTTTATCATACCACAAAAAACGCATATAATCTTGTTCCTTTTTATTTACATCAATCATTTGGAAGGCTTTCTTAATATCTGATGTAAACGCCACGGCTCTTTCTCTAAATCTCAGAAGTATTTCTGGAATAAGTTGAATCATATTATTTCCTTTTTCCAAACAATCATTGAGGGATTGATGGCAACCAATTTTGCAAGAAGCATCAAACACTGGTCTTACAGGAGTCGTACTACTCTCCAATTTGATAACCGGCCTATGCGGCAAAACATGGGACTCCCTCGAAAGTTCCTCCATTGGTACTTTCTCTATAAAATCTTGATTTATCCAGTCCAAAAATAACTTGTCATATATCTCGAACATACTATTTTCTTCAAGTTTATTTACAGCTCTATTCAGCCTAGATTTAGCTACTTCCATGTTTCTTGGTAATGGAGGATGACCATCTCTCCACGGAAGTGACACACAGTAGCGGCCATTAGAACTCCTCGTCAGGGTAGAAATCAACTTGTTTGTAACAGCAACTTTTTCTTCATTTTTCGTTTTGACTTCTACAGGATCTCGAACTCCAATAGTATCTAAATCCCAAAGTTGAGTAACTGACATCTCATTTACCGACAGTGTAAATAAAGTTGTTGTACTATCTGCTTTCATCTCTGCAAAACTCCCTGATAATATCCATCCCAATTTGGTTTCCAAAGCGGTCATCTGTTCAGTAAGATCCACCTTTCCTCCAGTTAGAAGTTTACCCATAACCTCGTTTCCAAGCAGTAACTCGATCTCTGGAAAATCTTCTCCTACATCGCTGAGGTACACTGAATTTCTCTTTAATGCAGAGAATAGTTCTTTCTTTCTTCTAGAAACGCGAGGAATTTTATTACAAATAAGATCTCTACCGCGAACTCCTAAGAAACACTGATAACCTCCTCCTTGCTTCTGTAGTGTAACATGGTACACATTTTCATCTACAGGTGTTGTCTGACCTCCTCCAAACAAAGAATGTGATACTCGTTCACTCCTCTTTGGACTAAGTCCTAATTCCTTCGCTAGTCGAGTAAGTATATGTGACCGTTGGGATCCACCGTCATACTAATTTTGATTTCTTCGATCCATGAATCAATACCATAAGAGTTTGAAGTGGAACTTCTCTAGAACAAGAGTTTGTATTTGTTAAATGACTCGTGAAACCTGAGAGAATTTCTGCCTTGTCATTTCGTCCTTTCTGTTTTGTGTTAGCGATATTCTTTTCCTTTCCTTCATCATTAGCACTATATGATTGACACATGATGGTATAATGACGTTTTGAACAGATGAAACACTTTACAAATGATTTACACTTGTTACTAATATGTTTGTCACTAAAGCATATATAACAACATCTCTTATTTTTTAAAATCTTCTGTTTATCTTCTAAAGACATCTTTTGCGCTTTAAAACACTCCTGTGATAAATGATTTTTTTCGCAGAAAACACAACCTTTACTGTCATTTGCTGTAAATGCAGCAAGCAATGGAAATTCTAACTTCTTTTCTTTCCTATCACTTCTGCCTACAATTTTTTCTTGCTTGTTAAATCCATCTTGCGCTAATACAACTCGCTGTCGAATCTCCACTTCTTTCGCTAGGAACTCCATCATATAATCTAGCCTACTTTTTTGAGGATTTTCAATACTTCCATCTTTGGTGCATAATGAACTACGCTGCCAAGTGATCAAGGTGTCTTCCGGTAAACTAGATTCTACCAGAGGGAATAACCAAGATGCTGGATCTGCTTGCTCAAGTTCTAACGACTTAAGTGAACGTAAATGAGAATCCAACTTCAGATACAACATCTCCATGGATAGCTTTTCCTTAGCGTTTGAATTAGATATTACCAGTTTCAGAAGCTCTCGAATGTAAACTTGAAGAAGTAGATCTTTATTTCCATATCTTCTTCTAAGCGCTGCTACTACTTTCTGATAATTACCAGCCGTCTGTGGATAACTGTTAACTAAATCGTAAGCTTCGGTACCTTTGTCCATGGACTGCATTAAGAAATGCATCTTGTCTGTCTCATACAAAGATTCATCTTCATGGGTTTTTTTGAATTGAGACCAAAATGGAAGCCAATCAGTCAAATCCCCAGAAAATTTCCTCAACTCAATTTTGGGGTATTTGACATTTCTTCTCACATTATTCGTAGGAATGCTTCTATTTGATATATCTATAATATATACAACCCGATGTGTAACTCACTCACTCACTCACGTATACAAATTCTAACCTATTTCTAGAATAGCTAGAAACTTGAAATTTTGCACACTTACTCTTTGAATTTTTTAACCGACAGAAAAATTCACAAAACTTGATTTTTTTAATTTTTAACCCTTTTTAGGGGGGTTGTGGGGCTGGGGGTGGCACCATTCTTGGGGGTGTCCAATTTAGGCCGTGTGTGGTATCAAATTAAAGCTCCTGCTGAGTACTATTAAATGGCATATTTTTTTTTCTGCTGCAAAAAAGTTTACAACAGACTTTTTTCATTCGAATACCGTTCAAATGCGTGATTTTCACATTTGCTTACAGGGGGGGGGGGGGGGGGTGCAGCTTGGTGCGGGGGGGTTGATTTTTCTTTTAAACGCTTTAGCATAATGTTTTACATATTTCATGGGAACATTTCAATTTTCCATTTTTAACCGTTATACGGGTTTTGACGTGAAATGAATTTCTTCAGTTTTTTCATTTACAATTTTTTAAGATGGAGGTACTTGAATTAAACCCCCATAATCTTCTAAACTACTTATCGCAGAGAAAAAATAATTACACCAAAATGTTTGCAAGAGAACTTAGATCCGAATTAATATGCACATGTCAGATAGATTATGTACCGTTATATGAGTTTTTAACGAAAATGTAATGATTTTCCAATTAATTTGGGGTGCAATTTCGCACTTGCCTTGACATATATTATACCGTAGCATGCGATCGCACTAAAATCATTCGTCGCAGTCGTTCTAATGTTGACATTAGACAACGGTTTAGTGAAATTGAACACAAAAAGGTTTCATTTGAGTGCCAAAGAGCGTGAATGATCAAATCGCTACTGAAGTGAGTTTTGTCTGATCGATTTTATTATTGATCGATATTATTGTGTTTAAAAACTATTGGACATGGTTGAACTAAATAAGTTTGTGTGAAATAAATTTTGTGTCGACTTTTCGGTGAACTATATTATTTTGAACTGTTGGACTGGACTGTTGGACATAATTGAACTAAATAAGTTTTAGGTTTTGTGTTAAATCAATTTTAAGTCGACTTTTCTTCGAATTTGTGCACTCCGCTATAGAACAACTGCACTTGCCTGCTTTTTGATACCTGCTGATTTTCCTCAAATTTGTTGTATTTTGTCGATACAGTACAAGGTATTTGCTTAAATTTGAGTTTTTGAGTTTTTCTAATTCTGAGTTCTGAGTTTTCGTAATTATAGTAACCATTTAACTCTGCTTTTTTTTTTATTTCATAGCTAAGTACGCTATTTTAATTTTATTACTCCACGAACTTATACAAGTTCTCGGAACTTATTATATCAGTGTTAAACATGGAGCTCATAGAAGTTAATGGCGAGATGGTACCTCACCGTGTTGTCCCTGTGGGAATGGACGGTTCGTGTTTTTTCTACTCCATGTCTTACCTGTTGTATGGAACTGATTCCTTAGCGCCTCAGGTAAGGACCAGTGTCGTAGAGCACATTTGTGACAACTGGCAACGGTTTCAGGACTTTACTATGATGCCGTGTGGTAACAGATATGAAACCGTTGCTCAGTACCAAGCTCACATGTCACTGCGTACCACATATGCCACCCACTGCGAAATAAGCGCTGTGGTTGAAATCTACCCTATTTATGTCTCGGTGTATCGTGATGGGAAAGCGATTATACAGCCTGAAGAGCCTCTTACTGAAAGGCCGATACTACGTTTGAAGTGCTCTGGACCTATGATGCCTTCACATTTTGAACCACTGATACTTCAAAATGCACATGTTGCTATTCAATCTGCTCTTCATCGAAATGAAAACATAGACACCCCTTTTTCCGTTGTACCACCTCTCAATCAGGCCTTACAAGAACATTTCATTTTAGATCCTAAATTACACTTTTTACGTCCTGTTGTTGTTCTTTCCTCACTAGCAGTTATAAAACCTCAGTCCGCTGTTCCAAATCTAAAAAAACGACCTGGGAGACCCAAAAAGATAAAACGTGGTCGCCCGAAAGTGCTCACTACAGCTAGAGAGGAACAATCAAAGAACGCTAAGAGAAAATATAATATAACACATCCTGAGGTCAACCTCGGTGCTGTTCAGCGCTACACTCAGCAGCATCCTGAGGTCAACAGAGATGCTGTTCAGCGCTACACTCAGCAGCATCCTGAGGTCAACAGAGATGCTGTTCAGCGCTACACTCAGCAGCATCCTGAGGTGAACAGAGATGCTGTTCACCGCTACACCCAGCAGCATCGTGCAGAATCTTTTCAAAGAGTTCAAATATTTCGATTGAAAAATCCCAAAATAACCGAAATGAGACATTTAACTAAAATAGTTGCTCGACAGGTAGTAAGTAGTGGTCCTATGGCTTATTGGAGTGGCAGCAACCTAAACCAAATCGATCCATATAAATTGAAAAAAGTTAGCTTATGGGTCGATGACATTTACAAATGTCCTCAATGCGGTGCACGGCTCTTCGAAGAAGAGAAGGATAGGAAAAAGTGGTGCTGTGGGGAGGGTGCTTACCACGTCCTTACCCTATCTCCTCTAGACGCATCTTTTTATACGAATCGTAACTTTCTCGATCGAGCTCGTGCATATAATGGCCTGTTTGCATTTTGCGCACTTGAGGTGACTGGGGGTTATCGGCATCCTAGTGGACTCTCTTTCTTTAAAATCGAAGGTAGGATGTACCACCAGGTGTACACTTTGGATGCTCCCGGTCAAAAATTTGCCCCTAGAGGAGGAGATGTCCAGTTCGTAAACCGATGTCGCCTTTACATCGACGACGGTAATGAACGCAAAAACATTGCAATGGGTAGATCTCTGAATGTCGAAGTAATTGATTCTATTTCTCAGTTCCTGTCAACTTTAAACCCGTTCATTCAAAATTTTCGTCAATTAAGTGATGAACCTTCAATTAACGCTCACTTAGACTTTCAAGTTACAAGTAGATCTACACATGGCCCTGTTCTTGGTGATAGAAATTCAGGGCTTGAAGTGCACGCTGTGATAAGCACTGAGGAATACCCAAATGAGCCCAGAAAGCTAACAATTTGGAAAACAGGCTCCCATCGACCATCATCGATCGATCTGTTTAGTCCGCTGATGGAACCTTTTCAATACCCCTTGCTGTATCCGGAAGGCAATTTGGGCTGGCATATTGGCAAGGTTGATAATCTCGGGAGGAAACTCTCACAATACAAATATTCGCGTTGCCTTCTTTTATCAGAACCTCGTTTCTCTCATCTAGGCCGACTTTCACAAGCTTGGCAGGTTGAAATGTTTGCTAGATATGAAGAAGAGCGACTTCGCTTTATAAAATTTGCTCAACGTAAATCTTCTGCTCAAAATGCCATGCGAATAGGACCACTACACGAACTTCTCCAAGTACAGCGGGACGTGGAGGATGCAGGACAAATTCGCCAAGATATACAGCGGGACGAAACCGTGCAGGGCGAAGGTGGGCCGCTACCTGGAAAAGTTTATCTCCCAAGTTCGTATACTGGCGGACCCAGGTACATGAAAGTACACTATGAGAATGCTATGGGACTCGTGTCTCGCTTGGGATCGCCCACGTTTTTCTTGACGTTCACGTATAGTGCTTCTTGGGAAGAAAACAAAAAGGCTTGCCCTCACGGGAGTGGACGAAGTGACCCTGCTACAGCTTGCAGAGTCTTCCAGATCAAGCTGCTAGAGCTTCTCCGAGATCTGCGAAGCGGAGCCATGTTCGGACGTTTAACATACATTGTGTACGTCATCGAGATGCAAATGAGGGGCTTCCTCATGCCCACATTGTATTTAAGATAGATGGTGACGGTCCAGTTCAGGCACACGAAATCGACTCCGTTATTCGTGGTGATATTCCCTCGGAAGAAGAAGCCAGTGGAAAGTTGCGGCAGTTGGTGTTGAAACATATGATCCACGGTCCTTGTGGCACTGATCATCGCACGGACTTCTTATGTTGGGACTCTGCTAAAGGTTACTGCACTAAATTTTTCCCGAAGCCTGCTTGTGAGACTACTCACGTCGACGAAACGGGGTTCATCCAGTATCACCGAAATTATGACAACAAAGGTGTTATCACGTCTAGAAGAAGAGAAATTGAAGTTCACGATGGTTGGGTTGTACCGTATAACGCTGCACTGTTACTTAAATATGAGGCGCATATAAACTTAGAGCTTGCTTCAACTCGACGCGTAATAAAGTACCTCTTTAAATACCTAATGAAGGGCGGGTCTCTCCAGAACGTCACTGTAACTCCTTTGGGGAAGCAGGATGACGAGGTAGAACATTACGTGACAAAACGAATGGTAGGTGCAAGTGACGCATGCTGGCGTCTGTTGGATTTTCCAATATCCAAAATGGAGCCTACCGTTGAAAGTCTGCCCGTGCATCTGGAAGGGCAGCAGACCATCGTTTTCAAACCGGGTAACTTGACAGATGCCATTACCGGAGCAAGCTCTAAGCTTATAATTTACTTTAACCGTCCTCACGATTCTGTCTTTGACGGTATCACCTACCAGTACTTTTATGAAAACTTTATGATACACTCCAAGCTGCCACCTAATCCAAAGTCCTATGCATACCCAGACAGCAGCCACTTTGTTACGGCTCGCCAGCGCGGAGAGAAGGTTTGCCGGATATTGTGGGTCTCTCCAAACCGAGGTGAACTTTATTATCTCCGACTGCTTCTCCTGTTCATACCATGTCGCGGTTATGCTGATCTACTATCTCGTGGTGGATCTGGCTGCCACACATTTCACAGTGTCGCACATGCACTGGGGTTGATAGAAGACGAAGAAGAGTATCATCATGCGCTGCGTGAGGCCTCTGAATTCATGCTAGGCCCCAGACTACGTTCCTTCTTTGTGTTACTCTGTAACATGGGAGCTCCTGCAGTGGTTTTATGGGAAGCTTTCAAAGACTGCCTTTGCGAGGACCACATGGAACGGAACCCTATGGACCCTGAACTGGCCGTAAAAAAGGCCTTGATCGACATTGATCGCAGTCTTCGTCGGCAGGGATCATGTTTAAAAGATCACGGACTTCCCGACGTGCTGGATGACACAACTGAACTAGGGAGAGAGGTTCTTAACTGCGGCGAGAACTAGCAAAGAGCTATTGTTGAAGAGTGGCAGTCAAAATTATCTCTCGATCAAAGACACGTTTTTGAGTACGTCCGATTTCTCCTTCTCACCTCCGGCGACAGCAATCTTTGTCGATTGATCTTTTTAGATGGTCCTGGAGAGTATGGGAAAACCCTACTAATTCGTGTCATTCTTGCGTACGTCCGAAGTTGTAATCAGGTGGCCCTTGCTGTGGCTACCTCAGGCATTGCTGCCGGTAACATGCCTGGTGGAACGACAGCCCACAGTATGTTTCGGCTTCCTCTGGACCTCGGCCACGGCACAGGTGTCTGCAACATCACCAACAGATCTCAGCGAGCAGAGCTTATAAGAGCCGCACAGCTAATCGTGTTCGATGAGGCCCCAATGGCACACCGTTACATTTTTGAAATTCTTGACAGATCTCTAAGAGACCTCATGAATAACGATATGCCATTTGGAAACAAGATTATTCTCTGCTCCGGGGATTTCCGACAGATTGGCCCCGTTGTTGTAAAGGCTAGGACACCGGCAGATGTCGCTTGTGTTTCACTTCGAGCGTCACATCTTTGGCGATTGTTCCAGGTTTTCACTCTAACCACACCACAAAGAACAAGCAGTTCCATTGAATACTCGGAGTTCATTCTAGGAGTGGGAAATGGGACTGTTGCTTCTAAGTCCTTCGGAGAGTGCCGAGAGAGTGAGACTTTGATACCATTGCTTGGGGTAAGATATCTCACATCTCTCTCCGACTTGATCTCTGATGTGTTTACAACAAGTGTCCTGAGAGACACCGATCAAGCCTCAAGACGAGCCATCCTCTCAACTCTGAATGTGAATGTCAAGCAGATTAACGACAAAATTTTGAACTCCTTGGACGGTCACCTTCACGAGCTGAGAAGTGCCGATTCTGTGGACAAGGAAGACGATGAGGGTTTGCACGTGGACGTTCAGCTCTTACAGCAGGCCACTGGTAAAGGTGTTCCAGATCACGTTCTGCGACTTAAGATTGGCTCCGTTTGTTTGATTATGAGAAACCTCAACATTGCCGACGGACTTGTAAATGGCACTAAAGTTATTGTTACAGCTATAACCCGACGCTTGATTACCGTAAGATTTCCAGGAAACGTAACACCCATCGGTATTCCCCGAATCACGTTCAGGTTTCCGTTTATGGAGGGATCACCACTTCGGGTCAGCCGTCGGCAATTTCCTCTAATGTTGGCATACTCAATGACTGGTCACAAGGCGGAGGAGGAGGAGCCAAGGCCGGACAATTGAGTATGCTGGCGTCGATCTTCGCACGGACTGCTTCACACATGGCCAGCTGTACGTCCTTCTCAGCAGAGTTAGACGTCCGGATGACATTGTTATTCTTATCCGACCTGACAGAGTTCACGAAGGAGTCCCGTACACAAAAAACATTGTCTATAACGAGCTTCTTCTTTAAGACTATTTATGCTGCAGCAGAGGCTAGAGAAACAGCACAAACAAGCAAAACACTTAAGTGTTATCGGCAGAGGCAACGGGAATCAACCTCCCCGATGTATGTTTTTTGGCAGAGGCATGGGGAACTGGCCAATCAACCGCACCGTTTTATTCTTTGTACCGTGTAACCGAAAAAAAATTCACAAACCTCAAAATTTTTAATTTTTAACCCCTCAAAAAATTTAAAATTGCTAACACTTTGTTGTGACTTAATCTTGAGTTGTACAGAAAAACGAATTTCACCTTCGACCGATGATTGGAAAAGATCTAGAACTTTGTAATTTAACTTTTTTCTCTATCTCTTACGTTTCACCCTTAGGTAAAGCTAGATTTTGCAAATCTTAGCGTTTTCTGCAATATAGTTATGAAATTGAATAATTTCTGGACATGCAGGGAACAAGTAGTTGAAGCTATATATGAGAAATCGTAAGAGGGGGTCTGAGCAGCAAAGCGAGTACTACAATACAGAGGAAATTCAAAAAACAATCTGGAATAATTTAGATGTACGTAAGAGCGAGTTGTCCATATCATTCACTATGTCTAAATCGTTGATTGCAGGCGTTCTCATTTCCTTCAAAGCTTGAATTTGCCGTTTCAACATCAAAAAATTAAGTTTATACCGATTACAATCATCCGGTTCTTTAGCTTGTTCGTCATCTTCTGTATTAGCATCGAACATGGCATTAAATATCTGATTATCCAGCTCATCCAACTGTCGATGTACTTCTTCTAACAAATCGAAACGACTATAAATTTGAACCCAGTCTTCTTGATCTCTCTCTAAAATATCCTTGATACCATTGATTATCTTCGTTGACTGAGCTCTTTTCGGTTTTCGATTGTACATCAATATCTCCATATTTAATATATACAGCCTTTTGCTTAAAAAACACGTAAACAAATTACGTAATCAAAGATCACGTCGGGGTCACCAAAAATATTACAAATCAATTGCAATCTAACCGATTAACAACCAATTGTTAGTTTTTAAGCATGAAAGCACGTATATCTTATTTTAAAATGTTTTATTATTTTTTATTTATTAAACAACTATTTTGTTATCCTAACGTCTCTACGTTTCGAATTACACTCCCTTTTTTCTAGTTTTTTCACCCGACCTACTTAATTATAATATACATATACAACGCCTATCAAATTAGAATTAAAATACACTATTACAATTTTAAACACTTAATATTTTCCAACACTATATGAATGTGGGTGCGAGGAACTGAATGTCTGGAGAAGCTACTGAGCAGGCAGGCGTGCTTTTGTTCGTCGCGAATTCGACGAAGTTTGGAAGACGGTCGAGCGTGGCTGTCCACAGGGCTCCATTGCAGGTCCATTTATATGGAACCTAATGATGGATGAACTGCTGGATGAGCTGGGATGTCACACTAAAGTTGTCGCGTACGCGGATGACCTCCTTATCCTTGTGGAGGGTAGGAGGCGGAGAGAGCTCGAGACTTTGAGTGCTCCGCTCAGGCGTATTGTGCATGATTGGAGCTGCAAGGTAGGTGTTGTATCGCTGGATAAGACTGCAATGATGGTCCTTAAGGGTCCCTCGTTTGTACGTCGGCCTCCAGTGGTAAGAATGAACGGGTCAAGCCTCAGGTATGCGACCAATGTCAAGTACCTGGGGATTAGTTTAGGTAAAGGATTTAAGTTTCAGGCTCATTTTCTCGAGCTTAAAGATCGGTTAGCTGTGATCGCCGGTTCGTTGCGTCGCGTTCTACGGAAAGACTGGGGCCTTGGCAGGCGTGCTGGCAGGGTCATTTATGATGGTTTGTTTGTGGCGTGTGCTGCGTATGGGTCTTCCGTATTTGTCGACTTCGCGAGAAGCGCATACGGAAGAAAGTTGCTGGATAGATGTCAGCGTGTTGTGATGTATGCGTGCATACCTGTATGTCGTACTGTTTCGACGGACGCCATGCGGGTACTGATGGGTGTGCCCCCTCTTGACTTGGAGGTTGAGCGTCGAGCCATCCTCTATAACATCCGGAGGGGTATGCCATTGCTGCAAAATGACTGAGTTACTTCCGCTGATGTGGCCTCCATGAGTAAAGGAGCTATCCTTGATCTCTTGGACGCCTGCATCATTGAGCGGTGGCAGCATAGGTGGGAATTGTCTGAATGTGGCCGCGTTACGTTCGCGTACATTAAGGACGTTGCTACGAACGCTTCCGATGTTAGGCTACTAACCAACTCCAAATGAAGTGCTTTGGTGGCCAGACACACGAAAAGTGCAATATATGCCTTCTGGGGTTTGGCTCCGCGTCTGATCTTCATGTATATTGCAACAGGACCTGCATAGTCGATTCCCACGTTCTAGAAAGCACGTGAAATCATGACTCGCGCTTCTGGGAGACTTCCCATGAGTTGCGTTGATCGGGTAGCTCGATGCTTGAAGCATGTCAAGCATGAGTTGGATACCTTTTTCACTATATCTTTGATGCCCAAGATCCAATACCTCTGTCTTATTATACCGATTAGAAGTGAGGGGCCAGGGTGGAGATATAACTCATGTAGTTCCCGAACAAGCATTTCGGATAGCGGATGATGTTTAGGAAGAATTGCCGGGTGCTTTGCATTGAAATTGTGGGCTGAATTTTGAAGTCGTCCTCCACCACGCAAGATTCCATGAACATCAATAAAAGGATACAGTTTAGCAAGTTGACTTTTTGATGAAACTGGTAGACGCATGGCTAAATCTCTTAATTCAGTTGAAAAAACAGATTGTTGAAGATTACGTAGACAGACTTTCGTAGCGGTTTGAATTTCTGATGCTGAGATAAGTCGAGGATGAATTGCAGATTTTGTTTTGAATCGTAGACAATATGCTAAGATGCGGATTAATTTGCTGAACGAGGAAACTCTTGAAGTTAAATATTGGATCGTGTATTCTACTATTGTTGTTTGTGTACACGAGAGCAGAACCTTTAGTTTCCTTTCCTCCTTGCGTGCTGCGGAATTAATACTAATGGATATATCCTCCGGCCAGGCATCGGGCGATTCTGTGAGCCATTTTGGCCCATTCCACCAAAGATCCAGCTACTGACTAGAAGGTTGCAATACAAATTGTGGTTACAAAAGTCTAACGGGAGAATCTGGACAGCTCTCCTTTGAAAATGATTGAAAAAATCGAAACACGTGTAAGGAAATTTTATTAAAAACGTTTTGTGAAAATAAAGTAGTTTTTGTTATTTTAGCAACTGTGTTTTTTGAATGTTAAATATGTTTCACAAGGAAATTACAACAGATTCTTAAAAATTTATTAAATCGGCAAATACAGCCAAGTTATCTGTTCTCTACAAGAAAACATTTCTGTAGATTAGAAGGTGTGGCAGTCATATTTGGTTTAACAAAGAGTGTGCAAAATTAAAAGTGTCCCCGAATTGTATAAGAATTCAATCCCGTTGTTCTTCACCTCAAACGAACGCTGCAGTCCACGTAGCAAAAACAGTGTGGCTTCGTAATGAAATTAAAAAGTGGTATGCGATTAGAAATAATTTAAATACTCATATGAAAGTTATCCATAGTGAATTGGCATGTAAATTACATCCGGTACTGTTTGATGTGTTGGATACTGATCTTCGATTAGAAATTTCAAATAAAATGAAGTCTCTCTACTTGACTAAAAAGAATAAGCTTAAATCTTTGCTGTTGAAGAAGAATACATTAATACCAGATCCATCAGAGGAGGAGTCGATGAAGTTTTTTTCCTAGTGTTGTCAATTTATCAGACATACAGTATACAGAAGATGAATTACGATTGTTGGAGAAGAGTTTTAAATATGCAGCGGAGTGGACGATTAAACATAAGGATTTTGTAAATTTAGCACTAGACACGGAGATTTCATTATTGAAAAATAGGCAACCTAATTCAGAAGTAACTAGGGCTTTGTGTGTAAACATAATTCGGAAAGAACTAAAAAATTGTAGTAGTGTGGTTGACAATAGAGAAAAGAAATTATGTAACAGTATCAAAAACAATATCGCCAAAAACAATATAATTGTAACAAAAGCAGATAAAGGAAATTCGTTAGTAATTTTAAAGGCTGATGAGTATAAAAGTAAAGTGTTAAGTTTTATCCAGGATAGTAAAGCCATGTAAGAACGGACCCAACTAGACAGTTCTTTATAGAAGCTAAAGATGTAGTGGCAAATTGCAACAGTATTTTTGGAAGTTTTAATAAGAGAATCACTCCTATGAACCCAGAAGCACCAGAATTGTACGGGGTAGTTAAATTACATAAAGAACAAAAACCTTTGAGACCTGTAGTATCTTTTATAAAAGCCCCCAGTTACGATATTTGTAAGATCTTCAGTAAAATACTAGTTGAAAATACCAATTTCAAGCCTAAATACGCAGTCAAAAATAGCATAGATTTAATAAATAATATTAAAGATATAGTATTACCAAGTAATTCTAAATTGGCTTCGTTCGATGTCGTTAATTTGTTTCCTTCTGTTCCAATGGCTCAATTAAAGAAGTTGGTATATAAACTTATAGATGACAGTAAAGTGAACATAAGATTTAAAGATGAAATGAGAATGGTTTTTGACCTGTGTGTAAAACAGAATTATTTTAAATTCCAAGATGGCTTTTACAGAGGATCAGATGGTCTTCCGATGGGTTCTCCTCTTTCACCTCTTTTATCGGAAATCTTCATGTCTTGGATGGAGGAATTGATTCTGCAAGATGGCAATAACCCTTTTAGAAATAATATCTTGTTTTGGTTTAGATATGTCGATGATGTTTTGGTGATTTGGAACGGTATAGAGAGTGACCTACGAGATTTTTTGAGTTGGCTAAATGATCTAAATGAAAGTATAAAGTTTACGTTGGAATTGGAAGATAATTGTAAAATAAACTTTTTAGGTATTACTATTAATCGGAAGAATAACAAATTTAATTTTAATATATGGGTCATTCCATGCCAATTCAACCAAATTTTTTCCGTCCATCTCTCCGATTTCGTTCAAATTTGGTACAAATGTTTTATGTCAAGAAAAAAAATACATATGTCGTCATTTTTTTGTGGACGATTTTTTTTTTAGAGTTATGGGCAAAAACTTTTTTTGAAATTTTCAAATTTCTCGTGATTTTACGTTGGTTTTTGTGCTATAACTTCCCCAATGTGCAACCGATTGTAATGAACAAGGTCTCATTCTCTTCAGCAGGAATCAGGAAACCCGTTAAAATTAACACAATTTTTTTTAATTTTTTTAATTTTTTTTTTTTTTAAAACAAAAATTCAACATTGAATTCTTCTGTTGTCGCCAGCTCGATTTTCTAGTTCAAGGTCTCAAATCGTTTTATAGAAACTCCTTAACAATCCCCTAAAAGCGTGTTAGGGTGTTTTTTGTTTTAACGGAGAAACAGCGAATTTAAGGTGCGCGCGCATAGATTGTCGAACACGCTTCCCTTAAAAAATATACCAGCAGCGTCATAATGAGGCGCATATACAGGGTGTTAAAAAACAACACGGCAATATTTAAGGGGGTGATTTCTGAGTTCATTTCGTGAAAAAAAGTTCATGTAAACATAGGTCCGAAAAGCATGGTTTCCAAGATACAGGGTGTTAAACTTTTTATAAAATATCGGTTTTTTAACAATATCTGAAATATCTTTTGTCCGAATCTTTTGAAATTTTGCAGCATTGCTTGCAGTAATAAGAAGCTCATTTCACCTTAACTAGACTAAGGTTATCAAGTCCAGTTGCGTGCGTGGGGGCACCTGAAGCAATATTATTGACAAAAAATGTGTACGCCACTGACTTTTTTCTAATTATGATATGTTTTTTTAGATAAAGCAAGCAAAAATACAGCTTTTAGGTCTCCTGAGTTTTTGACGTTTCTTTCTTCGTTTTCGAGATAAAAAGCAAAAACCATTTGATTGAATGTCCATTTACCATACAAAAATATTTAAGAAAATTTTGAACTATTCTAATTTGCTTTGTTTCGCACTACAGGGCGAAAACAATTATTTGACAAGAAGTATCAACATAATATTACCAAAATTTACCAAAGAAAAATGGTTCAAATTTTTCATAACTATTTTTGTATGGTAAAAGGACATTTAATCAAATGGTTTTTGCTTTTTATCTCGAAAACGAAGAAAGATACGTCAAAAACTCAGGAGACCTAAAAGCTGTATTTTTGCTTGCTTTATCTAAAAAAACATATCATAATTAGAAAAAAGTCAGTGGCGTACACATTTTTTGTCAATAATATTGCTTAAGGTGCCCCCACGCACACCACTGGACTTGATAACCTTAGTCTAGTTAAGGTGAAATGAGCTTCTTATTACTGCAAGCAATGCTGCAAAATTTCAAAAGAATCGGACAAAAGATATTTCAGATATTGTTAAAAAACCGATATTTTATAAAAAGTTTAACACCCTGTATCTTGGAAACCATGCTTTTCGGACCTATGTTTACATGAACTTTTTTTCACGAAATGAACTCAGAAATCACCCCCTTAAATATTGCCGTGTTGTTTTTTAACACCCTGTATATGCGCCTCATTATGACGCTGCTGGTATATTTTTGAAGGGAAGCGTGTTCGACAATCTATGCGCGCGCACCTTAAATTCGCTGTTTCTCCGTTAAAACAAAAAACACCCTAACGCGCTTTTAGGGGATTGTTAAGGAGTTTCTATAAAACGATTTGAGACCTTGAACTAGAAAATCGAGCTGGCGACAACAGAAGAATTCAATGTTGAATTTTTGTTTTAAAAAAACAAAAACTTTAAAAAAAAAATTGTGTTAATTTTAACGGGTTTCCTGATTCCTGCTGAAGAGAATGAGACCTTGTTCATTACAATCGGTTGGACATTGGGGAAGTTATAGCACAAAAACCAACGTAAAATCACGAGAAATTTGAAAATTTCAAAAAAAGTTTTTGCCCATAACTCTAAAAAAAAAATCGTCCACAAAAAAATGACGAGATATGTATTTTTTTTTCTTGACATAAAACATTTGTACCAAATTTGAACGAAATCGGAGAGATGGACCGAAAAAATTTGGTTGAATTGGCATGGAATGACCCATAGGAAATCTTCATTTACAGATGTTATTATACCGGCTTATTCAAATCATCCATTTAATAGTAAAGTAGCAGCCTTCCATTCTATGATACATAGATTGCTTTCAGTTCTTTTGTCTCCTATTGAGTTCAAAAATGAAATAAATTGTATTAAATCTATTGCTATAAATAATGGGTATAACCCTAAACTGATTGATAATTTGATAAAGAAGAAACAAAAGTATATGTTACTAAATAATGTTATGCCTTATGTAAAAGATGATGTTGTTAAGAAATGGACTAAGATAATTGTAGGTGATGTGAGCTATAGAATTGCTAAAGTGTTGAAGACACGGTTGAATGTAAATGTATCTTTTTATAATGAAAAAACTATTAAAAATATATTGTTTAATGTAAAGGAAAGGAAAGTTATCTTAAATCAGTCAGGAATTTATGAAATTAGATGTAATAATTGTAACTGTAATAATTGGTCAAACGGGGGGAAATTTCAAGACGAGGTTTTGTGAACATATGCGCGCATTTAAATATAACAGAATAGATTCTATGGTAGCAAAACATTTGACTGATAACAACCATTCGTGTGATATAGATAATTTAAAGATGTTACATGTTGACAATAAAGGTTTGAAAATGGACCTGTTAGAAACATACGAAATTAAGAAAGCAATTCACAATAATAAACCGATTTTAAATGAACAAATTGATTTAATAAACTCACAGTTAATTTACTGTGTAATCGAAAATAGATTCTCCCGTTAGGCCTCTGTAACCACAATTTGTATTGCAACCTTCTAGTCAGTAGCTGGACAGCTCTCCTTTGAAAATGATTGAAAAAATCGAAACACGTGTCAGGAAATTTTATTAAAAACGTTTTGTGAAAATAAAGTAGTTTTTGTTGTTTTAGCAACTGTGTTTTTTGAATGTTAAATATGTTTCACAAAGAAATTACAACAGATTCTTTAAAATTTATTTAACTCTGAGAAAGTTGGAAAGTCCTTGTTAGCTACTTCTTGCGACCACAACTGTCTTGTTTCGGGATCTAATTTGGTCAAGGCAATGTATATTAGCCATGGATCTCTTTTTCTGCCTCATTTCCTAAAGCTCTTAAACCTCGCACTACTTCGTCGAATGTGTCAGTTGCATTTCTAAGTAATTTAACCGAGGGCTGCGTTGCTGTCGCAATATCAAAAAAGGTTTTAATGAGCGCTGAAGTTATATGGGATTTCTTATTGAAGCGTTTCTTGAGACTATACCAGGCTTCGGTGTAATTGCTATCGCTTATTTTTAAATGCCGTATAACATTTGCGGTCTAACCCGATAGCAACCCTTTAAGATACTGCAACTTTTGGGAACCCGTTAAAACAGGATTTGAATCAATTGACGACTCTAACAAATCTTGGAAAGAAATCCATTCCCGGTATTCTCCAGAAAAGACTGGGATATTTAATTTTGGTAGTCTAGGATTGCTTTGTGGATGGGCGGAAGTGCGGTCAAAATTTTGTAAAAAGGTTTGCTGCTGAGATATAAATTGGTTCATTGTGGAATTGAGCTGATCCAATAGAGAATTATCATTGTTGACGGTGGGAACAGTACGTGATTTCAATGCTCGGGCTAGCAAAATCTTAATGTCATAATATTTTTCTTCATATTTCGTCGTTTCAGAAACTTGATCTTCAATCAGCAACAATTTGTCTTCAATGGCTTGGAATTCATCCCACGCTTCATCTACCTTCTGAAGTTAAATATTTATTTCTTCTATCGACGTATTAGAAGTCATATTTTCCGCAAAAGTTTTTAGTCTCGTTAGAATACCTTTAACACGACCTCGCTTTTGAATTAATTCGGCCTTTTCAGACATGATGAGATATTTCACGAATTACAATAGCAAATTCGATTAAGTTACGGGATAATTATATGAGTGTGCGCGCGTGCACAGCGGGAACTAGCTGAATTCCGTTGACTGTCCTGAGTTTCGCTCTTACTTTGGCGAATTTTCTAGGACAATTTAACAAAGATTGTATGTACTTATCTTGAAAAATCCTTGTCGCTGTCTGCCTATCCGGCTCGAAGGACCAATGATTTGCTTCGTCTGGAGTGGAGCTGGTGGAATTTCGGGGCACTTGTGGTCCGCACCTTGACCGTTATCGCCGAGCACTTGATCCGCACTTTGATCACTATGAAAAAGTTTGTTTATTAAATTCCTGTGTTGCCTCACAGGATTGCACCTTAGAATTTTTGTTGACGAAAGAAAACACCCGATTGCACGAAACTCAATATATTTAATTTTTAACTAACTCCAGTTCTACTACTTAACTCCAACTACTTCAACTTCCACTGCCAGACTGACTCTGCTCACTAACTTCTGTTACAGCTACTCCTTTCAATTATTCAATTTCGTTTCTAATTACAGTTAGGTATTTGGCCAATTCAATGACAAAAGTGCAACTCAAATTGGAGAAATTCATTTTAACTTTACTCAGGCTAATAATTCAAATGAAACAGAGTCAGCTTTAAAATAAATACAATTAGAAATTACTTGAATTTAATTTAACTAGGTGGGAACAGGTAGGTTTCCTCGGAATCCGGCGTGGAGTTGCGTTATACAAGCGGGTACCGTGTCCCATAACGCGGTAAAGATTTAGATAGGTCTCGCTTCCAGCAGTAAGGATGCCATCCTCCTAATGGCATCAACTGCTACCATGCCTTGACCATGGGGCTCTGATTGTGGTCACAAAATCAATCCGTATCCGAAGAGGACCGTGAGGCAGGCCTTCACGGCAGGTACTCACGTTAAACGCACGTGACATTTACTGTCCCTATCAGTAGTATATATATGAGCGTTCTGGATCAAAGCGGCTAGCGGCTAAGCGGCTCATGAAATTTTTGGTGATAAATGGAGAGCGGTTGAGGTGTAATGTATGTGATCGGTAAAGTCTGAGCCGCCGCCGATGAAATTTGAATGTGAGTGAGATAGAAAAAAATATAAATAAATAGATTAGAATGAGATGGAAATAGAAAAAACTATTAAACAGAGTGAGATAGAAAAAAATTGAAAAGAAATATATAAAATTTGAATGAGATTCCGCTGCTGATAAAATTTTAATTTTTTATGTGAGTGAGTATAGAAAACAATTGAAAACAAATAGATTAAATGAGAATTAAATAGAAAAAAATGTAAACAAATGAATGCGTTGCTGGGGTTAGATAAAAATTTCGTGAAATTGCAAAACAAAAAAATGGTAAACAAATTAAATGAATGAGCTGCCGCGCCGCCGCCGAGTCAGATAAAAATTCCGTGAAGTTCCGTGAAGTGAAGTGATAAGCAAAATATTCTGAATTTCTAAAAGTATTGTTTTTAAGTGTTAGAATCAACAGAATGGACAAAAATTTGTTCAGGACGTAATTGTAAATCCTTCATAATTTTTAAAAATTTTTGCATGAAGCCAGAAACGACGTCTGAATCATTACAAGAAAGTTTTTCTCCGCAAATTTTTAGATTCTGAATACCATATCTTTTTGGAATTTTTGTATAAATCCTGAACTTGTATTGAAAGAAATGTCTGCATCCAAATAATTATGAAATTCTAATGCTTTAAATTTTAAAATCTCATCGGAAACAATGTTCTTGTTCATTCATTCACCACGTATAAAGAGTCTTATCAACATTTGAAGGAAAGAAAATCTGAAAAAGAAATGAAATGGAGAAAAAATAAAAAATCGTATGAAAGTTGATAAGAGGAGCACCGCTGAGGTTTTTTTATCTGAGGAATTCGCATCTGGGATGTTATTTTTTATACAGCTTTGTTTATGGAACATCGAATGAAGATTTTTAGAGGATGCAGCTCGAATGTAGTCTGGTAAAATATATAAAATAGAAAATTTGATTTTTATTTCATAATGTTTGTGAAATATTTTATGTATCTGCACTCGAAAAAGGAATATTAAAAGGGCTGCGATGAAATATGAAAATAAAAGATAAGAGGTTGGGTCGCGAAGAAATTTGTAGAATGAGTTGTTATCGTGAATTCGTAGTAACCTTGGATGGGGGATTGACAGCAGCATTGAACTTGATATTTTTTTATATTGCATAATATGATTAAATTTATATGATTTTTTTCAAAGAGAAAATTTAAAAAACGATATCAGAATGTATTTTTTCATATCTGTGAAAAGGTATCTCACAGAAATTTTTTAGAAAACCGCAGAGCTCCCTTAAATAAAACTTTAAAAAGATATTGGAAATTCATTCAAGATAAATAATCTTTATTTCATTTTAGAATTTATAATTTTTCATTTATTTTACGTTTAACTTTTTGTCTAATTATATTCATATAATTGTGTTTAAAGAAATAGTCGTCAACATTTCCACTCTCTCTGATGCTATATAAATACCATACTAGCCATTGCTGGGAGAGAGATATATTCCATGAACAAAAATAGCGATTACTTCCGCTATCTCTAATATGAAATAGGTGAAACATCGTTCGTATCCTTTTATTTTTGAGATGTTCGATTTCCTCTTGGTTGTATTCCAGTTTTCTAGATGTACTTAATAAATTCCTACTGTCACTGTTGGTGCTGCTATTACCGTTGATGTTGTTAATGCAGCTGTTGTGAAATAGTAAATTGCTCAAGGGATCGTAAATCGCTCCGTCTTTTTCGAGCCAGAAATGTGGAGTTTTTAGATGCTGCTTTTTATAGGTTACACCTCCCCATTTTAGTTGCACACCCTGCTCCTTTAGTAGCTCAAATGCTATCAGTGTTGCACCTATGTACAGGTGATAATAATGACAAAAAAAGGTATATTTCATAAAAATCATGAAAAATAATGTTGAACACTCACAGAACGAATAATCATTTTCACCGATCAAATTAATTTTGTTAAATTCTTCTGCAATAATTTCACAAATTTTGTCTGGTTTAAGACGGTTTTCTTTTATAGCTTCCATAATGCAGACTGTTTCTTTAAAATATTAACTCAAACTGTATAGAGAGAATCGAATTTGGAATTATTTTTCCTATTTTTTAAATTGAAAACAAAATATATCTGACAAAAAAACTGCCATATTTTTTTCTTTTTTCTCTCTCTGTTATGTTTCACAATATGATGAATATATCTGAAAAAAAGATGAAGAGGAGAAAATAAAAGGTGTTTATGAGTAGGTAATATTTTTTTTTTATTTTTTATTCTATAAATTTTTTTGTTTTTTTCTTGATTTTTATAAATTTTTTAAAGTGTTATAGGCATAGTTAATAATATAATTTAATAATATAGTAATATAATAATATAGTAATATAATAATAGTTAAGTATATAATAATATAATAATATCTGAAAATAAAAAATTAAAGAATTATTTAAAAATTTTTTTGTTTTTTTCTAAAAAAACTCACCAATTTAAAGCTCCCGCAATATTATTATAACGGCGCTGTGCCCGTTTTCATAAATAAAACTCTGAAATGGAAAAAAATTATAAAAATGATATATTTAGCATTTTATTAGTAAATTACTTACCGTATCCACAATTTCTACGTTTATCTCATCATCTAACGATGTGAGAGCAGTGTAAGTGTATTCTTGGTACAGCTTATATGCTACATAAAGTAGCATATTGCTGCTTTTCACCAACTGCTCCATGTCTTCGTCAACAGTTGGCCACTCCACTCCCCGTGGTGCCCTCCTTGGTGCAGCGAAAATACTTTCAATTAACGTTTTCACGTTTTCCATTATTGAATTTATGAAGAACACTAAATTTGTAACTGATAATGCACTGTCTTTTATACCAAAAATTTTGATGTGATAAACTTATTTATCAATATTTCACAGTAAACCACATATTTTACGAAACCATAATATGCTTCCGCAAAGAAAAACTCAGAAGTTTGTTTAAAATTTTAGGTGATTAAAACAAATGCTAGAATGTGAACATTGTCCATTATAGATTAAAAAAACCTCAATGCATAATTTCATATTTGTGAAAAAAGGTATCTCACAAATTTTTTTTTTTGGAAAACCACAGTCGCCTCCTCAAGAAAAAATTCAAAGCGATATCAGAAATTCGATAAAAATTTGGTTGACAAAAACATTTCATATCTGTGAGAAGGTATTTCACACAAATTTTTTAGAAAACCACAATAGATTCCTACAAGAAAAATTTAAAAAGATATCAGTAATTCATTTAAAAGATTCATCAAGAAGAAAGATAGAAGAGTAAACATAAACAACAAAATATGCTGTTGTGATCGAATTTCATTTATTCTTAATCATATGCTGGAGTCATTCATTACTGATCAGGAATGATTTTAATTTCATAATTGAGTGCAACAATTTATTCATGCTATCTCCCCCTATCATATTTGATGAGGAATGATTCACGATGATTAAAATCGAAAGAAATTAGAATATTATTATTAGTCGTTCTCGATGTGTGGAGCAGTAAACATTAACAAGAAAATGTTTAAAATTCATGTTTTATTTTTAACATTGTACACTTTCTGTGTGACAGGACAACCAATTCCGCTAGATATAAATCTTAAAAATAATGATGTGAGCAGTTTAGATTTTAATTTAACTCTCCCAAATAATACTCAAGTGCAAGTTGGTTTAACTTTTCGTCTTCTCACGTATACTAATAATAATAATGTTATCACCACTAATGCAACATCATCATCATCAGCAACAGAAGCACCAACAATAACAACAACAACAACAGAATCAACAACTGATACTGACGCTGAAAAGCCTAAAAAGAAATTTGTGTCTGTTGAGGAGGCAATTGAAGGATTTAGGCAAGATTTAATTAAAAAGGAATTGGATATTGCGGGATTTATTGAAAGCCCGAACATATTTTATAGACATTTTATGCTTGAATTTGATGATGATATATCAATAAGAATTCGATGTACATATGATAGCAATTATGAAGAACGAAGCTTGCAAATATCCTGTTATGAATATCATGAGTTTGAAACTGAGAGAATTCTAAGTAATGGAGAAGTTGAGCTAATAAAGAAGTTTGATGCAGATTATAAATCAGAATTAGATTTGCTTGACTTACGCACCATGAAACAGACATATCGTATGGATATATCTTAAATGTGGAATAAAATAATTCAGTTATAGTTTGCCTATCATCAAGCAAACAAGCAAGATGAATTTTGAACAATTTTTACAAGACTTTGACGATATTTTATGTTTGGAGCATAAAGACGAAATTAAAGATCATTTAAATTTTTTAAAGAGTTACAAAAATGTGGATAAGGTGAAATCTAAATATGGTGAGCACTACATAAGCTGTCCTTGGTCTAAAGATGATGCAACAGAAGGACCAGATACTTGTTCAATTGTATTTAATAAACTTTTATAAAAATATTAAAAAACGAGATTGTTTAACCTGCAAAAAATAAACTGAAATTGAAAATAAAAAGCTTTTGTTATAATTTTATAATACATCAGTTTTATTAATCCATGAATTATGTTTTGAATCAAATCCTAACCATTTAACATACATCTTATCTTTTTTCCGTTTCAAAATTTTTTCAACTAGATATAGTGAAGGATATTTTGTTTTCTGGAGTTCGAATTCATAAAATCCTCCTTGTATCGGATTATCTTCGTAGTCATCCAAGAGATATGTAACTGGGTTTGTTAGCTGAATTTTCCTAATCTTGAAAATTTCTGTTGTCCAGTTCGGTGTATAACCTTTCTCAAATACATGTTTATATTTGCTGATTCGAACGAAATCTCCGATTTTGTATTTCGGTTTCGGAGTTACTTTTATTTTATTATACGCTGTAGAAATAAGTTGTTGCTCATTATGTTTGCTAACATCACAAGGACGCATTTTTATTGTGCGATGTCTTCTCCTATTATATGTTGAAACGAGTTTCTTTATTATATCAATCCATTGGTACGATCCTCTCATACTAAATTCTTTCCACATCATGTTTTTTAAAGTTCTATTAAATCGTTCAATTATTGATGCCTTTAACGGGCTATATGTAGAATAATGATTAATACCGTGACGCATCATTAGTTCAAAAAATTTGTTATTAAAAAATTCTTTTCCATCATCAGTTTGTAAATTTTTAGGAATGCGATCATCATTTAAAATGGTTTTCATAGCATTTGTAACATCAGATGCATTTTTATTTTTGATAGGAATTGCCCATGCATATTTAGAAAATGTATCAATCACAGTCAGTAAAAAATTGTGTCCTCCATTTTGTTTTGCATAGCTACCCATTTCTACTAAATCAGCTTGCCAGAGATCATCGAAACCTTTAATTATAACACGTCGCCGTTTAAAATTTTTTCTAGCAGGTTTATGAAGTTCTTCAACAACTTGTCTCTTATTCATTACTTTAGTCATCACTTTAAGAAGAGTAAACCACAACTAATTATTTTGAGTATACACCATCACCTTTTTTCGATAATATACTATTAAACATAAAGTTTTCAATTTTCTCAACTTCAGAATTAATGTATAAAGTTAAATTTTTGTTAGCATTGCTTAAGTTTGTAATATTCTCCTGCTCTGCTGTTTTTAGTTCGCTTCTGATTTGATTCAATAAGATATTAATACAATTATCAACATATTTTTTATTTGTGGCATCTTCCTCGTCTACAGGAGAATTCAAGTTTTTAATATTCTTATGTTGAATATCATAATCTCCTTTAGAAATTAAAGTATACCCAACACCTTTTTGTCCAGTTTCACCTTTTTCTCCAGTTGCTCCATGAGGTCCTCGTTCACCGGTTTCACCTTTTTCACCAGGTGGACCTCTCTCTCCTTTAGCTCCTGTTTCACCTTTTTCACCAGGTGGACCTCTTGGACCTAATGATCCTTCTTTGAGGAGCTCACTAAATGATCGACCAAACTTATCAACACTCATTGTTCATATATATGGAAAAAAAGAATTGTAATTGATGTTTTTTATTCAATAATGTTGGCTTCTTTTAGTTCTTCTATTATAGACACAATCTCATTATTATGATTATTATTTCCAGCTTGATGTGATGCTATTAGCAGTTTCAGCCTTTCTACTAATTCATTAGGATCATTCCAATATATGTAATCTACAGTACTTTTCGGTAATTTCATTATACCTCGCCCTTCATATGAGCTGAATTTGCTTATAATTTCTTTGAATTTATGTCCTTTATTTCCGTTTACTTGACCATTAGGATCATAATTTCGTCTGTGAGCATTGGTACTCTTAATGATTTTCTCATAATTTAAAAGATCTTCTGCGTTATATAAGCTATATAATGGTTTCTTCATAAATAGTAATTCACATAATCCTTGAGTTGCATCGTATTCTTGTCCAGCAATTTGAAATTTATCATTTTTCAACTCAAAATTGGAATTTCCTATTTTCCAAATATTACTTTTATCTAAATAAACACCATATGTGTAATCAATAATTGGATCACTATTTTCGTATAAATCCAAATATTTTTGAGTGAGCCCTGCTGAAAGGCTACTTTGTTCGGCTAGTGTGTTTGATGGTAAAGATGTTGTCTTAAAAAAACTATCATCACCATCTATTGTGGAAGAGTGTTCTCTTTTTCTTAAAGGTGTGCTAGTATGTTTGTTTTTCTCCTTCTTAACTTTAAACGGACTTGGCTCCTCCTCAAATTCATTGTTTGATTCAATTTTTATATCAGGGTTTTCTTCAGTTTTTGTGATAAGTTTATAAAGTGGTTTTGTTATTGGTTGGAATGTTTCTTCAAGTTGAGCAGCTGTATTGATTTTTCCTGATTTCAACAATTGAAACTTTTTCTTTAAAGAATTTCTAACTTTTATTATATTCCTGATAGTTTGTTCATTATTTTGTTTATTTCTTTTGATAGAATACTTCATATTACTGAATACTGCTGTGGATTTAGTACTGGAGTATCTATTCTGGCAAACTGCTGTGTCTGTGTCTATTCTCTACTATATCTGTTTTAACTGCTATGTAAACTGCTTTAACTGTTTTGCAAACTGCTTTAACTGCTATGTAAACTGCTTTTAACTGCTTTAACTGCTATGTGAACTGCTTTTAACTGCTATGTAAACTGCTTTAACTGCTATGTGAACTGCTTTAACTGCTATGTAAACTGCTTTAACTGCTATGTGAACTGCTTTAACTGCTATGTGAACTGCTTTAACTGCTATGTAAACTGCATTGAACAGATCTGCAGTTCTATGTTCCACCAACCCTATTTATATATTGATGAATGTATCGAATCCTTTCCGGTAACGACCCTTATTAATAGGATTATCTTTATCTATTACTAGAAATCCATAATTTTCTTTCCAACACTCTGCACAAGCTTGTTTAAAAGTAAAGAATGACATATCCATATTGATATGATCCTCATAAATATGCTTAAGGTTCATATCATCTTGTTTAAATACAATAATAATATTAGCATTATCACGAATCAGATGTTTAGGTATACGAGTATACGTTTGACAAAGGTAGAAGCTGTCTACATCATTATGTCTACCCATACAGAAATATGCTCTGATATTATTCTGTTTATCGCAGGCAACATCATCGAATATGAAAATTGAATTCCGTTTAGCTTTTTCTGGTGCTATAACGTTAGTATTATCAGAAAATGTATAGTAACCCATTCCCTTTATCGGTGTAATTAATTCTTTTAAATATTCATATTTGGGTTGATGTAATGATTTGGAATAAATATATATATTTTCAAATTTTAATCCATTTGGGTGTTCTATGAGACTAATCATAAGATTTGTTTTACCACAGTTTGATGGTCCCACGATGATGCCTCTAATGTTATTGGGTAATAGCACTCCATGCTTTTTTTTTAAATTATTTTTCTCTAACTCAATATTTTTTATTGGTAATTCCGTCTTTTGTTTAATAAATTTCATGATGTTTATATATTCTGTATGCAAAATAGATTGCTTTTAGTTGTGAAGAAAACGTTGTCCTGAATAGATCAGTTTCAAATACTTAGTACGACTGATTGATTTCGTGTATTATATGGTATTTTTATAATTTTATCTATGAGTTTAACGAATGTTGGAATACAACAACAACAACAAACATAATAAACGCTGTGGAAAGGGTTTGATAAATACAGCAATTAATAATCTACCATTTGAACTTCATCTACCTGGTTATCAGTACTGTGGACCTGGTACAAAACTTCAAGAACGATTAAATCGAAGTGATCCTGGTATAAATCTACTCGACGCTGCCTGTAAGGAGCATGATATTGCTTACTCAAAGCATAAAAATTTAGAAGATCGACATATAGCTGATAAAATATTAACAGAAAAAGCCTGGAGTAGGGTTAAGTCTAGAGACGCTTCATTAGGAGAACGAGCAAACGCGTGGCTTGTAACAAACGCATTAAAAACAAAAGTAACATTTGGAATGGGATTAAATAAAAAAAATAATAATAAAAAGAAGAGGAAAACAACATCAAGAAGAAAACCAAAGATATCACTTCTAAAAGGTATACGTGAAGCTAGAAATGTGTTGAAAAATCAGAAGCCCGATTCTTTAAAGAATGCAATACAATTAGCTTTGACTGCTTCAAAGAAAATGTTTCGTGGCAATAAAAAATCAAAAATCAGAACACCTCGTATTATCCCAATTCCAAAAATTGGTGGAATTTTACCATTAATACCAATATTTGCTGGACTTTCTGCTTTGGGTGCATTAACAGGAGGTGCAGCTGGTGTTGCTAAAGCAGTGAACGATGCTACTAATGCTAGAAAAGAGTTGCAAGAAAGCAAAAGACATAATGAAACAATGGAGTCAATATCAATGGGCAAAAAAGGTGGTGGATTATTTCTAAAACCGTATAGAAAAGGATTAGGGTTATATTTAAATCCACCATCAAAAAACTATTAGAAATGCTACCCCATAGAGCTCTAACTGATGCTGATCTAGTAAAGTTTGCAAAACATCTACCAAATTTTCGTGGAGTCTTTATGCGCGATGATCTCCCCAAAAAACCGAGAAAACAAGAGTGTGGAATCATTAACTTAGACTCATATAAAGGATCAGGAACACATTGGGTAGCATATTGTAAGATATCAGATAAAGTCGAGTACTTTGATAGTTTTGGAAATTTACAACCACCGAAAGAAGTCATTAAATACTTAGGCAATAATATAGTTTATAATTATACTAAATATCAGAATTACAATTCAATAAATTGCGGTCATTTATGTTTGGAGTTTTTGTATAATTACAATATTATTTTAAATAAACATGTTAAATAAGAGACTCTTTTGTTATTTCATTCTAAACAGTCATGTCGTTAACATTAACTCTTAGCGGAAATTCATCACAAAATTAATACAGAAACTCATCTTGAAGAAACATTTAAGCCTATAACTAAACCTCTACATAAACTTGTTGCGAAAAAGGAAGAAAACTTACAGACTGATATAAAAAATGAGCTAAAGAGTGAAAATGATGGTGAATTAAGTCAGTTTAAAAATAGCTATATTTTTCCAAAAGTAGAAAAGATTGACACACCTTTGATAAAAAGACGTCGTATAGAAAAAACTAGCACGCCTTTATCGAGTAAACGCCGTTTCTCAACAATTGATGATGATGATGATCATGATAACCTCTTTATGAATACTTCATCATTATCAAATACAAATTCATGGATTAATAAAACTGATGTATTATAAAATTATAACTAAAGCTTTTTATTCTCTATTTTCAATTTATTTTAAGCAAACTTTAGAGCAAGTTAAACATTCTCGTTTTTTAATATTCTTATAAAAGTTTATTAAATACAATATTCTTTTTAAATATCTATTAACATATGAACATTCACAAGTATCTGGTCCTTCTGTTGCATCATCTTTAGACCAAGGACAGCTTATGTAGTGCTCACCATATTTAGATTTCACCTTATCCACATTTTTGTAACTCTTTAAAAAATTTAAATGATCTTTAATTTCGTCTTTATGCTCCAAACATAAAATATCGTCAAAGTCTTGTAAAAATTGTTCAAAATTCATCTTGCTTGTTTGCTTGATGATAGGCAAACTATAACTGAATTATTTTACTCCATATTTAAGATATATCCATACGATATGTCTGCTTCATGGTGCGTAAGTCAAGGAAATCTAAATCTGTTTTATAATCTACATCAACCTTTTTGATTAGCTCAACTTCTCCATTACTTAGAATTCTCTCAGTTTCAAACTCATGATATTCATAGCAGGATATTTTCAAGCTTCGTTCTTCATAATTGCTGTCATATGTACATCGAATTCTTATTGATATATCATCATCAAATTCCAGCATGAAATGTCTATAAAATATGCTCTGGCTTTCAATAAACCCCGCAATATCCGATTCTTTTTTAATCAAATCTTGCCTAAATCCTTCAATTGCTTCGTCAACAGTCGCAAATTTCTTTTTAGGTTTTTCATTCACTGATTCTGTTGTTGTTGTTGTTGTACTTATTGTTGGTACTTCTGCTGATGATGATGATGATGATGATGATGTATAATTAGTGCCGATAGAATTATTATTAGTAAACGTTAGAAGACGAAAAGTCAGACCAATTTGAACTTGAGTATTATTTGGAAGAGTTAAATTGAAATCTAAATTGCTCACACTACCATTTGTAAGATTTATATCTAGCGGCATTGGTTGCCCCGTAATATAAAAAACATACAAAGTTAAAAATAAAATATAAATTTTAGCCATTTTAGCGTTTACCGCTTCACAGATTGAAATCGACTAATAATAAATTTTTTTTTTAGTTTTCTTTAGCTGCACTAGAATGAATCCCCCTCTTTTTCCATAAATGCTCTAACCGCTGCACTTTCTCTATCAACCCTCTCACGAAACTGTTTATATCTTTCTTCTGCCTCTAACTCTTTTAGCGCTCGTTCTTTACTTATAGGTTGTGGTGGTGGTGGATTATCATAATTGTAAAGAGCTTTCAAATCGGCTAGCCTTTTTTGCTCTTCTTGCTCTCTTTGTTTATCTATCTCTTCTTGCTTTTTCAACATAGATTCATATTTATCGATTTCTAGATCTTCTTGAAGCTTTTCCCAATATTTCCAATCAGCTTCATCACCGAAAGGACACTTTGCGGGGAAATGATTCACATTTTTCATGTTAGTTTTACTTTCAGCATATAATTTCCCAACAACAATCACATCACCGCCGATTGATTCAAATTTCACATGCTCAAGTGGATTAAAATAAAATTTAAGACTTGTTTTTGTAAGAAACGCTTCTCCATTTCTTTGAGAATAAATCAGACAAGAATTCCCATTCTCAGGTGTTATATATAAATTAAGTACTTCTCCTTTTACGATAGTATTGAGTATTTGAAACTCCAACCATCTGGCTTGACAAATACAAAATTTATGTTTATCTTTTACAATCTCACACCACGTAAGTATCATTCTGAGAAAAGATTTTATCTGTATGCACACTGATTGCTGTCAATTATTGAAATGAGCACATAAATATTGATATATAAGCTATACCGCTTCTGCGACATTTTTACATGTATTTTTTAAAGGAGGGGATCAAAATTCACAAAATGGTATCAAAAGCTCGCCACCTGTCAGTAGGAACAGTTTTAAGGTCGATGACGTCACGAAAACTATGTTGGGGGAGTATTGGTGTGTGTGTGTGAAATTGAATATGTATCTATGTGTGTGCTTCGGTGTAATTTTTTCACAACGTTACCTCAAGAATAATAATTTCATCATATTGTGAAACATAACAGAGAGAGAAAAAAGAAAAAATATGGCAGTTTTTTTGTCAGATATATTTTGTTTTCAATTTAAAAAATAGGAAAAATAATTCCAAATTCGATTCTCTCTATACAGTTTGAGTTAATATTTTAAAGAAACAGTCTGCATTATGGAAGCTATAAAAGAAAACCGTCTTAAACCAGACAAAATTTGTGAAATTATTGCAGAAGAATTTAACAAAATTAATTTGATCGGTGAAAATGATTATTCGTTCTGTGAGTGTTCAACATTATTTTTCATGATTTTTATGAAATATACCTTTTTTTGTCATTATTATCACCTGTACATAGGTGCAACACTGATAGCATTTGAGCTACTAAAGGAGCAGGGTGTGCAACTAAAATGGGGAGGTGTAACCTATAAAAAGCAGCATCTAAAAACTCCACATTTCTGGCTCGAAAAAGACGGAGCGATTTACGATCCCTTGAGCAATTTACTATTTCACAACAGCTGCATTAACAACATCAACGGTAATAGCAGCACCAACAGTGACAGTAGGAATTTATTAAGTACATCTAGAAAACTGGAATACAACCAAGAGGAAATCGAACATCTCAAAAATAAAAGGATACGAACGATGTTTCACCTATTTCATATTAGAGATAGCGGAAGTAATCGCTATTTTTGTTCATGGAATATATCTCTCTCCCAGCAATGGCTAGTATGGTATTTATATAGCATCAGAGAGAGTGGAAATGTTGACGACTATTTCTTTAAACACAATTATATGAATATAATTAGACAAAAAGTTAAACGTAAAATAAATGAAAAATTATAAATTCTAAAATGAAATAAAGATTATTTATCTTGAATGAATTTCCAATATCTTTTTAAAGTTTTATTTAAGGGAGCTCTGCGGTTTTCTAAAAAATTTCTGTGAGATACCTTTTCACAGATATGAAAAAATACATTCTGATATCGTTTTTTAAATTTTCTCTTTGAAAAAAATCATATAAATTTAATCATATTATGCAATATAAAAAAATATCAAGTTCAATGCTGCTGTCAATCCCCCATCCAAGGTTACTACGAATTCACGATAACAACTCATTCTACAAATTTCTTCGCGACCCAACCTCTTATCTTTTATTTTCATATTTCATCGCAGCCCTTTTAATATTCCTTTTTCGAGTGCAGATACATAAAATATTTCACAAACATTATGAAATAAAAATCAAATTTTCTATTTTATATATTTTACCAGACTACATTCGAGCTGCATCCTCTAAAAATCTTCATTCGATGTTCCATAAACAAAGCTGTATAAAAAATAACATCCCAGATGCGAATTCCTCAGATAAAAAAAACCTCAGCGGTGCTCCTCTTATCAACTTTCATACGATTTTTTATTTTTTCTCCATTTCATTTCTTTTTCAGATTTTCTTTCCTTCAAATGTTGATAAGACTCTTTATACGTGGTGAATGAATGAACAAGAACATTGTTTCCGATGAGATTTTAAAATTTAAAGCATTAGAATTTCATAATTATTTGGATGCAGACATGTCTTTCAATACAAGTTCAGGATTTATACAAAAATTCCAAAAAGATATGGTATTCAGAATCTAAAAATTTGCGGAGAAAAACTTTCTTGTAATGATTCAGACGTTGTTTCTGGCTTCATCCAAAAATTTTTAAAAATTATGAAGGATTTAGAATTACGTCCTGAACAAATTTTTATCCATTCTGTTGATTCTAACACTTAAAAACAATACTTTTAGAAATTCAGAATATTTTGCTTATCACTTCACTTCACGGAACTTCACGGAATTTTTATCTGACTCGGCGGCGGCGCGGCAGCCCATTCATTTAATTTGTTTACCATTTTTTTTGTTTTGCAATTTCACGAAATTTTTATCTAACCCCAGCAACGCATTCATTTGTTTACATTTTTTTCTATCTAATTCTCATTTAATCTATTTGTTTACAATTTCTTTTCAATTCTCACTCACATAAAAAATTAAAATTTTATCAGCAGCGGAATCTCATTCAAATTTTATATATTTCTTTTCAATTTTTTTCTATCTCACTCTGTTTAATAGTTTTTTCTATTTCCATCTCATTCTAATCTATTTATTTATATTTTTTTCTATCTCACTCTGTTTAATAGTTTTTTCTATTTCCATCTCATTCTAATCTATTTATTTATATTTTTTTCTATCTCACTCACATTCAAATTTCATCGGCGGCGGCTCAGACTTTACCGATCACATACATTACACCTCAACCGCTCTCCATTTATCACCAAAAATTTCATGAGCCGCTTAGCCGCTAGCCGCTTTGATCCAGAACGCTCATATATATACTACTCCTATCTATTGGGAGTCTGCTGCGGGCATTGAACCAGTGCGGATGTGTTTTCTTCACGGAGCAATTTTTTATGATTTTGGCTGATTTTGGTTATTTTATGCGAAAATTTTTTATGGTTGATGGAAATAAAGTTGTGAGATATTAATTTCTCGTATTTTTGACGAATTTTCGCGTATTTGTGAGACTTTTCAACGATAAATTGGCTGATTATTGACAGTCGAGTGCTTTTGTTTACTTTGCACCGATGAGGTGTGTGCCTGTGGTGAAATTGATTTGTGAAAATTAGTTGTGCAAAATTTTTGGCGAATTTGGATTAATTTCTGGCCTATTTATTATTAATTATCGTTGAATTGGTGTAATTAGTGCTTTTTTGGATAAATTGTGGTGGATTTTGGTTTATTATTTTCAATAATAAACCTATGTAATCGAACACGAAAAAAAAAATTATAACCCCCCCTGAAATTTTGTCAGTTTACGTTTTGAGATATGTAGATTTCAAAAAACGAATAAAAAAAAATCCGTCCGTCCGCCGTCCCCCGTCCGCCGTCAACCGTCCGCCGTCCAGGCTTTTTCTCGGAAACTACTGGAGATAAATTAATTAAATTTGGTTCAAAAATCAAGTGACATCTGACAATGGTCCTAACAGCTGGTGAGTCCGATCGACGTATTTTGAGGGGGGGAAATTGAGGAACCAAATATTGAAAAAATCATATTTCCGAAACCGTTCAAGCTTTTTTCATAAAACTCGGAATATACAATGCTCTAATATTACTCAATAGAACACATTTTATTGTATGAATTTATATCAATTGGTTTTTGAGTAATAGAATTTTGAAATTTTTAATCTCCATAAATTATTCCATTTCTTGGTGGATCAAAAAACGTGAAATCTTTTCACATGATCACTACTGCCATCTAGCCGTCACTTGAAAAATGTCACATTTTTTGGAAATAATAAACCGTTGTGTAAAATTTGCAGTGTTTTTAGTTTTGTGCCACTAGACGTCGTCAGCTTTGGAGTGCGTCTTCGCTAAGACACACACCCAGACCTTCTGGAACATTCGAGAACATTCTGGAAGCTTCCAGAACATTCGAGAACATTCGAGATTGTTCAGGAACATTCGAGAACATTCCGGAATATCCTAGATCACTGATCTAGGTGTTTTTCGGTGTAATTACAATTACTTTGGCAGAAATTTTTATTTGAGTTGTTTTTTGTGAAAATTGACCTTCTGGAACATTCGAGAACTTTGATTTAGGAGTTTTGGCTAATTTTAGTCTGCTTCTGGGTAATTTATTTATTAACTTGGTTTTGGTAAATTATTAAGGTGTGACTTTTATGGACATTTTTGAAAACTTATTTAGGCGTTCTAGTGAACCCGAATTAATTTTAGAGAACTTTTAATATGACAATTTAATTGGCAAATGTGATTGAAATCTGACTTTTAACACTTGAGAATTTAATTGGTGACCATAAGTAGTTTTGAATTTTTAAAATAATATTGAATTATTTGTTAAAATTATTATTTTGAATTTTGTAATATTGTAGAGTATTAATCTTTGACCTTGATTAATATTTTTGTCGAATTAGTAGAATTATACAATTTCGTAGAATTTGAACTTTTATCTTTATTATATAATGTTTATCTCTGTATTTTAAGCCATTTTGGTTAATTTGTTATATTACAAATTAATTCTAATTAATTTTGTAGTATTAAGTATAATTTAATCTGCATATATTTTCACTTAGTTGGTAGTTGCTATTATTGTTATTTAAAAATTTGTAGTTCTGTTAGTTCATAATTATGGATCCCGATGAATTTAAACTTCCCCCTAATAAAATCGTTTATACGGCTGATACGGATAATGTCTCTGATGCTAGTGTTGAGGTCAAAAAAATGAAGAAAAAAGTGAATAATAAAAAAGGGAATTCTAACAAAAAGGATGAAGTCAAAAAACCACTTGCTGGTTACTCAGGACCTCAATCGTCGTCTACTGGATTTGAGTCTCCTGAGACAATTAAGGATAAAGAACCTTGATACTTAGGGAAGAAAAATAAGGAAAAATCTAATGACAATATCTCCAAGCTTAGTTTCCTAAAAGAAAAGATTTCTGCTGTTATAAAGGAAGGAGGTGGTAATGCTGAAATGGTAAGTAATGTATTGTTGTTGCTTGACTCTGTTGACAACATCTTCATGAAGCAAGAGGTTGAAATTGGCAAACTTATGGGTAAATTAGAGGTGTATGAAAAGGTTTCGAGAGTCACAAATGAGACTCCCCAATTGGTTCCCCCGAAAAAGGCAAGTGTAAATGTTAATTTGCACGATTTTCCGGTGTTGCCTTCAGTTAAACCTAAAGCTAAACCTATGCCAACTTGGTCGATGGTGGTTAAACCGAAAGAAGAAGGAATGACTGTGACAGAGGTGGTCAAAAGCTTCTGCAAGGAAGTTGGTCCCTCTTTAGAAGTAAGGGTGCACTCGGCTAATCCCACTAAGGAAGGGAAGGTTGCAGTGCGACTGGCGAGTAAGGCAGAAAGAGATAAAGTTATCAAATGCGACACTATAAATGAAAAATACGATATCTCTGTTAGGGATAGGTTAGGTCCCAGAATTCAAGTTCTTGGGGTGAATTGTAAGGTGTCAAACGAACAAGTCATTAAAGACATTTTTGAACATCACCTCGAAGAGGCTGGTTTCAAGTGGGATGAAGTTGAAAACGGACTGAAGATTTTGAGTAAACCTGTTTCTACAGATAAAAGAGCCACCGGTCATGTTGCCCTGGAAGGTAAGGCTGAAATAGTTTCTGCAATCCTAAAGAATGAACGTTTATACATAAACTGGTGTGCACACAGAGTACGTGAACAGGATACGGTTTTCACCTGTTATAAATGTATTGGTTTCGATCACAGGGCTGCTGAATGCAAGGCGAAACAGCAAATTTGCTCGAGATGTAGCGATGCTGGACACACGGCTGCAAATTGTAAGAATGAACCAAACTGCAGGAATTGTAAATTTAATGGGGATCCAGCTGGCCACAGCTTGAAGTCGATGAGTTGTCCCGTATATGCGGAAAGAGTAGCTCGGGCATTGTCACGCCATTAATGGTTGTTACAATTGTCCAATTAAATTGTAATGGTGCTGCTGGTACTATACATGACTTAGGCCAGCAGATGTTTAGTCAGAAAATTGATATTGCGTGTATCCAGGAACCATATATTGCGTATGGAGGTGTCAAAGGATTACCTAGTACTTTTCGAGTTTTCGCCTCAGCAAGTATGCACGCTGTTGTTGCTGTTAATTGTATTAACATAGAATGTAAGTTAACACATTACTCCGGTCGCAACACCTACCCGACGCCAGACGCCTACGTTGCGAAACGTGCGGATGCACATTCTTAGGTTTAAAGTTTCTTAGATAGGAAAGCAAGAATTTTATCATTCTTAGGTTTAAGGTTTCTTAGACAAAAAAGCAAGAATTTTAGGTAGATCAAAAAATGTAATTAGATTAAGAGTCAGTAGTCATTGGGAATTGTAACTCGTCGGTTGAATCGAAATAAATTTGTTTTTTTTAATTCGCAAATATAAAATATTTGTTAACTGGCGCCCGAGCAGGGACCTGACACAAAATTATTAAACGTAAAGTAGGGGAAAAAGCTTCAGTGTTCTATTGAATTTAAAAAAGTGAAAAGCTTAAGACACTCTTTTAATTAATTACTTGATTTTTCGTGTCGGTTCGTTCATTAAAGATATTAGTGAAGGTGAATGAGGACCCTGAACCTTCCGTTTGGTAGTTTTCTAAATTTTATGTTGTTCCCGTCTTTATTGATGTACGTGTAGTATGTTTTTGCGTTTATGATTTTGCTCCATGGCATGTTGTCTCGTAGTTTGTTTAGTATATGTTGTTCCGTATTTGGGTGAAGCGATTTTCTTATGATGTCCAGTAGTGGGCTGATGTTCGGTGCAGGGTTGATGGTTTTAGGGTTTACGTTTGGGTCGATGTGTTTCTCGACGATTTCTTCGCAATGATCTTTGGAATTTTCGAATTGGTCGTGGGTGGACGAATTGGTTGCGTCGGCTTCCGTCTGGACAGGTACTCCTTCAGGGTGATCTTCCTTCCTTTTGGGGGTGGTGAAGGTGACTTCGCCGTAGGTTCCAGGAGTTACCTGGCATTTGCTGGAATGACTATTGTCTCTGATTGTCTTATTATCTTTTCCGTTATGGGTGTTTCTATGTGTTCTTTGTATTTCTTTGGTGTTCGTATTTGTGTTGTGAAATTAAATAAGTGATCTCGTGGTTTTTGTAATGAGCCCATTAGGATCCATCCGAGATGGGTGTTCTGCGCAGTTGCAGTGTTTTGGTCTCCCCTTTTGATCCCCTCTGTTAGAATCTTTGCATATATTTCGGCACCTAATAATGCATCTATGTGTCCCGGTTTATGGAATGTAGCATCTGCTAGGGTTCAATCTTCTATGTGATGCCAGTTCTGATGGTTGATTGTTTGTGCTGGTATAATGTCTGTGATTTTGCGTATCACTAGGGCGTTTATGGTTGTTTCAAAATTTGAATGCAACGATTTAATGTTGGATGTTCGTGCTGTCGATTCCAGTTAGATTAACATTTTGCCCTGTGAGTTGTAATTTTCGTGCTATTTTATTTGTAATGAAACTCACTTGTGATCCTGAGTCAATTAACGCTCGTATGGTGATATATTGTCCTGTTTTGCTCTGTATGTTTAATATTGCGGTTGATAGTAATGCTCTCTTAATGTTCGCACTGAGGAATGTCTGAGTCTGTACTCTTTCCTCGGCTGTTTTATCTCTGTGTAACAATGTGTTGTGTGGTCTGTTGCAGTATTTGCATCTTCCTTTACTCCAGCAAGGTTTTGGAAGATGAGGTACCAAACAATTCTGGCAGATTTCATTCCTTGTGTAGCATAACATCCTAAATAAACAACCTAAATAAATAATAAAGAAAGAGTTAAAGTCACACCAAGTCAATGGGTGACAATAATTTTGTGAATCGCTGCAATTATCAGGGCGAACATATGTGAAACACTATTGACCCAAAATATGCACGTGCGTTTACAAGCGTGCCCAAGTAATTACGACACTTGAGGCAAAGGCCAACCCGTGACCAAATAAAAACGCAAGGGCAAGCACTTAAATGCAAGCGACAAGGTTGTCTGATAAGTGCAGCGTATGCAACCCGATTCCCGGTTCCCAAGCTGCCTAGCACTTGTGCAATTTGGGTTACCAAAATTTAACTCCAAAAGTGCTTCTAGATGCGGAATTCCCAATTGGGTAAGAAACTGCAGGAATTGCTTAGTAAATAAGAATGGTTAGGAAATAGGTAGTAAATAATACTTATGTATAGGTTAAGAAATTTGTATAAATAATCAATAGCCGATTGAATGAACAGATCAGTTGCAACCTAGTCTTTGACTGTCCGGAGCTATTGCTGCCTAGCATACTCCAGCAACAAATCTCCCTAACTATCTTGAGCAGAGTTGCCCTAGCTACTCAAAACCCGGAGCTGAGCCTTGTGGCTACTCCACAGCCTAAATCCAGAGTTCGTAGTAACACTACATGGCGACCGTGACGTTGTGAAGTAAAAACAACGGACAAAGGAACCCCCAAGCAACAAACATCAGGGTCATGAAGAACGAATTCAACAGGAGATTTGAAAAGATCGTTGAAATAATTGAGGCAGCCAAGGCGATTAAGCGGTTACCGGAGCAGAATTTGGAGAACATCACTCTATACCCGGTAGGGCAACCATTACCGGCTCCCGTGGTACTGACCAAATCAGTTGAGGGTCCACCAGCAAACGCAGGGCCGAAGAAGCTAACTTTGGAGCAATACAGGAAGCGGACCGAGGAGAGAAGGAAGAAAAAGCAGGAGCCAAAACCGTCCAGGGGAGGCAAGCGCATCCGGGCCAAGCAGGAGGTGGTAAAATATAAGAAGCTATTGGAAATCGTCACCACCAAGGAGGAGATCCTCAAATACAGTGAATTATTGGCAAGAGCGAAGAGAGAACTCAACCACGGAAAGCGAAGGAAAAACCAGAAGAAAATGTAATTTAATTTAGCTAGCGCAGTTTAAGGGTTGCTAGGGAACATAGCACGTAGGTAATGTAGCAAATATAGGAGAAATAAAATATGAACTGAATACGGTATGATAATAAAATAAAAACAAAAAAAAAACCAATCAAGATAATATAAAAATTTCGTTTCTTTTCACTTTTAATTATTCGCTTGTAAAGTTTTCTTTGTTGTTTGGTGAAAACTTCGTTGTGTGTCAAAATGGGTAAAACTCAGTCTAAAACGGTTGACAATAATGGTGAAGTAGTAAACAATTTGATAATTAATGACACCGTAAATGTCGAAAACAAGCAAATTATGATTATCTTATCAATCGTTGCGATAGTCAAAATAATCGAGTTTCTATACAAGTTGTACAAAGACTATAAGAAGAGTTTGCGGAAGAAATATCTTAGCACACCAGCGGTCCTAAAGGTTTAGAAGCCAATGGACATATTGATAAAAATAAAGGAGGAATTAGGAAAGATCCTTGCAAATTTTAAAAGAACGCTAAACCGGCCATACACCAAGAAGACACTCAAAGAGAAGGAGGAGAGAATAATTGCACTAACAGCAGAAGCTAAGGAGGTAGTAACGAGAACAACCGACGCAGAAACGGTACTTAAATACAAGGCCGTTTGGTTAATAATTCAAGGAATAATAGAACAATTAGAGCCATATCTGAAAGTACAGAACCAGATCATGGCATTCGATATAAGAACTGCAACTTCGTTGGTCCAGTTTTTTAGCGGAAGCTGCGATGACACAGAAGCATTCATCGAAGCAATCGAGCTTCTCGACGAGCTAACACCGGCCGAGCAAAATGCGACATTGCTAAAATTTATTAAAACGAGAATCACGGGAAAGGCAAAAACTGTCATAACCGCGGACATTAGCTCGGTCGGACAGCTAAAACAAAAATTAAAGGAAAAATTTTCGGCCAAATACTCTTCAGATGCAGAAATTGAAAGCCTGCAGGCAAGGAGGCCGAAAATTGGAGGAATACTCAACTCACATCGAGGAGCTATCCAGGCAACTAACAAGCGCTTTTATTACGGAGCAAGTGGCCTCTGGAGAGACAGCCGAAAAATTGGCAGAGAAATTCTCCGTGCAGGCGTTTGTAGACAATATTGCGAATTCTGACACCGCGCTCATCCTTAAGGCGAGCAACCTGAAAACCCTGTCAGAGGTGACAACAAAAGCATTAACGGTGGACAAGCCTCAAACAAGTAATGTGCTGCATTACAACACGAGGTACGGAAGGGGCTCAGAAGGAAGCCACCACTGAGGCAGAGGTCGGGGAAGTAATTTCGATAATAGGAACCGATCAAATTGGGAAAGACGTCCCCAAGCAAACAATGCGTGGAGGCAACAGTCACACAACAATTGGAGACCACAGCAAAACAACGCATGGCGCACCAATCGTGCGAACCATGTTAACAATAATTGTAAAAAATATTAACTCCGTGGGAAGGCTTGGGGAGGAACAGATATAATCAAATAGAAAGAAAACGTTTCGAAAACACAAAGTCACTTTTATTCCAATCGCTTCAAAAGACAGTGCGTGACTGAATACTAAACCTAACAGTAGTTAAGACTAATTCGGATATCTCTAATCTGCTGGGATGTCGGGTTGCCAGCTTTGGTGATTTTCAACACCTTCCGGGCGGGTGGAAGGGTTAACGGGTTCCTGAAGTTCCAGCGGATACAGCAGTTGTATAGGTCTCCGTACGCGGGTATTATTGTGGAACCTGACCTCGCAAGACCTGACTTTTCCATCTCGTCCTGGGTATGCTCTTTCCACCATAGCGATTTTCCATAACATTCGCGGGGCTGCCTGATCGTGGACAAGGACTAGGTCTCCTTCCTTGATACTGGCCGAGAAAGGCCTCCCCTTAGTGTGATGAACTCCTCGCAGTAATTGCAAATACTCCGTACGCCAGCGCTTCCAGAAACCATTGATTACTTTAAAGCGTTTCTTCCACAATTCTCTGATAGACGACCCAGTGCCATCATTCACGTCCAATAATGACGATGAGGCAAGCGGCAAGGAGGGTTGAAGAAAATGGGATGGAGTTAAAGCAGTTAAATCTTTAGGATCGTCGCCAATATATGTTAGAGGGCGATGGTTAATGATGGATTCCACTTCGACTAAGACGGTTTGAACTTCTTCCAAAGATAGCGTTGCTCTACCGATAGTGACCTTTAAACAGTTCTTAATGCTCCTGACCATTCGTTCCCAAAATCCACCCCACCATGGGGCGCGTTCAACGATAAATGCCCACTTTATCTTCTGGTTGGCGACAAAAGATTGGAATTCCTCGGAAAATATTATGCTTGCCAATTGTCCGATCTCCTTAGCGGCTCGTTTAAACGTGCGCGCATTATCAGAGAGTACCTTTTCAGGAGTCCCTCTTCTAGCGATAAAACGCCTAAACGCCATTAAACAGCTCTGCACGTTCAAATTTGGCACTAGCTCCAAATGTAGGGCACGTACGGTAGCACAGGTAAGCAGCATTATATAAGCTTTGCTAGTAGTGGAGTCCTCGGGCGACAATAAAACATATAGGGGGCTCGCAAAGTCTATCCCGACCGTTTCGAAAGGACGTGTAGAGGTAAGTCGGTACCTTGGCAGAGGAGCAAAAGGCTGGGTCGCTGGCTTGCCGAACAATCGCAGGCACACTCTGCAAGATTTAACCACCTTTTTAATAATCGGTCGGACTCCCGGAATCCAAAACTTCTCTCTAAGTCGCGCTAAGACGGTATTGACCCCTCCATGTAGGGTCCTCTGGTGAAGGTCCGCGATTATGAGTTTGGCAAAGTTGTTGTTTCTGGGTAAAATGACGGGATACGCTGCATCGCAATCCCCCTCCAAGATAGTTAAGCGACTTTTCACTCTCATAACAGCATCCTCGTCTAAAAAGGGGTTTAACGTTAATATAGACGAATTCGTTGGGATTACCTTATTGGATTTTAAAGCTTTGGCCTCCGCCTTGTAGTAGTGGTGCTGCAAATTCCTTATCCAAAACGTTTCCGCCAACTTCAATTCCTCTCCAGTAAGAAATCGACTTCCAGTTCTAGTACCAGATCCTTTAATATATCTTACAAATCGATGCACGTATGCCGTTATCCGCAGGAGCCTCGTAAGGGAACTAAATCTGTTCAGATCTAATAAGAAATTCTCCTCTTCAGGTTCTTCTACTTCCTGGGCGAAGGATTGTTGCACGGAGTATAAACAAGAAGTTCCGATATCCTTGACCTCAGAATCATTAGGCCACTCAGCAGCATCTCTAGCAAGCCATGCAGGACCGGTCAACCAGACCGCGGAGTTGGCTAAATTCTTCCCGAATTCCCCCCGAGTCAAATAATCTGCCGGATTCGACTCACCAGGACAATGTTTCCAACGTTCGATGGGCCCAAGCTCCCGAATCTCCCGAACTCGATTGCCGACATAGGCATTCCATCGCGAGGTGTCTCCCTGTATCCAGTGCAATACGATCCTTGAGTCAGTCCATAAAGTTATCTCGCCAAAATCTAAAGCAACGTTGTTGTAAATAAACCTCATGAGGCGAGCAGCCACCACCGCTGCCGTGAGCTCGAGCTTAGGAAGTGTCAACTGTTTCTCCTTATTAGCCTTCAAGGGGGCGACCCTGCTTTTGGAGCAAATAAGTCTCGTTTCTATTAGTGATCCCACCTGTTTACGTGAGTACGCGACGGCTCCATAAGCCGCAGGGCTCGCATCGGCGAAAATATGCAATTGAAGGACTGCTTCGGCTTCGTTACCCAAAATGTATCGAGGGACGACGAGGTTTTGAAGTTGTAGAAGTTCTTGTTGACACTTTTTCCACCTCTTCGAGTAAATGCTGGGAAGCTCCTCATCCCATCTGAACTCTAAACGCCATAATTCTTGAAATCAAATTTTTACCTTCACAATGAAGGGGGATAAAAGGCCTATCGGATCGTATACTCGCGCCATTATCTGCAACACCTTTCGTTTTGACATTGCGGAGCCGGAGTCGGAGCCTTTCATAAAAGTAAGAGCAGATTGTAAATCTACGCCGATTTCGTCACTCAGACAAAACCATAACATGCCTAAAACCTTTTGGTGCGTCGGTAAATCCTCACCTTACGCAAATTCTTCTCGCAGGCTCTTGTCGTTCGTATTCCATTTTCTAATCGTCATACTCGCATTCTTCATCAGATTTCGGGTATCAGTGAATAATTTATGTGCAATCTCCTTTTCGTTCACGCTCGTAACTAAGTCATCCATATAAAAACACTTTTGCAGCAGACTGCACACCGTTGGATTTCCAGCATTTTCTTCCTTCAAATGGCTTTGTAACACTGCCCCTAGCAAGAAGGGACTGCACTTAACCCCGAATGTCACACGGGTCATTCGAAATTCTTGGATGGCTGGTAAATTATACACTGAATTTAAGCGCTCTTTAAACCAAAGGAACCTGTGGACATCCCGATCTTTCTCAGCGAGTGAAAGTTGCAGGAAAGCCTTCTCTATGTCCGCTACTAGGGCGATGGCTCCAACTCTAAAATTCAATAAAATCGTTAAAATATCGGGAAGTAGATTGGGACCAGCGTTAAGGTGGTCGTTAAGAGAAGTACTGCCTTTAGACTTGGCCGAAGCGTCGAAGACGATTCGTAACTTCGTAGTGGCTTTATCCTCTCGATAAACCGGGCGATGAGGCATGAAATAAATCGGGGAAGTGTCTTCGGGTGTTCGTTTCACTTCTTCTGCAAATCCGGCGGTGAGCATATCGCGCACGGCGGAGTCATACTCCAGAAGCTTCTGAGGATCCTTGGATAGCCTTCGGACGAGCCCGTTGAGTCTTTTAAAAGCTCCCTGTCGATTGTCATCAAGGGTGGATGGCGTTAAGGACCATAAGAGTGAACACTCGTAACGAGATCCACATCGCTTCACGTATTGCTCCGAATTAAACATCTTCTCCTCTGCACTAGGAGGCTGGATGCCCAAAGACTCTAAGTCCCACATTGTTCGTACGTCTTCCTCCAACGTTGTGTCGTCCCCTACTGATAAACTAAACATTACCGTTGATTCCATACCTTTCAACTGATCCTCCGCTTCCTGATCGGGTCCATGGATTACCCATCCAAGCTTCGTCTGCACTGCCGCTAATCCTTCAGTTAAGCGCTTCACTCTCCCAGAGACGATTCTCCAATAGAAATCGGATCCTATTAGCACCGAAATGCCATCTACAGGGTGTCCCGCCGTTCGTGTATCCGCTAGGCACAGTTCCGCAAGCGAAGGCTTGTTAGGGTCCGGCACAGGTAGTATATCCACACAAATATCGGGTACAACCACCGCGGTTGCGATAATGACTTCGCCGTTGTGGACACTGCGCAAACAAATCTGTACGCGATTGCAGACTTGCATCGGCGTTTTCTTTGCAGAGCCAAATGGCAAGATTCGAATTCTCACCTGATCAATGACAGGCAAACTTAATTTACTCGCGATGTCCTCTCTAACGTAGGAGCGTTGACTGCCGCTATCGAGTACAATTCTCGTTAAGGCGAATACCGATTGACTTTCAGATCCGCTGACGTAGGCGCACGCTGTCTGCAGATATACTGAAACTGAAAGGTTATTCGGCGAAAATAGATTAACTGCAGCTGGGGCATGAGAGGCCGTGTTGGATATAGATTTTCGTTGCTTGTTTACAAATTCGAGATCACACAGAGCCGCAACGTGGCGACCTCCACACTTCGCGCATCGTATATTTTTTGCCGGGCATTGTTTGGAAGCATGCCCACGTCTTGTGCAGCGGAAGCTTCTCCCTTCCTTCTTCAGCATTTGTTTACGGTCTTGCACACTTAACTTACTGTCACATTGACCTGAAAAATGGTTATTGTCTTTACAAAAAATACAAAACGGCTTGCCCTCAACCGGTGCTATTAATCCAGCTGCAGTTTTTAACGTCTTAGGCAATGAACGCGCCGATATTGTTGATGCACTCCTCAAATTGTCTTTAGCCCTTTCCAGGGATTCTATTTCGCGTTTTAAAAATTTGAGCAGAGTTTTTACACCCTTGTCGAGCTCGAATGAACACATTCCTGACGTTGATTCTCCTTCATCGACACATTCCGCGTTCGCGGGTTCTTGCGAGCTGTCACCTGCCGCACTTAAAGAACGATAATATTCAGTGCACAAATCTGATGGCATGCAACGTAACAAGATAGCCTTCAACATGACATAGTAATTCGTCGGGGAAACGCCAAGGCTCTCAAGCGAACGGACATTTGTCAAAACCGTGTTATAAAGTTGCCGTAACCCGAGTTCATCGTTGCGCGAAACGACCGACTTCAAATTCATCAACGCGTTCATGTATTTGTCTACTAGTCTATCACTGTTACCGTATTCATCTTGTAAAAGTGCGACTGCGGCATCGTAACAAGCGTTTGTAGAGGAAAGTCCAGCTAACGAGACAGCTGCTTTACCGCACACACACGATTGCAAATATGCATACTTATCCGTCGTACTGAGATCTGTATTTTCATGAACCAGCGGCTTAAACTGTTCCCAGAACGGTAACCATTCTTTGTAATCTCCCGAAAACTGTTTAAGTTCTATTTTTGGCAATCGCACAGCCTTTTTCTCCACTCTGCACGTTGAGGAAGCGGACGGGTTACACAATATGTCTTTATCACGCATGAATTTAAGTCGTTCAATTCTCGTTTGCACGCACGTAGTCACATCGAGAAATTTATCGTGATACTCCATAACAGCTTCGCACTCTTTCTCTTTTTCGTCCCCCTTTACAGTCTTCAGCACGTTTTCATTTGCCTTTTGTATACTTTCATATACCGTATTCAGGCGAGTAATAGCGGCCGTTAGCTCTTCTATTGCGAAGTCGAAATTTTCAAAATTTTGCGCACTGGCTTTTGACTCTTCTGCTTTTAAAAACTCCAGCGCACTTTTTGTTAATTTCGTGAGTTAACCCCGCAAAACACCTTGCGTTGTCACATCCATTGCAGCTATATAGAAGATATGAAGCTCAACCGAAAAAAAATGAAACCGTTAAGAACGTTTTCGCGTATATCGTTCTCCCGTGCGTTCGTTTTTAGTTCTAAAGGTCCTCCTTCCCGGGTTTCGGCACCAAATGTAAAAAATATTAACTCCGTGGGAAGGCTTGGGGAGGAACAGATATAATCAAATAGAAAGAAAACGTTTCGAAAACACAAAGTCACTTTTATTCCAATCGCTTCAAAAGACAGTGCGTGACTGAAAACTAAACCTAACAGTAGTTAAGACTAATTCGGATATCTCTAATCTGCTGGGATGTCGGGTTGCCAGCTTTGGTGATTTTCAACAATAATGGTTACCAGCACGAAAACAGATATAACGAAAGACCAAACAGAGGCCCAGCCCATGAGAAGAATAAATTATTTGCAGTCGGGGGAATTTCAACCCCCCCAGCCACAGGCAGAATAGGCAAGGTTGGGGGATACGGAGAACATGAACCAAGAATATATTCATTAAATTTAACACTGACGAACTTCATAAAGGCGTATGTTGATTGTTGATATGTGCAATTCGGTATGCACCTTCATAATAGACACAGGGGCGGAGATATCGGTATTTAAAAGGGAGAAAATTAGCTACGATCAAACATATGATCCTAAAAATACATGCGTAATCCAAAGGGTTACAAAAAAAAAAAGAGGTCCATGGGGTCCACCACCACAAATATCACATTTAACGATCAATTTTCGATCAAACATAGTTTTCAGATTGTGGATGGTGAATTTGCAATAGAAGCCGACGCAATTTTAGGCTTAGATTTCCTTACGAAGTTCAAGGTACACATTGACTACGATACGTGGACAATTGCGATTAATGCTGGATGTAAAACAGTAGAATTGCCAATCCTTAGCGGACCGTCATTAAAATCATTCTCAGTACCCCCACGGTGCGAGATTATCAGGCAGATAGCAATCGGTCAAAATAACACAGCGGAGGAACTAGTAGTCGAAAGCACAGAAATCCAACCAGGAATTTTGGTGCCGGGAACAGTGATTCGGAGTGAAAACCCTATAATAAAAATTTTAAACACCACAAACAGAGCAGTCACTTTAACTGAATCAAGTTTAAAAATAGAGCTTTTACAAAATTTTCATATGCTAAATATTCGAACAAGAGACGACAACAGGGCAGATCAAGTAATTTCAAAATTGAATCTCGAAAGCATTCCAAATTATGCTAGACCACAGTTTGAGAATGCTTGTCGAGAATATCAAGACATCTTTGCATTAGAAGAAGAAAAACTTTCAACAAACAATTTTTATGATCAAACAATAACGTTAGCCGACAATAGACCGGTATACACTAAAAACTATAGAATACCAGAAACACATAAGCAAGAGATCAGTAGACAAGTTGACAAAATGCTCAATGATGGTATAATTGAAAATTCCGTTTCACACTTCAATTCCCCAAGACTATTAGTACCTAAGAAATCGGCGACCAACGGCAAGAAGTGGAGATTAGTGGTCGACTTCCGTAATTTGAATAAGAAAGTGCTAGCAGATAAATTTCCACTGCCAAGGCTGGAAGATATTCTCGACCAAATGGGCCGAGCGAAATATTTTTCCACGCTAGATTTAATGTCGGGATTCCACCAAATCTCGCTAGAAAAAGATTCAAGAAAGTACACAGCACTTTCCACGGATCAGGGTCATTAGCAATACACGAGATTACCTTTTGGGCTTAACATAAGCCCAAACAGCTTCCAGAGGATGATGGCTATTGCCATGGCGGGACTCACCCCCGAGGTCGCTTTCCTCTACATAGATGATATCATCGTCATCGGCTTTCTGTAATTATTACAGGCGTTTCGTTCCAAACTTCGCGAATATCGCGCTCCCCTTAAACAAATTGCTACGAAAAAATATAAAGTTCGAATGTACAGAGGTACACCAAAAAGCCTTCAAAACGTTGATAGAAATACTGATATCGCCGACAATTTTACAGCACCCTGATTTTAGCAAACAATTCATAATATCCACGGATGCTTCAAATGAAGCATGTGGGGCAGTATTAGCCCAAAATGTTGATGGAAGAGAATTGCCAATCGCGTACGCCAGCAAGACATTTTGTGGTATGCCAGAATAATAATTCATTCAAAATTATGACCACGCGACCCATTTCGTATTCGGCTCAAATAGCACAACAAGTGCCAAGCAACCCGAGCAGGGCAAAACAAACATCTGGCATACGTCAGAGTGCAGGCAATTACATTGCGCAGGCGATGACGAATAATTCCAAGCAGATGCACTGACCGGCGACTCAAGTGCACGAATTCACGTGCGTTAACACTTGACCCGGGAAGCGATTTATGCATGGTGAGAACCGTGCTGATAACAATTAAGTTATTGACCAATAAATCGATGTCAGCAAATACGGGTCGAACTGTGGACATGAAAAAAGAACGAGGGCAGCACTTGAACCACATTTTTGGAAATAATTAGGCAATGCAGCAAAACGCTGAGTTGGTCAAGAATGTGTAGTGGTTGGGTCATAGCTAAACCCAAGTAGGTTAAGTGTAAAATTTGTATTAGTATTAAGGGTAAAATTTGTATAAATAGGATTTCGATTTTTAATAAACAGAGTCAGTTTAACCCGAATTTTCTTTCGAAAAGGAGCTACAGCTTTTGAGCTGCTCCAACCCTAGAACTGAACTCACCGGAGCTACAGCTAACTAGCTGCTCCAATCAGAGCCACAGCCTTAGCGGCTGCTCTTTAACAAATTAGAATTTACGGAGTAAGGCCTTAGCGGCTGCTCCCCATCTGGGCTTACAAAATAGAGAATTACGTTCCTCATCAACGTCCCTTTTATCACAATTTACCCCCGGCGAAAAAAAAAGTCCACGATTGAGAAGGAACTTGCTGCCGTACATTGGGCAATAACGTATTACAAACCATACGTTTACGGCAGGAGATTCATTGTGCGTTCAGATCATCGCCCTCTAGCATACCTATTCGGTATGAAAAATCCGACATCGAAATTGACTCGGATGAGGCTGGACCTCGAGGAGTTTGATTTCGAAATCCAATACGTGAGAGGAAAAGAAAATGTTGGACCTGACGCACTCTCAAGAATCAAAATCGACATCGAGGATTTGAAGCAAATAAATATATTGCGAATAAAAACACGGGCTATGCGGAAAGAACACAGGAGAAGTGAGTTGGAAGAAAAAGATATACCCGAAAAGTTGCAGACTGATCACCTGCAAATCATGGAAGTATCGGCACCAACCACGGTAGCGCACCTACCCGAAATGCACTTTGTAGTTACCAAGAAGATTAAATTAATAATAAAACAAAAGGGAAAAATAATTTATGAGCGGTATTTAGCAAACCATAAAGTAGAGCCAGCATTAGTGCAGGTGTTCGAAGATATGGAAAATCTACTAAGTAAACAATTTCAGATCACGAGTCTGAAGCTTTCGGCCGAAAGTGAAATTTTTAATGTAATAAGTATAACCGCATTCAATACAATTGGTAACAAAGCATTAAAAAGCATACGTGTTCAAATTTTTAAACCGCAAAGATACATAAAGAGTGAAAATGAGATACAGGAGATACTCTGCAATATTCACTCAACGCCCACAGGAGGACATATTGGTCAGCAGAGGATGTACAGCAAACTAAAGGAAATGTTCATCTGGAAGAAAATGAAGAGCAGTATAGCAAAATATATACACAAATGCGAGGAATGCGCTAAACATAAACACCAAAGGTATAATAAGGAAGCAATGCAAATAACAACGACACCAGTGAAGGCATTCGAAATAGTTTCAGTTGATACAGTCGGGCCATTCACCAGAACAAATAGTGGAAATCGATACGCAGTTACCATACAATGTGACCTTAGCAAGTACGTCACCATAATTCCCACAAAGGATAAAGAGGCAAATACGATCGCCGCCGTGTTAGTTAATGGATTTATCCTTAACTACGGACCCATGAGCAAATTAAAAACGGATATGGGTACAGAATACAAAAACCAGGTATTCACAGAGGTGTGCAGAATATTACGAATCTATCAGCTTTTCGCTACAGCAGCACACCCGGAGACCATCGGCGCTCTAGAACGCAATCATAAAAGCCTAAATGAGTACTTGAGGTGTTTCATAAATGACAACAAGGACGACTGGGATACCTGGATTCCTTATTATACATTTTGCTACAACACCAGCCCTAGCACAGCGCACGGCTACACTCCGTTTGAGTTAGTATACGCCAAAAGGGTCAGCTTACCATCGGAACTATACGTAGACAGACCGGACCCGGTATATAATTTTGACTTGTACAGCAAAGAAATGAAATTCAGGTTACAAAGCACCATTAGTAAAGCAAACCAATACATAGAAGCGACCAAAGAGCAAAGAAAATTAGTAGTAGACGCTAGGAGCAACCCAATACACCTAAAAATAGGTGACAAGGTATTATTAGAAAATCAGAATAGACGTAAATTAGTTCCATTATATATAGGACCATACACGATTAAGGAATTAGAAGGAGTAAATTGTATAATTAGGGATAGAAAGAATAAGTGCAGTAAAGTACATAAGAACAGATTAAGATTACTTAATAACGAATAACCATAAGATTAGGTAAAAATAGAGCAAAGTTGAGGTAAACCATAAGGTTAGGTAAAAATAGAGCGAAGTTGAGGTAAACTGTATGACTAGGAAAATAGAATAAAGCTAAAGTAAACCATAAGCATAGGTAAATAAATAAAAGTACGAACTGAGGAGAAAACAAAATGTAAACAAAGCAACATTTTGCCTAATTGGGAAAACTGCCATATAACAGAAAAATAAAATAGCACAAAAAATTTCTTCACTACGTTCAAAATTTTTTTTCGAAAGGGGGAAGGTGTAGCATAACATCCTAAATAAACAACCTAAATAAATAATAAAGAAAGAGTTAAAGTCACACCAAGTCAATGGGTGACAATAATTTTGTGAATCGCTGCAATTATCAGGGCGAACATATGTGAAACGCTATTGACCCAAAATATTCACGTGCGTTTACAAGCGTGCCCAAGTAATTACGACACTTGAGGCAAAGGCCAACCCGTGACCAAATCAAAACGCAAGGGCAAGCACTTAAATGCAAGCGACAAGGTTGCCTGATAAGTGCAGCGTATGCAACCCGATTCCCGGTTCCCAAGCTGCCTAGCACTTATGCAATTTGGGTTACCGAAATTTAACTCCAAAAGTGCTTCTAGATGCGGAATTCCCAATTGGGTAAGAAACTGCTAGAATTGCTTAGTAAATAAGAATGGTTAGGAAATAGGTAGTAAATAATACTTATGTATAGGTTAAGAAATTTGTATAAATAATCAATAGCCGATTGAATATTTATTGAGATCAGTTGCAACCTAGTCTTTGACTGTCCGGAGCTATTGCTGCCTAGCATACTCCAGCAACAAATCTCCCTAACTATCTTGAGCAGAGCTGCCCTAGCTACTCAAAACCCGGAGCTGAGCCTTGTGGCTACTCCACAACCTAAATCCAGATTTCATAGTAACACTACATTTGAAATATATTCGTTGCGTTGCGCGATAGTGAATGCTTTGAACTCCGGACAAAGAAATAGAGGATGCTGATTTTTGCATTTGAAGCATTGCGTTGTGTTCTGATTGTATTTGATTGATTTCGTTGCTTGACCTAGTGTATTGCTTTGATTATGGAATAATCCATATGTTGGTCGTTGTGTTGTTGGTAATTTTCGATTTGTCGTATTTTCTGAAAGTGCTTCTAGAGTTCTGAATCTGGATTCTAAAAATGCTAAGAGTTCGCTGTATTTAGGCGTCTCTTGTTTATTATGTAGGCTTTGCTCCCACTGACAATGTTTTTCGGATGGTAGTTTTTGAACCAGGATGTGTATGATGATTTCATCCCAATGCTGGATCGGTACTTGTAGTGCTCTTAATTCGTGCAGGTATTCTTCTGTTTTATCCATCAGATTTTTAATCCCTTGTGCTGTTTCGAACTTAAGAGTTGGTTGGTTCATGAAATTTTTGAGTTGTGTGTTGATCAAGACTCTCTTGTTATTGTATCTTTTGGTGATAAGCTCCCATGCTTTCGTATAATTTGCGTCTGTGACGTCGAATTGTCGCAGCAATCTTTCAGCTTCTCCTGTTACTGTGGTTTTTAAGTAATGTAGTTTTTGTACATCTGGGATACTGTTGTCATCATGAATCAATGATTTGAACAGATAATGAAAGGATCTCCATGTCTGGTAATCTCCATCAAATTTCGGTATGTTGATGATCGGTAGCTTCATTTTAGGAATTTGCTGTGTTTGATTTTCGTAAGTGATCGGTTGGTTTGTGTTTTGCAATTTTTCTAATCGTTCGGCTAATTCTGCTATTAAGTTTATGTATGTTTCTTCCGTCTTCCCATAAATGTCCGGATCGACGTATTTCTTTTTTAGACCTTCAAGTTCGTGAATCATTAATTCTTGATGGCCTTTCATGAATTGTTCCCATTAGGATTCTAAATTTGTGATCCTTGATTGGTGATAAGCTATCGAAGCTTTACACGTTTTATTAGCTTTGCCCTGATTTTTAGCTGCTTTTATAATTTGTTCATGAAGAACGAGTTGTGTTTTAATAGAAGTTGCCATTTTCTATTAGTTTTGATTGGTAATTTTATCCGGCTCGAAGGACCAAAATGTTGAGTCTCCAACTCTACACTTAATTTTTTTTAAGGTGCCGGATAAAACAAAAGACCAATCTTTTAGAAAATTTTAACTTAAAACTATTTTATTCAGAATTTCTACAAAATGCAGCTTTAAACTAGGGTTGGTTTTAATTTCAAATGTTTATCTAATTATGTTCAAGTTTTATATGTAATTCATCTAATAATTTTAATATGTTTTGTATTTCAAGATGTTGTAATTTTGTAATTGAATGTTGTGGTGAAGTGTTGTTTTGTAATTCGTTAATTGTGGAGCGATGATGTTGTTGGTGTGTTGTTGTTCTTGAATTGATGATTATTGTTTGTTTGATGATAGTTGGGTTTTGCTGTTTTGTAATTGTTTCTGTGAACATGATGTTTTGAAATTGTAATTATTTATATTGTAATTGTCTTTGAATGATCTCAGATTAGTACTCTGGGATTTGATGGCAGATTAAATCTCTGCGTTATCAGATTAATTCTCTGATAATGTTTGGTTTGTGCCTCTGATATGAATTTGGAGGGCTTTATGAAAGTTTACAGATTATTACTCTGGTTGGTAGTTGCTTGTAGATTAGTTCTCTAGAAGCTTTGTTTTCAGATTAGTGCTCTGAATGGTTGTTTTGCCTTAAATTACTTCTTTACGGTCTTTTTGGTTTTGGCAGATTATTACTCTGCGTTTTGAATCAGATTATTACTCTGATTTAGTAGATTAGTTCTCTACTGGACGGATCGATGTGATCTGATTTGTATTTTTGCCTTAGATTAGTTCTCTAAGGGCTTGTTTGTTGTAATCAGATTATTACTCTGATCGTGTAGATTAGTTCTCTACATGGTGGATCGTTGTGATCTGAACTTTTCGAGTGTGTCCCCGCTTTTATATTCTGTTCTCGGGTTCTCGAAAGTTCTTTTGAAAGGGAATTTTGTTCTAGGGATATTTTGTGTTCCGGAAAGTTCTTTGGAATGATCTTATTTTGAGGGTTTTTATTTTATGGGATTTTTTTCTGCCTTTGTGGGAGATCAGCTGTGAGAATGTTGTGTTTTGACGTTTAGTTGATTGGTAAACACAACAATACCTGTATCAGAATTTTTTGAAATTCAACCCATCAGGGGTTAAACTGGGGGCTGAAAGTTTCTATGAATATTCCCCATTTTTGAAGTAAGAAAATCATAAAAATTGTTATTGCGTTTTGGTTAGAAAGAAAGTTAAATAAGAACTACCGACTTCTATCCTAATTCAACTCCCCAAAACCACCCTTGGCTGAGGAAAACTAAACAACTATTATTTTAACCCGTCCTACGGGAAACGGCTCTCCCCCCGTGGGCTGCCACCTTGACGTGGTGAGGGCGCTTAGCTAGGCGGCCCGCCCATTCAGGCATGCCGCTGCGCGACCGAGAGCAGTCCCAACTGGAGTGTGAGCTCCCCCTAATGCGAGTACCCCACGGGCCCTTGGTGCGATGCCGTCGGAAGCCTGTAGCTTCTGGTAGAGTCACTCTTGGCGGTAACGACTGAAAGGAAGGTTGAGCTTCGCGTGGGAGACGAAGGAAGATGTACTTTGGCGCCAATGATAGGCATTAAGACCGGAGCCCAGTAGGGTCTTAATTATGGCATACTGGACTACGTTTTTTGGAAAGACTGCTACGGGCTGACGATTGCGGTATTCTGTTACCTGAGTATGCAGGGGTGACACTCTGCAGAAACGGCTTTCAGGCTAATGCCGCAGTCGCCTCCGTCCCACTAAAACCTTGGCAGGTCTCAAGGAACGCTCTTGACTCGGCATCATTATGTTGGTGGTGTAGGTTCGGATGTAACATTCCCGATTAACGCTGATCTGGCTCTGAACGCAAGCTCCCATAAGGACTTGCGCCAACCCTTGCATGGCCCTCACTGCTTGCAAATGATAACCATGGAATCACGAAGGCGACTATACATTACCGAGTTGAGATAACGGCCTTGAGTTGGGATCCTATAAAATGGATAAATATTTATTGAAGGAAAATGATGATGGTACCACGAATCCTTTTACGAAGAGTTCAAAGCTGTTGCGGTCGCCGGTTTTACAGAAGCCCTTGACACCTCTGAGGCTACACTGCTTGCAACCGAAGAAGACAGGTACGGAGCCAGTGGAAACTCCAAAAGGCAGCAGAATAGAGGGGGCTGAAATGGAGGTGGAAAACTTAGGTTATGCGGACTTGTCACCCAAGAATGCGTACATAGCGCGGATGAAGCATGGCGAAGAGCAGCAGTTGAATTCATGTATGGAGATAATCTCCAAAATGAAAGCGGCAATTCTGATGCAAAGGAATATATCTAAAGATGTGAAAATGGGTCTCTTAGAATTGGAAGAGGTCATTGATGTCATAGCAATCTGCAGGCATAACTGGCAGAAGGCCGAACGAGAGATGCAGAAGGCTGCTCAAGCAGTGGAAGCCGCAGAAGAGAATAAGTGTTCCTCCGGAAGGTTCCTGTAAAACAAGACAAATAGAAACTAGAGCAAATAAAGTATAAACTGTCAGCAGATACTCTAGGACTTGCCACATTGATACACAACCACATCAAAATTAAAGAAAAAAATTTTACATTTGGTCGTAAACTCACCATTATTCCAATTCAACACAAAGCACCCAACAAGGCAGTGCCAAAATGAGGCAGAGAGTACACAGAGTGGAGGGAAGTGCAGTTACCTTTGAATAAAAGTAGCAGCAGTGCAAAGTGGTGCTGACTTTTAGTCTTTCGATCAAACGAAATCAAACAATTTCGCTGGCGGATATCGTGGTAAAATACACGTAAGTGGAAATTTTATTACTGGTCCAAGGGCAATTATTACGTTTTGCAGGTCATCTTTGCATCATCTTAAAAACTACGAATTTCATACTTAAAGTTATAGTGTACACTTTTTTGTATTGTGTGAATTTTTCTTGCGATTAAATTAACCAGTTGGGGTAGTTGTAGCTGAACTGTCAACGAGTTGACATATGCGATCGATTAAATACAAACTCAAAATCTATTTTGTCCGGAAATGGCGCTCCCACTACTGATGGGATATCCCCTGGAACCTGGGACGGTGGCGGTGATTGTGCGGGAGTGATCGCGGACAGGATTGTTAGTGTGCCTGGGACAGAAACCGGGAAAGAAGTTCCGTCGGCGCCCAAGGTGAGTGATTGTGTGGGGGCCGGGGCTGAGCAGTGGACTGTGGTCGGCGGCAAAGGCAGGAAAGCTGGAGATGTTGGCCCACCCGCCGGATCGGCTGGCGGCAAGGCCGCGGTTGTTTCAGGTGCGCATCCACCTGCAATCCAGAACCGGCCAGGTATGTTTGACGAAGATGCGCGGCGATCGTCAGGGAAGGCGGCGAAAGCATTAAATGCTAAAGCTCGTTCCGCCACCCTGACAATCGCAGCGCCATCTAGGAGTGATCGGATTAATCCGAGTGTGCCCCCGCTAACAAATAAACTCTCCGCCATAAATGAAACCCGTACAGGCCAGGTGGTAAATGGTGCCCCAGTTACCGGAAGCAAATCCTCCAAAATCAAACGTCGCTGGAATGCGGCTCAACGGAGGTTAAAAGCAGCGCAAAGTACATCTTCCAAGGTGGAAATGCAATTCATCAAGGGAAAGGAAATTAAAAGTACGGCCAATTCGGACCCGGAAATTAATAGTACGCCCAAGCGACCACTCTCTTCACCTAATGACACACAGGTGGTAAAAAGAAGCAAAGCTTCTGTTATTTCAACGGCCGATCCCAAGTTGGAACCGAAGGCCACTTTTGCAGAGGTCGCTAGCGACAATACTCTGCGTATGGTCTTTGGTCCCAAAGTGGAGGACCTTCTGGTTTCTGAGGAGCAGGCTGACTCGCTGCAAGCTGTGATCACCGGCGAAATTTTTGGCGCAGATGATGACAGTTTTTCGCCTAAGTTTCGCGGGGCGAGTTTTATAGGCAGAGGCAGCGATAACCGCGGTTATCTGCTTGTGACTTGCATCGATGCGGAGTCTAAAGACTGGCCGATAAACTGCGCCCAGCGTCTAAAAGCTCCCTGGAACGGGGGAGAGCTCTTAGCTTGCGAATTTTCAAAAATTCCTATGCACACAAATGTTGTGCTCTGGCTACCAGGGACCAACAACTCCACGCCTGAGCAGCTGCATAAAAGGCTTATCAGGCAAAATAGAGATCTAGGGATCGAAAAATGGCGACTCTTTTATAGGAAAGATGAGTCTCCTAAAGGTACTCTTCTTGTACTTGGAGTCGACCAGGGATCTCTAGAGACTCTGAAAGCACATGGCTGCAGGATCTTTTACGGACTCATGCAGCTCACAGCAAAGATTCGTGCAGCTGATGCAGAGTGCTGCGCGGGTGGGAGCAAGTACGACACGGACTCGGTGACAGCAGACGCAATCTCGCTGGAAAGCGGGATTGTCGATGCTGTCTCTGTAGCCGCGCTCGGAAAGTAATCCTTTTCGGAGCCTTAATTTTACAAACTTGCTTGCATTATCATGTGTACAGCATTTAAAATAATCCAGATTAACTTGCAACACAGCAAATCAGCCTCTGCCGAACTATGCAGAGTGCCTGCTCTGGGGCACACAAAACTAGCTCTAATCCAGGAACCTTGGCTTTTTAAATCTAAGGTTCGTGGATTAGGCCTGAATAATGGCAGAGTTTTCGCAGCTACCGATGCGGTCAAACCAAGGGCTTGCATCTGGGCTGCCCATACAACGAAGGCCATTTTAATCCATGAGCACACCAGCAGAGACCAAGTGACAATCCATGCCACTTTAAACCTACACGACGTTGCTCATGAGATCATTTTTGTTTCATCCTATCTGCCCTATGATTCGACGGAACCTCCACCCAGCAGGGAACTTAGGGAGGTCGTTGAGTACTGCAATAGAAAGAATCTCCCCATACTTATCGGGTGCGACGCCAACTCACATCACGTTTGTTGGGGCAGCACTTACATAAATGATAGAGGACAGTCTCTCTTGGATTATCTCATGTATACAGAGCTGACTGAATTAAACACCGCAAATGTTCCGACTTTTGGGAATTCCCTAAGGCGTGAAACAATCGATGTAACGTTCTGCTCATTCAGTTTGACAGACTTTATAGCAGATTGGAGAGTCACAAATGACATTCTAACTTCGGACCATAAGAGCATCGCGCTTTCAATTTGTGCCGGATCCCTGCCCGCGACAAATAAAAATTTGATAGAGAAAAAAAAAAAAAAAAAAAAAAAAGTACTATATAAAAATAGTACTCTAAACCGCAATCGGAAAAGGGGAGACAAGACCATGCAAGAGTCGAAAAAGTGACCGGCTACTACCGGTAAATATACCGTAACAGAGACCGAACAAATCGCCAGCACCCACACTGGAGCCCGGCGATCAGGAAATTAACGTTTGAACAGTTTCACTAGTGACTTGGAAGTGATTAGACGTAAAATCGTAGTGAAGTAAATTGGCGAGAACCGAGCAAGTAAAAACGTTAAATCTCGAGTAAAGAACTTCAAGGCAAGTGAACGCCAGAATCCTGTCTTAGACGTTTTCATCTTCACTTAAATAATTGTCTTATTAAATATCGTCTAAATAAGCCCGAGTGTGTGTGCTGGTGATATTGAGTGACCTTCAACTTCCCGCGTGCCGTCGCCGCGCCCCGGCCTGACTCGTAAGGTCGTATTCCCTCTTCGAACTTCTAACTGGAAAACGACTTGTCTACATCCCCCAGAAGCTCTTGCAAGGAACTAGGCAGGGATCTTGGATCTAACCTTGGTCTCAGAACCAAACTCCAGACGGTAACTATTGCATAAACAAAAAAACAAAAAAAAAGGAGAAAACATACGAAAACGAATAATTAACAGGATCCGCAGCCACGTGCGTGTTCCCGGGACTGATCTTTGGCTCCCTTTCACCAACGGGAACAACCCAAGGGATCGCCGACCGGCACGAAGCTATAATATTCGTGGGAGTCCAAATCGGAGTACACCCGCACCTCCCTTCAAACTGATCGAGGATCACCAGTGGCCTCTTCCCCTTTCCCAGGGCCCCCATCAATTTACCGCATCACAATCGCAAATAACCATGGAAATGAAAACAAAAATACGTTAGATTTAAGTGTTAGCAAGATAGTATTCTAACCGATAAAAGCACAAAAAAAAAAAAAAAAAAAAAAAAGAGGAAAAAGAAAAAGACAAATAGATGTAGCTACGGGAACCAAGATGGACCTCCCCTCTCCCTAATAGTGCTAGTATTAATTCTTTTTTAGTGACTACCCGTGGAGGCGCCTCAACGAGTTCGTCATCGAGTCCGGCAAAGCAACGGTTACAAGTAAGTGCTATTCAAGCTTCCTTATCTTTCGGTATCTATTTTTTTTTTTTTTTTGGCTTTTTTCTTCTGCAGTAATTTCGTGATACACATAACATGAAATTATAATGAGAATTGCCGTTTACGCTTTGATTTAGCTCCAGGCAATTTATTTAGAGTGCTATGAAGTAACTTTTTTTTTAAATTTAATTTTTGGTCGATGAAGTAACTTTTTTTTCCTAAATGTAATTTTTTTTGGCTCGATGAAATAACTTAATTCTATATAACTATTTAAAAATACCTGTAGGCATTGGAGTATGGCACATGGACAACATTGTGTTAATTTCTCTACGACTTCCGTAGAATTAGTGATGACTTAACTAAATGAAATTAAAATATGCTATATGATAATTGCTAGGAATTAATTGGAGATTAAGTGCCGAATTTATATCTACCTGCTTGTAATAATTGGAATTAATTAAATTGAGAGAATAATGAAACCGTGTTTAGGTTTGGTTTTTTTTCTTTTTTTTCGGATTTTTTTTTTTCTCTTTTCTTGCACCGTGTGCAAACTATTCTATGGCCATGTCGCCGGTAGTGACCGGTCTTAGCTTTCGCGATTTGGTCCAGCATCGAACTCTAGGACGCTGGCTGTTCCTGCAACCCCACCCCCACGCTCCTGATCACTAGCGGGCACCCGATGCTGGAGCAGGGACCTTGTAGTCAGCGACCTAAATTTCTGTGAACGAACACTACCCTCTCGCATTGAGTGTCAGTTTGGAAGAGCCGACCAAGAGGGGTCCATGCGGCCAGGGATCCGCCTTCTGGCTTGCGTCTGGTGTCTCCCCAATCCTGCTCAGCAGTTCACACTCACAAGGAAGCAGAGGGTAATTTTCGTTACAAATTTCTGCTCATGATCCCACACCTCCTAGCTTTAGGAACCCTAGGAAAACTTATTGGAAAGTTTTCAGAGAAGTACTGGGCTGCAGGTTGACTGGCCAAATGCCGTCGATTGCCAGCGTAAGTGATATTGATGCTACGATTGGTAATCTCGAAGCGGCACTGATCACGAACTTTGAAGCGGCATGCCCCCTTATCACGCCCCGGTCTAAGGGGAAAACTCCTTGGTGGAACGCTAACCTATATGAGCTCAGGAAAAAAGTACGGAGACAATTCAACAAAGCCAAAAACAGCAACTCTGCATCAGAGTGGGTAATTTTCCGCGCTCTGCAGAAAGATTTCAAAAGAGAAATTAAGCTGGCTAAATCGCTGTCCTGGAAAAAGTACTGCTCTGAAATTGAAGGTTTGAGGGATTTAGCCAGAATACACAAAATCCTCACGAAAGATAAATTCGCACAGCTGGGCACTCTACAACTGCCTAGTGGCGTGTACATTGATGATGACGCCTCCACTGCGGAACATCTTTTGGAAACCCACTTTCCCAGCTGTGCATCACTTCAAGCGGGAGATCTAGAGGTCGACGTACAGTACACTCCACAAAACGTGGACTGGAAAATCGCCGACGCTGTTATCCAAAAAGCGACTCTCAGGTGGGCGATTTCTTTCTTCCAACCTTTCAAGAGTCCGGGTAGAGCTGGTATTTACCCAGTAATGCTTCAGGAAGCACTGTCTCTGATATTGGAACCTCTGACCAGGTTATTCAGGTCGATCCTAGCCTTTGGCTATGTTCCCCGGAGCTGGAGACTAGCTAAAGTGATTTTTATCCCTAAACCCGGCAGAGCAACCTATAAAGTGGCGAAATCTTTTCGCCCAATTGCACTCACTAGCTTTCTTCTGAAAGCTTTGGAAAAGATGTTGGATGTTTTCATCAGATCAAACTATATGAAGGAATTTCCCTTGCATAAGAGCCAACACGCTTATCAGAAAGGGAAATCCACTGAATCCGCCCTTCATCATACAATTGATTTCATCGAGAGGGCCCTTTATGACAAGAACTTCTGCATAGGAGACTTCTTAGACGTCGAGGGCGCTTTCGACAACACAAGTTTTGAAGCCATGGCATCTGCTATGCGTAGACATGGCATTTGTGAAACAATAGCGCGGTGGATAGACAACATGCTCCAGTGCAGATTCATCTCCACCGTAATCGGTAACCACACTGCGAGGAAAAAGGTAGGCAGGGGCTGCCCTCAGGGTGGCATTCTTTCCCCCATTCTCTGGTGTTTGGTTGTCAATGACCTTACGGAAACACTAAGCCGCGACGGTCACTTCTCCATTGCATATGCGGATGATATAGTGATTCTGTGTAGAGGCAAGTTTCTCAATACTTTTTGTGAGCTGGAACAGCATGCTCTCAAGATGATTGAAAAGTGGTGCAAGGCCAGAAACCTTTCTGTAAATGCAGATAAAACCTCTGCAGTAATTTTTACCAATAAACGTAAGTTAGTTGGCATTAAATCCCTGCATATCTTTGGCAGAGAGATTAATTACGCGAAAAGCGTCATATATCTAGGAGTTATCTTAGACCATAAACTGAATTGGCAACTGCATCTCAACAACAAGATACAAAAGGCCATCACAACCTTTTGGCAGTGCAGAAGGGCATTCGGTTCCACATGGGGCATTAAACCCAAAACCCTCCACTGGATCTACACCACTGTCATCAGACCTAGTCTTTGCTATGGTGCGTTAGTTTGGTGGCATAGAACCAATGTAGGCACGATCCTGAAAGCTCTCTCGAAGGTTCAAAGGATGGCCTGCTTGAGCATTACGGGAGATATGAGAACTACTCCAACTGCAGCAATCGAGACTGCTCTTTCTCTTGCTCCGATTAATATCTTTGTGGCAAAAGAAGCTATGAAATCTGGCCTTCGTTTAAAATTAAACGATCTCTGGCTATTTAAAAGTCAGCAATCAGGGCACTCTGCGATCTGGGACAAAATTGTGAAAATCAATGTAAATGTCCTTATGATCTCGGACAAAGTATCTCCCTGTTTCACCAACAGCAGGGGCTACACAGTCGTCTACCCCTCCAGAATGGAATGGGAAGCTAATCACCTCAGGAATATAGGGTCAGACATTCACTCTGTGTGGTTCACGGATGGTTCGGTTGCCAATGGTCTTGCTGGCATCGGAGTTTATGGACTCACCGATGACTTGCGCGGCTCCATTTCAGCCGGTCGCTTTACCACTATATTCCAAGCAGAGGTTCTAGGCATTCTTAAATGTGCCCAACTAATACAGGAGATGAACATTCGCGGGAGGCACATCTTAATCTTCTCAGATAGTCAAGCTGCTTTAAAAGCGCTTAACTCGTATGTTGTCTCCTCAAAAATCGTTAGCGAATGTAGCATGTCGCTTAATAAAATCTCTACTCTTAACAGAGTAACATTAATCTGGGTCCCTGGCCATAGCAACATCGTAGGTAACGAGATTGCGGACGGTCTTGCTAGGGAGGGCTCAAGCTCACCATTTGTAGGCCCTGAGCCTTATATGGGCTTAGCACCATCCTTTTCAACTCGCGTATTTGAAGAGTGGGCTCGTAAAGAGCAAAACAAAAGGTGGGTGGCGAGGAACGACTGCAGACAGTCGAAATTCTTTATGAAACGAGTCGACTGCGCCCTAAGCGAACGTCTGCTAGGCTACAGCAGGTGCGCCAGTAGTGTGCCAGACTCGCCATTAGTGTGCTCACAGGGCACTGTAGGCTTAACAGTCATCTCCACAAATTATGCATAGTGAGCTCTCCCCTATGTAACTGTGAATTAGAGGAGGAAACTATGGCACACTTCACGTGCACATGTCCCCTTTACTTCAATCTGAGGGCCGAAATTTTCAGAAAGCGTACGGTAGCTCCTGCAGAGCTACTAGATATTCCGTTGCCTAAAATATTGAGTTTCGTTAGACGAACACGTCGACTAACGCCGTATGAAAGGCAACAAGATTAAAACTCAAGATGTTTAGCACTTCTCACGAGGTATGTGCAATGGATCACATGGTCTAGGTGCTGCGCATCTGCTGCTCACCTCACAGAATCTACATCTACAATCATCTACATTTGTACATGAATTCGCGTCTCTAGTTACATATATAATATTTTTTTTTTAATCTAAACCAAGGATTGAATTTTGTTATTTACTGAAAGATTGGATTTAATAAAGTGAAGTAATTGTACGTTTCGTATATTCAACTAGGCGATTTCTTTTGTATTTTCCTCTCGTATTTGATTCCCTCTGGATTTCCTAGTCCTCTACTAAACATTTTTTGGTCCTTCGAGCCGGATATACGAAACACAATTACAGTCAATTGTAGATTATGATTAATCCTAAATTAATAAAAGGGGCAATGTTTGATTAGATTCATTGTATGTGCATGATACTGTCTCTAAAATACTTAATAATTGTCGCTCAAATCAACTAAGCATACTTTAACGGTATTACGGTATCATCTTGGTATGGATAAGCTGTGCGCCGAGCTAACAGCTTTAGCTGGAAAAATGGACTGAACAATAAGCAACGCTAAGAGAACAAATTTAGAGAAACGAACGGCTGGGTTTTACGAAACTAAATTACATGAATTAAAAAATAGTTGGCAGCAGTTTGATGCACAGGACACGGAATTAAGAAAACAAATTGCAGTTTCAGGAGCATCTTGTGAACATGCCTATATAAAAAATGATGCATATTCCAGTATAGAAATAAAATATTTAGAATACATGGCGGAATTAGTTGACGGAGTGTATCGAACAAGGCCAAAGGAATCCAGTTCGACAACAGCACCAGCAACGGCACAAAATTCCACAAACGTAAATATGCACAATAGTCAAAGCCAGTTGCCTCGAGTTAATTTGCCTAAGTTTAATAGGGAATATTCGGCTTGGCGGCCGTTTCGTGATTTATTTATATCACTAATTCATGACAATGCCCAGTTGCCACCGATACAAAAATTTCATTACTTGAAGGGATGTCTCACAGGAGAAGCAGAACAAATTTTGAAATACATTCCAATTACTGATGAAGCTTATCTACCTGCTTGGAACAAATTGAAAGCCCGTTATGAAAACAAAAGAGTTCTGGTTAACACGCAAGTTGCACTGCTTGTTAATCAGCCAAAATTAACAACAGAAAACAGCAAAACAATTAAATCGCTCATAGCCACAACAGATGAATGCATACAAAAATTAAAGGCACTGGAGGTAAATGTATCATCATGGGATACATTATTAATTCATTTGCTTGTACAAAAGTTACCCTTTGTAACTTTGCGGCTGTGGGAGGAAGAACACGGTTCCACCGAACAATTGTCAACATTTGAAAGGTTTCAAAATTTTTTACAAACACGTTTCAGAGTCGTAGAATCCATGTCATTTACAATAGGTCAAAAAACGCCAGTACCAAACACGAAAACGTTACGCGTAATAAATAGTTCAAGATGTCCCGCATGCAATAACGGTATCTCGGAAAATGTCCAACATTTTTTAAAATGAATGTTCAGAAACGGAGGAAGTTGGTGGAAGAAACAAAGAGGTGTTTAAACTGTTTTTCTCAAAAACACATGGCAAACCAGTGCAGTAGTGCACAAAAATGCAAGATGTGTGGTGGGTCCCATCATCCTCTATTACATGTAGCAACCGCCAGTAACTTTAAGAAAGAGTCGATCGAAAGAAAAGGTCAACACGTCAACGCAACACATAATGAGAACCATAAGGGTTACGACATTACTATGGAAATAGAAAGGTTCGATGAACCATTGCAAAGGAATTTCAATATGGAAAGAGTGGAAAGGCCACCTCAAGCCCACAACAACAATCACGAGCACACTGCACAATTAGAAAGGTCAATTGTTGGTAGCCAAAGGGGTTACAACGAGATTTCAGAAAAAAAATCACATCTCGCATACCAGAAGGGTTGCGAAAGGGATGATATTAAGTCATTTTTCACTTCCGACACACACAGTGCACTGTTGGCTACCGCCATTGCAATAGCAACAAACACTGAAGGAACTAAGGTAATGCTACGATGCTTAGTAGATTCCGGATCACAAACATCATTTATTACGGAAGAAGCATACGAACGCCTCGGATTAAGAGGGATACCAACCCAAATAGACATTAAAGGAATAAGCTGCAATCAAGCAACCAGAGCACACCGGCAGATTACATTGAAATTAAGATCATGTTATCGCAATGATTTTCATATAAAGGTCAATATGCTAGTAATAAGTAAAATCACAGATTTATTGTCAACGTCGAAAACTCCCTACATACAAGACAGACAGTTTAAAGATATTAATTTAGCGGATCCTCTTTAGTGGAAGCCAGGAGCGGTTGATGTGCTGCTTGGGGCAGGAGCATATGCAGACATGTTGTTAGAGAGGATTCAACGGGTATCAAAAAAGGGGCCCTTGGCGGTAAATACAATTTTTGGATGGATAATTCTAGGAAACATACCTCAGCAGTCTTCAACAAATAAAACGGAGACCTCTGTAACTACGACCAATACAATTGAACAACTAAATAATCAAATTAAGAAATTCTGGGAAATGGAAGAAGTGTCCACTAAACCCAGCATAACACCGACAGAAGCAGCGTGTGAAGAAATGTTTAAGACAACTCATCAACGTTTGGAGACCGGGCAGTATCAGGTGAAGCTGCCATTTAAAAATGGAAAGGAGCCCATTTTCGGGCCCTCTAGGAACCTAGCTTTGAAAAGATTTTATAACTTAAAACATAAATTAAACTCTGATCAACAATTGAAGGAAGAATATACAAAATGTTTAGAGGAGTACGTAACCCTAGGCCACATGAGAAAAGTACCACAAGCAGATATCTTCAAGAATGCAAGTTACTACATTCCTCACCATGCAGTGTTCAAAGAAAGTACAACTACAAAAATCAGGGTGGTGTTTTATGCTTCGGCTAAAAACTGTAATGAACAATAATTAAATGAACAACTGCTAGTCGGTCCTACAATTCAACCTAAGCTCTCGTCAACACTTTTAAGCTGGCGAAAACAGAAAATAGCAATGACGGCGGACATAGAAAAAATGTATAGGATGATCGTGGTACATCCAGAGCATCGCATTTATCAAAGAATTATTTGGCAAAATTCAAATACGGAATCCATCGAGGATTACGAATCTACTACTATCTAGCAATTAGGACACTACAACAGTTGGCAATAGATGAAGCAAGACATTGGCCATTAGCATCCAAGACAGCGATGACTGATTTTTATGTAGACGATCTGTTGACCGGAGCAGATACCGTCAAAGAAGCAAAGGAGCTACAAGGACAGTGTATTAATATGTTGAAGAGTGGAGGCTTCAATTTACGAAAATGGGCCAGCAATAATCTAGAAGTTTCAAGACAGATACCTGCAAAACATAGGGATACGCAGGATACATTGAAATTTGATGAACCTGAGATCATCAAAACTCTGAGCATCAGATGGAACCCTACAGGTGATTACTTCACCTTTGCAGTCAAAGCTCGGCAAGAACAGTTTCCTTTAAGCAAAAGAGTAATTTTATCAGAAATTGCTACATTATACGATCCGTTAGGATGAATTGCACCGGTGATAATTGTAGCAAAGATTTTAATACAAACCATCTGGATAAAGGGTGTGTCATGGGATTCAGAGGTTGATGAGGGAATTGCAAAGCGGTGGAACACATTTAAAATCAAGTAACAAAGTTGGAAACGTTAAAAATACCCAGTTGGATTAGGACTTCTCAACAACTTAAGGGCATGCAACTACATGGATTTTGCGATGCCTAGAACCATGCATACGCCGCTGTAATATATTTACGAGTCGTGGATAGGGACGGGAACGTCAGCTCCCATATGCTCACAGCTAAATCCAAAGTTGCTCCAATTCGACCAATGACGGTACCTCGTTTGGAGCTTAACGGCGCCTTACTTCTAGCAAAATTACTAAATACAACAATTCAAGACCTTCAATTAGAAGAGGCATCAGGTTCAGCATGGTCAGACTCGATGGTGACCCTTCATTGGATCAAAAACCATCCAGCAAGGTGGAAAACGTACGTGGCCAACCGGGTCGCGGAGATACAGGATCTTATTGGTCCAGATAATTGGAGATATGTTTCTACTAGTCAAAATCCAGCGGATGTTGCCTCAAGAGGTATTTATGCAGACGTGGTGGTGGTTTGGTCCAGAATGGCTATGTAAAGACAGCACTGAATGGCCTGCGGATAAGGTATCAATCGATAGAAGGGAACCAGAACTTGAAGCATAGGTCTCGCTTCCAGCAGTAAGGATGCCATCCTCCTAATTGTATCAACTGCTACCATGGCTTGACCATGGGGCTCTGATTGTGGTCACAAAATCAATCCGTGTCCGAAGAGGACCGTGAGGTAGGCCTTCACGGCAGGTACTCACGTTAAACGCACGTGACATTTACTGTCCCTATCTATTCAGTCTGCTGCCAGCTGTCATAGCGAGCAGACGTGTTACACGTGGTGTGCGAATTTTTTGCGATTTTGGCGGTTTTTTTGCGATTTTAATATGGTTTTTGCCTTGGATTCGTGTAGATTGTGAAAATGTACTATTAGAACTTGTTCCGGTAGTCCTGCGGTGATTTTTTCGGAAATTATCGCGATTTTTCGTTAAAAGTCACTAAAATCGCGTTTTAGTGACTTTTTGGGAGTTTCGCATTTTTAGACACGTGTGAGTGCTGGAAGTGGTTCTAATAGTGTTTTTTGCTCATTTTTAGGGAAAAGCAACTATTTTGAAGTAATTTAGAGTGATTTTGCTGAATTTTAAAATTTTTGAAAATTTTGATGATTTTGGTGATTTTTTGAGAAAATTTGGAAAATTTGTGATTTTAGTGCGGACACCATCGCGAGTGCCGTAGTGAGTTATTAAGTGCATCTGGACGCTTTTAAGGCGCCAACTGGACCAGGACCTCTCAGTGTTCTCCCAGCTGGGAAGAGGAAGTGTGTGCCTTCGAGGACGGACAATTCGACAGGTTTGCTAGTTGTAAGATTGACTCTTGTATTACTTATTGTTACGTATATTGTGGTGATTTCCTGGGTGTGATGCCGCCCAAGAAAAAACCCGGTGTTGTCAGTGCGCCGGTGAGCACCGTTGCGAGTAGTGCGTCGGACACGTCAGACGCGGAAGGCAGGGAGCATGGATCTCCAAGGAGGAAGAAGCCGTTGACCCAACCTCTAGTTCCCGGAAATGGATATGGAGCTTTTAAGAGGCCCAAGGTGGCACGAAAAATTACCCTGGGCCGAGAGCAGGATGTGGCGTGGTGCTTAAGGGCGATTAGGGGTAACATGGCAGATGTCATGTTAGATGTTGGGGCCGTGACCGAAGTGTCGACCAAGGTGTACAAGGTTGCAGCCGAGTACGAGGAGCTGATCGTGCGGATGGCTGAGGAGAATGTTGGGAAGCTGGAGGCATTTTCCGACATGAAGTCGTTACTTCGAGCCCCTGGGTCTACAGGGAGTGGAGCTGTGGCCGCACGGTCAACCGTGGTGCCACCTGTTGCCTTTGCGGTGCCCAGTGTACCAGCTCCCGTGGATACTTGGGCCGTAGTCGTCAAATCGGAGAGCGGCAAGGCCAGCGCTAAAGATGTGGCAACTGTTTTTCAGAAGGAGGTCGCTCCTTCTTTGGGGGTTCGGGTTCACTCAGTGAACCCACGGAAGGATGGCGGTGTTGCCATCCGTGTTTCCTCCGTGTCGGAGCGGAAGAAAGTGGCTGAAAATGTCAAATTTTCAGAAGTGGGACTTGACGTCTCTGTCCTTGACAAGTAGGGACCGGTTATTCAAGGAGTGCATTGTGCGGTCGCCAACGATGAACTTATGCAGCAGATTTTTGAGAATAATCTCAAGGAGAAGGGCGTACCCGCAGAAGCCTACAGTAGGGGGCTTAAACTTGTCAGCAGACCGAGGAGAGACGGTGTTGAAGCCGTCTCGAATGTCATTGTGGAGGGCACTCCTAAGATTATAGAGGCGCTTGTCTCCTCAGATCGTGCGTACGTCAAATGGTTTTCATACCGCGTGCGCACGCATGATGCCGTCTTCTCTTGCTTCCGCTGCCACGGCGTCGACCATCGCGTGGCGGAATGCAAGGCAAAGGAAACGGTCTGCTCGCGTTGTTGCGGCAGCGAACACACTGCTGCCAGATGCAGCAACGATCCCCGCTGTCGGAACTGTGAGTTCCGGGGACTTCCTTGTGGGCATACGGTGAAGTCACCGCTATGTCCCGTATACGCCGCTATGATGGCACGTGCTAATGCGAGACATTAAATACAATGGCTGTATCCATCCTACAGTTAAATTGTGGACGGGCAGCTGGTGTGATGCATGATCTTGGTCAGTGGATGTGCGAGAATGGGGTACAGCTCGCCCTCTTGCAGGAACCCCTCATGGGCTTTGGCCGTGTTGTGGGACTTCCAGCGAGCATGCGTGTGTTTCCTTCGCTTGGCAGCAACGCTCTAGCTGCCATTGCAGTTAACCATATCGGTTTTGAATGTATGGCTATCGAACACCTCACATCTCAGTGGGGTGTTTGTGTGTGGATCAAAGGTGAGTTTGGCGAACTGTATGTGTTGTCTGTTTATTGCAAGTTTACTGACGAAATTGGACCGTATTTAGAGTATATGGGTAAGGTGCTGCAATTTTGCAGAAATAAGCCCACCCTTCTTGGAATGGATGCGAATGCTTCTTCTCCCATGTGGTTCAGCAAGACTGTGCGGAATACTTCCAACAGTCGAAGCTATCATAGGGGGGAACAATTGAGTGAGTGGATTCTGCAGAATAATCTGCATGTTCTGAATGTGCCCAGTGTGCATTTCACGTTTCAGACGGTCCAAGATGAGAGTGATATTGATGTCACATTGATTAATGACGCAGCAATGGCATATGATTTTGAATGGCCCATCGATGATAGATGGGCCATTCATATGTTCAATTGATTAATGACGCAGCAATGGCATATGATTTTGAGTGGGCCATCGATGATAGATGGGGAATAAGTGATCACAGACCAATTACGATTAAGTTGGGCAGTGATCGTGCTGTGGAAGCGCCACGAGGCAAGAGGTGGCGTACGAGTGGGATTGATTGGTATACGTATGTGGCTCGGATGGTGGAGATCTCCTCCTCCGTCCCATTGTCCGAATTTTGTGAGAGGGATCTGGGTGATAGGGTTAGTATCATCCAGTCCTGGATTGAAAGTGTGAATGATGAGCTCCTTGTGGTTAGTAGGCGCACTAACCCTAGGAGAGTTAAATGGTGGACGCACTCCCTCAGCCTTAAACGGAGGCATGTGAGATGCCTAAGGAAGGCTTTCCAAAGGGCACGTGCTAGTGAGAGTGATGATATATCTCAACGCAGGCTCGCGTTTAGGCGAGGTGTGAGAGAATATAAGGAAATGTTAGTCCGGGCAAAAGAGAAGCAGTGGATGGACTTCGTTCATTCCAATGCCAGAGATCCGTGGGGGTTAGCATATAGAATCTGTCGAGGCAAAAATGACAGGCATGTAGTGTCTGGTATACGTGTGGGTGAGGGTTACATAAGGAATTGGAGTGAATCTGTGGCAGCCCTGTTGGACTGCTTCTTTCATCGGGCTGGGTCTGTGGATGGGTCTCTTCCACTGCCGGTGGTCTCAGGATCTGTACCTGAGGTCTCTGGTATGGAGGTGGAGGCGGCTGTTTCGCTGCTCCGTCCCGGGTGGTCACCGGGGTGGGATGGGACAACGGGTGAGATGTGTAAAAGCATTTGGCGTGCTGTCCCTGACCATCTCCTCAGTCTATTTCAGGGCTGTGTTAGAGATGGCGTTTTTCCGGCTGATTGGAAGATCGCGCGCGTAGTCGTGCTGCTTAAGTCACCAGATAAGGTGAGGAGTAATCCTAGGTCTTATAGAGGCATTAGTCTTTTGCCGGTACTTGGAAAAGTGCTGGAGAGGATTCTTGTTGAGAGATTGAAGATGAAAATTGCCCATCTGATGTCGCCAAACCAGTACGGCTTCCGTCCTGGCAGGTGCACGGAGGATGCGTGGAGTTACGTTCGTGAATGCGTAAGTATGTCTGAAGTTAAATATGTCCTGGGGATTTTTGTTGATTTTAAGGGTGCGTTTGATTACCTATGTTGGGATACTGTATGTAGGAAGCTATATGAATGTGGATGCGAGGAACTGAATGTCTGGAGAAGCTACTTCTCCGGCAGGCGTGCTTTTGTTCGTGGCGAATTCGACGAAGTTTGGAAGACGGTCGAGCGTGGCTGTCCACAGGGCTCCATTGCGGGTCCATTTATTTGGAACCTAATGATGGATGAACTGCTGCATGAGCTGGGATGTCACACTAAAGTTGTCGCGTACGCGGATGACCTCCTTATCCTTGTGGAGGGTAGGACGCGGAGAGAGCTCGTGACTTTGAGTGCTCCGCTCATGCGTATTGTACATGATTGGAGCTGCAAGGTAGGTGTTAGTGAATCGCTGCATAAGACTGCAATGATGGTCCTTAAGGGTCCCTCGTTTGTACGTCGGCCTCCAGTGGTAAGAATGAACGGGTCAAGCCTCAGGTATGGGACCAATGTCAAGTACCTGGAGATTAGTGTAGGTGAAGGATTGAAGTTTCAGGCTCATTTTCTCGAGCTTAAAGATCAGTTAGCTGTGATCGCCGGTTCGTTGCGTCGCGTTCTACGGAAAGACTGGGGCCTTGGCAGACGTGCTGTCAGGGTCATTTATGGTGGTTTGTTTGTGGCGTGTGCTGCGTATGGGTCTTCCGTATTTGTCGACTTCGCGAGAAGCGCATACGGAAGAAGGTTGCTGGATAGATGTCAGCGTGTTGTAATGTATGCGTGTATACCTGTATGTCGTACTGTGTCGACGGATGCCATGCGGGTACTGATGGGTGTGCCCCCTCTTGACTTGGAGGTTGAGCGTCGAGCCATCCTCTATAAGATCCGGAGGGGTATGCCATTACTGCAAACTGACTGGGTCACTTCCGCTGATGTGGCCTCCATGAGTAAAGGAGCTATATTTGATCTCTTGGACGCCTGCATCATTGAGCGGTGGCAGCGTAGGTGGGAATTGTCTGAATGTGACCGCGTTACGTTTGCGTACATTAAGGACGTTGCCCTAGCTAGGGCAAATATTGATAGAAAACTTTCGCTGAGTCTTGGGTTCCTCTTGACGGGACATGGAAGTCTGAATGAGATTCGGACTTTCTGACACGACCTCGTGCCCTATGTTTGACGGCCCTCAAGAGTACTGGATGCATGTATTTGGGATAAATTTATTAGAATAAAAAGAAACTATTTAGGAACTATTTAGAAATTGATTAAATTCAAATGCAAAGAAACTATTCTATTTAGAAATTGATTAAATTCAAATGCAAAGAAACTATTCTATTTTATTTCTGTTCTATCTCTACTTCCACTGCCACTTCTGTCACTGCCTAAACGAAAGTGCCCCTGCCCATCGTTACTCCAATTGCTGCAGCTCGGCGAAAAATCGGTGTGTGTGTGTGATCGCGACGGTTCTCACACTCGGCCATCCTTAGAATCATTCGCCTCGAATGAGAATTGTCGCCCCCGTCGTCTAGGTCGCTCTCGTCGTCGAGTTCGGTTTCGTCTTCATCTTCGACCTCGTCTTCATCGTCGACCTCGGCTTCATCGTCGACCTCGGCTTCATCGTCATCGTCCTCGTCCTGTATCCACGGTTTCATTTTGTCCGCGCCGGTTTCTGTGCTCTTGGGTCCCTCTTGCTCGCCGACCTTTTCTACTTGGTACCTGTCGAAACCCAAGTTTCTCATTACTTTATAGGGTCCAAGGAATTTTGGACGGATTTTCAGCCCGGTACCGAACTGCACTCGTTCAATTGCTACCAAATCGCCGACGGCGTACTTCGTGGCTGTTTTTCTCTTCTTGTTGTGATTTGCTTGATTTTCGGCTTGAATTCTTGCTATCTCCGATCTCGCGTTTTTCCGATCTTCTTCTCGCTGGTCATTGAATTGATTTTTCCATTCTTCTTCAATGGCTTCCTTGATGAGTACGTCGCTCTCCGTTCTCATTTCTACCCCAACGAGGAGTTTTATCGGTGTGGTATCTATAGCGCGGTGATACGTGGAGTTTAACATTCTTTGCACCGGCTTTACGTAAGAGTACCATTTTTCCGGATCTTCTAGCGACAATTTCGTTAAGACTGCTATCACCGTTGCATGCAGTCTTTCGACCTGACCGTTACCTCTTGCAATGTCTTTTTTCGTGAGAATAAGCTTGATTTCATGTTTTCGACAATATTCTTTAAAGCTGTTGGAAATGAAAGCTCCACCCTTATCTGCGATGATACGTCTGGGGTATCCAAAAGTCTCTGCGACCACTTCTAGCTTTTGCAAAGCCTCTTCGGTGTTGAGTGTCCTCGTTGGGAAGATCCAGCTGAATTTGGTGAAGGCGTCGATAATCGCTATGACGTATCTGTAATTCTTTCGTGTGTTCTGCATGGGTCCAAGATGGTCTAGATGAAACGTATCCAACGGCTTATCCCCTTTTGGAATAGGATGCAGCAGTCCCTCTGCTTTTCCCGTCTTTCTTTCTGCTAAAAAACACCTAACGCAGTTCGTTATGCATTTCTCGATCCTTTGCTTCAGGTTTGGAATATAAAACTCCTTCTCCAGGATTTCCTTCATCTTTCGGTAGTGGAAGTGTCCTTTCTCGTGTACTTCCCTTAAAATGGTCTTCTTTAGGCTGTCTGGTACCACAAACACAAGGTTGTTGTTGTGATTCTTGCATAAAAGATCATTGCTGATAACGTAATCCTTGTACGGTCTTGTCTTCAATATTTCCATAATTGCGTTTGATCTTTCGTCTTGACGTTGAGCATCTTTCAGTCTGGTCAGAAAATCACTCCTGCTGCTAATTGTACTGACACACATCGTTACGGCATTACGGCTGAGTGCGTCTACATGCTTCATTTTTACACCCGCTCTGTGCTCCACTTCATAGTCGAATTCCTCCAGTAGTAACGCCCATCTAGCAACTCTGGTGGTGAGATCCTTTTTCTTCATTGTGCACTGGAAGGCTTGGCAGTCCGTCACAAGCTTGAATTTTTGGCCAATTAAATAAACTCTGAACTTCTTTATGCCCTCGATGATCGCAAGAACTTCGAGTTCGTAGCTGCTGTAATTTTGTTCTGTTTAACTGCCCCATATCCAAACTTGCAGGCATCTGTGTGGAGCTCTGTCATCGCTCCTTATCGAAAGATTTTCAGTACTGGGCTGGATGATAAGATGCGCTTTAACTCCCGTACTGCTTCTAATTGTGTTTCCTCCATCTGAAATTTTCCTCCTTTCCTCAGTATGTCGGACAGCGGTTTCGCTATTAGCGAGAACTTCGGGATGAACTTACGGAAGTACCCGGCTAGTCCCAGAAAGCTTTGTAGTTGCCTCGTCGTTGTAATGGCGGGGAATTTCATCACTGCTTGAACTTTGGTGGGGGAAGGATTTATAGTGCCTTCGCTTATGGGATATCCCAGGTATTCAATTTCCGTTTCGAGCAACTGGCATTTTTCCCATTTTATCCTCAAGCCATTTTCTTTTGCTACTTTTAGTACAGCCTTTAGTTTTTCCAACGCTTCCTCTATTGATTTTGACGGAATTGCGATGTCGTCTATGTACACTATAACGACTCCATCTCGTATCAATTCTCTAAGGATATAGTTTATATATTTCTGAAATATACTGGGAGAATTACATAATCCAAAAGGAACTTTATTAAACTCGTAATGTCCTGATTGGGTAACGAAGGCTGTGAACTTACGACTTTCTTCTGCGATACTCACGTGGAAGAATCCATTTTCCAAGTCGAGTGTGGTGAAATACTTTGCTGTTTGCAGTTTGTCGACTTGATCTTCCATATTGGGTATAGGATATCGATCTTTATGAATTTTGCGGTGTGTGCCATTCGTTTTCTTCACGAGGACCACTTGGCTCGAATAATCTGATGCGCTTTCCCTTACAATCCCCTTTTCCAACCACTCTGCCACTTGATCGTCGATTATCTGCCGCTCTGTCGGTAGCAATCTACGTGGTGGTCTATAAACTGGTTCGTTATCCATAGTGTAGTCCTGTATTTTCTTTGATTTCACTTCTGAACTGTTGTCTTGTAATCTTCAATCAATCCACTTCTGAACTTTATTTACCAATCAAACTCGCGATTTAACTTTTACATTTAATTTTTTCTTTATTTCTTCTAATTTGAGTATTCTTAAATCCTCTAAATAAAATATTAATTTACATCAAATTAATTCGTCCAACTCTCACTGCGATTCAATATCGAATTTTAACAGTCTAAACACTTATTTCCTCAACAATAACTGAAACGAACCTGTCCCTTTGGTGATTCAACATCGAATGCCACATTCCACATTTTAGGTTAACTTATTGGAGGTTAAGTTATTCGAGATCAAGTCTATTTGAGGTTAAGTTTTAACCTCAATATTTTTGTGACAGCTTACTCAGCTGTTGTTTTTCTTAGCAGTGACAATTTTTGACTACAGATCGGCCGTCCTGACGTTAGATCGCCCCGATCTATAGCAGTCTGCTATTACAAAAATTCATTTACAACGATTTCCTCTCTTATATCCTAACTAAATTTTTCCCAATACATTATACTTATTATTCTAATACATTATTTTAATATTATTTGAACTGGCAGTTCTGTAAATGATGCAGCAACGATCCACATCGGTAACAAGTGCCCCTAGGTCGTGGTGGTTTTGGACACTCGGTTCTGTAATGGCCCATCTCGTTGCAATTGTAGCATCTAGTTTTATTTGGACATTCAAAATGCAGGTGCCCCATCTGCCTACAGTTATAACACTGACCCTGTCGATGTTTGTCCCGGCTGATTGAAGGTTGCGCAGGATTATTAGAGTCGAGTGTTGTTTGGGTGATCATCAGTTGGTTTTCCACATGATGGACTTCATCCCTCATCCTAATTATTGATTCCATTAGGTTTCCATTGATTTCTTCCTGTCGAGTGTGTCGAAATTTTAGGGAGGCGACTACCTCCTTTGAATCGGCGAGCTGCTCGGTTAGCGTTGTCACCTGTTCTTCTAATATGATATTTTTGTCCTCTAAGTTCTTATTTAGTCTCTTTGATTCACGGAGACTATTTTTCGTTTCTGCCAATTCCTTATGCAAGGTTGTTATAATATCCTCTAATTGTTTCTCCATTTTCCTCTAAACTTTATTTTTCATTCTACAAAGAAATATTGGTATTAATATAAAATTTTCAAAAAAAACTAAAATAATCTCTACAATCTACATTTAGTAATTACAGATTTTCTACAAAATATCTATTCTACACTTTTACATATTTCCTTCATTTTTTTCTTTTCCATATTTTCATATGTCTAGCTTCTATCACTCCGGTATAGGGAATTTGGGTGACTTGATGCCCCTCAATATCCCTTATCAAGTACCTATCGTTTGGATATACTTTGGCCACAACATAAGGCCCTTTAAATTTTGGCACCAATTTTTTACTAGTTCCTGTAGCACCAACATGATTGGTGATCATAACATACTCACCAACTTCATATTTTCGTGCAGTTTTATGATACTTGTCGAAGTATCTTTTAGCGGACTCTTGAGATTTTACTAATTTTTCATCCGCCTGTTTCCGTATTTCTTCTAAACTCCTGGATTCCTCTAAAGTGTTTTGATCAATTACTCGCAAAATTTCCCTGACTGGGTCAATAATTTCACCTTTCTGATTAATTCCGAACAACATTTGCGACGGTGTTTTACCAATTGATCTATTAACTGTATTGTTTAAAGCAAATTCTGCCTGATGTAATACCTGATCCCATTCTTTATCCTGACTTATCAACTTTCCCAACATTGGGGTCAAACTTCTATTGATTCTTTCTATCTGTCCATTAGCTTGAGGTGAGCCGACAGCTATTTTTATGTGTTTCCTACTAAATTCTTCAGAATACTCTTTAAAATCTTCTGATGTAAAACAACTTCCCCTATCAGAGATAATTGTATTTGGAATACTATAATTTTTAAAATAACTCCCCAAACAAGCCATTGCTTCTTTGGCTCCAGTACCTCTAACTGAATATAATTTAACAAATTTGGTATATCCGTCAATTACCAAGAAAACATATTTCTTTTTATTGCGGATATCAGGAAGAGGACCATAATGATCAACATGTATGGTTTCGAAGGGTACGTTTCCCTTGGGTATAGGGTGTAATTCACCCTCTTGGGGGCCTGACTTAGGCGAATAAGCAATGCACTTTAGACAATTCTCACCGTATTCCTTTATTTTCTCACGACTTTTCGGAAACCAATAAGTGCGACTTAGTTCAGCCCAGCACTTATCTACCCCTGCGTGACCTGTCATCTCGTGATAGATTCTAATAATTTCGTTCTCCATTTCACGAGGTACAAAAAATAGAACTTCATTTTTTTGTTTTTTATAGAGTAGACCATTACGCATTTCGTATTGGTCACTTTCAGAATTTTCTAACTGTGATTTTAGTTTTTGTATATAATCATCTCTACCTTGACATATAGCGAGATTTTGTTCAAACGTGTTATCCTCCAGTACGAGGATATTAGTATTTCGACTGAGGGCATCCACATGTCCCATTTTTCCACTAGCCCGATGTTCGGTAGTGTAATCGTAGTTTTGTAATTCTAATGCCCATCTGGCAATACGCGGATTAATTTCCTTCTTATTTAAGGCTAACACCAACGAATTACAATCAGTAACTATTTTAAATTTTATACCCTGTAGGTATACTCTGAACCGTTTCAAAGCATATATTATGGACAATGTTTCCAACTCGTAGCTATGATATTTAGCTTCGATTGGAGTGGTTCTCTTAGAGAAATAAAATATTGGGTGAAACTTCCCATCTGTTTTTTTCTGCATTAAGATGCTTCCAAAACCTATAGAACTTGCATCGCAGTGCAATTCTGTTTCGTCTTTAGGGTTATATATTGCTAACACTGGTGAATCGCTTAATTTTTGTTTTAAATTTTCAAAACTTTCCAGTTCTTTTTTACCAAAATTAAATTTAACATCTTTTTCAAAATTCGGAACTGAAACTTTCGTCTTCACTTCATCTAACTTTTGTACTCCATAATTTTCTATAATTTTCGTTTTTAATTGAGATTTATGAACCAATACAATATCAGCTCTATCCATGAAATCTCTTCCTAAAATTAAAAGAGAACTCATAGATTCTACAGCAACAACTTGCATTAATACTTCAACATTAGTTCCCTTATAGTGTACCACAAGAGGCACCTGATAAAGGACATTGATTACACTGTTATTAATTCCCTTGAATTCTCGAATATCCCTAGTTTTAACATTTAATTCCTTAAAAACACACAACGGTAGCGAGTCTACCCTAATCAAATTTACTGGACTTCCAGTATCTAATAACGCAACGAATGTTTTTTGATAATTTTTGTTTCCTAAGTTATACTTTACCCTAACTTTTGGGAAAGCCTCAGGTTCAATGCCAACAGTTTTGACATTTCTCCTTGGTTCGGTACATCTGTTGGAGAAATGACCCTCTTTGCCGCAGTTGTAGCAGGCTCCTCTTTGGGTAGGCTTTACCCTGCAGTCCTCGCTCCTGTGTCCTCGGAAGTTACATATTCCGCATCTAAGTTGTTGGGTTGGCTGGCCTCTAATATCGTTGGGGTTGTTGCTTCCCTCTGCGTTGATAGTTCTTTCCATCGTTGGTTGAACGAAAGCTCGTGGTTCACTTTGTTGCTGCCTGGCTTGTGCTGACTGTCCATATCCAGTCTCTCTAGCATCTGGTCTCACGTACCCAGGTCTTCTAATTTCAGGTCTTCTAAATTCTGGTCGTCTAACATCTGACGTCCTGAACTCCTGCCTTCTGTATTCGATCCTTGGCTGATCAGGTCTGCTTACGTTTGCTCTATTGGCAGCTGTACTTATTTTGCTTAATTTTCCAAAAGCGTGGAACAATTCGCTAGGAGTCCCATACTGCCCAATTTTAGCTTGCGCCTCTAAGTAGGGATCCTTCATGCCTTCAATTAATTCATCTACCAGATCCTCATCTGGGATTCTCAAACTATTTCCAATGATAACTTTATCATGGTAATATGCACTAAATAGTTCTCTTTCGGACCATGTCCTGGCTTCGAATTTCCTTCTCGTTTCTAACTTGGACTGCTTTGTCTTGAACATTGACCTTAGCTCGTCCATTATCTCTTCCAGTACTAGGCCTATGTACGTTGGCTTAGACTGTATAAACTTCAGTGCCCGACCCTTTAGTTTAGATATTATAACTGTTTTAAGGGTTAGGTCATCTATTTGATAGACCTTTTGCACTTCCTCAATTTGGAGTTCCCAAGATTCAAAATTATCTTTCTCCGGATCAAAACTCATAATCAATTCTGTGATATGACTTATGTTGATCTTGATACGATTCTCAACCTGATTCATCTGTGAAACTGGGGTTTGGTTCATTCCTAATCGCATCAATTCCATTTCCTTTTTAAGAAGCTCTACTTCTTTATCTTTCAACTCTTTCTCTCTCTTTAGCAGCTCAATTTCAAACGCTGTCTCCCTTTGTTGCCCATTAACACGATTCGAGACATCTCGTAGTGTTGGGACTTCTAATGGTTGCTGTCGTTCATTCAACTGACAATCAACAAACTGTTGCCCACTGACACGACATGAAACATTTTGTCGAGCTGGGACTTCTAATATATTGTCACTCATATTTTCATCAATGAGGACTTCAACTAATTTTTTGCTTAGTTCAGCTTTAAACTTTAAGCCACCAAAATTAACACCACGTGTTTTTAATTCCTGACGAATTTCTGAAACGCTCAACGATTTGACGTGTCTCCTAATTTCTGCTTCACTCGCAGCCATTTTTCCGCTTCTCTCTTTTTTTTTCAAAATATTCACTTTTATTCAGTAATTTACTTTTTTTTTTTAGTTACAAAATATTTATTTTACCGCATTTGCAGAAGTTTAATTTGAGTATGACGTTTTACTGACATTTGAAACGTTTTTGCTAACATTTGAAGTGTTTTTGACAGTCATATTGTGTCTGTACTAAATGAAAAGAATTCGATCTACACTTAGTGTCCCCGCTATCCTGGACACTCACCAATTTTTTGTGGATTCAAAACCGCATGTTATTTTTGAAATCAGTATTTATTTCGTTAATCGTTTTATTTTTGGGTCCTGTTTTTCACACTATGCACTTTATTTTTAATTGGTTTACAATTTTTTGTATTTAGTTTGTTATTTTAAGGTTATTTATAATTTTTATTTGTTAAAATTTTAATTATGTTCCACTTTGACATATCAGTGGCAACCATGTTATTTTTCAAGCCTTTTCTTGACTCGACACATTTTTTTAATTTGATGATATCCCGATCATCCTTATTACAACACCCACAATTTTAGCATTAATTTGTTAGAAACTTTTCCTACTTTAGTTTGTTGATTCACTTTTCTCAGAATTCCCCCAAGTTATTTTACAATTTAGTTGCAAACATTTTTGTTTGGTAGGGCATACTCCCTGTATTAGTTTTTCTCTGACTACTTTTGGTTAGTTTTAAATAAGGAACATGCTCGTTACCTTATTTTTCCCTCGTTGTCTGGATGGTGTGGCTGGATTTCTATCCCACTTCTGAGCTGTAGTCCTTTATTTTCTTTGATTTCACTTCTGAACTGTTGTCTTGTAATCTTCAATCAATCCACTTCTGAACTTTATTTACCAATCAAACTCGCGATTTAACTTTTACATTTAATTTTTTCTTTATTTCTTCTAATTTGAGTATTCTTAAATCCTCTAAATAAAATATTAATTTACATCAAATTAATTCGTCCAACTCTCACTGCGATTCAATATCGAATTTTAACAGTCTAAACACTTATTTCCTCAACAATAACTGAAACGAACCTGTCCCTTTGGTGATTCAACATCGAATGCCACATTCCACATTTTAGGTTAACTTATTGGAGGTTAAGTTATTCGAGATCAAGTCTATTTGAGGTTAAGTTTTAACCTCAATATTTTTGTGACAGCTTACTCAGCTGTTGTTTTTCTTAGCAGTGACAATTTTTGACTACAATAGGAACTATTTTCATTTGTATCGGCGACTCGGGAACAGGATCAGGCGTATAGTTCTCTATAATATATTTAACTTCTTTCTTCAATTCTTCAGTAGGAATGGCTGACAGATCTGGTAGGTGTTCCCTCTCCTCACATAGGCTTTCGTGAATTCTTCCTATAAAACAATCTACTCCCTTCTCTTCTTCCCTTCCTTTGTTGTTTTCTTCAACTTCCTCCTCCGGTTTACTTTTGGCAATAAACGGTCGTCCTTCGTTGATGTGAATCACAGCTTTGGATAACAAATCCATTCCGATTAGCAGGTCAGGCCTCATACAATTGTCTTCAACGATGTGTAATTGAGTGTCATCAAACGTTACGCCATCAATGCAAATTTTCGCTATGCAAACACCTTCGGTGGTTGCATTCGCTCCTATTCCGGAAACTGTCAAACAATTACTCCTAGAAATAGACTTGGGCTTAATAAAATTGACCAATGATTTCTTTATAATACAGATATCGCTTCCTTTGTCGATTAATCCGTTGATGATTTCTTCGTTTACACTGACTGGTCGCATCATTTTATTTGTTTGTGCTACGTTGACTGCTGGCTTCTGCTTCCCTGGACATTCCACGGCTTTGTGACCAAATTCGTCGCAGCGAAAGCATTTTGGACCTCTTCTCTTGTTCGGACAAACGTGCGCTTCGTGTTCGGTCGATCCACAGTTAAAACAATACCTACGCTCACTACCCTTGGACGTACTTGGTTTATACCTGCTCTTTTCATTAGAACCACTTGCTGGGTCTTTCGTCACATCGTAAACAGTTAGTTTTTGCTTAAATTCGCGAATGCTGATAGTGCCGTATAAAACTGCTTTGTTAACCACTGAGTCATTAATTCCGTTTATAACGTAATTTATTTTTATCGATGGTTACCGATGATTTAGTTATTTCGTTCTAAATCAGCTATGAGTTTGGTCGATCAACAAGGAGTATTAAGCATCAGCTGGGTCCTCGTGGCCCCCCCCTGGTCCCCCGGGTCCTCGTGGAAAACCTGGTGCTGCTGGTGAGCAAGGTCCAATTGGGCCCCCAGGAATTGGATTTCTTCTAACCCCCACAGGAAATTATGACTTGGCATTCAAACACATCACAAACCTTGGAGAACCTGAAGCAAACGCTGACGCTACAACTAAAAACTATGTTGATACAGAAATAAGGAAGCAGCACGATGAATCAAATAAACACATCCAATATGCTGTTACAGAAATAAGAAAGCAGTATGAAGAATCAAATAAAAATATCCAAAATGCTGTTACAGAAATGAGCAAGTTGCACGATGAATCAAATAAAAACATTCAAAATGCTGTTGAAAATCTAACTCTATACATTAATGGTGAAATTGAAAAGATTGAGAATTATTTGTTCTCTACCATACTTAATAATAATAATAAGGAAACTCAGAAGCAGCAAGACGGCGTCTACGAATAAAGCGTAATGCTACAATTAATCTGGTTCATTTACCTATAATATGAGTAAGAGACAAGTTGTCGAGGAGCTTCATAAGCCTGCACGTCGATATTTTAAAAGACGCCGGGTCATCATCAAAGGTTTAGATGATTTATGGCAAGCGGATTTAGTGGAAATGGATACATATAAACATGTGAATAACGGGTATCGCTACTTGCTAACTATAATTGATACCTTCTCCAAGTATGCGTGGGCTGTTCCAATTAAAAGAAAGACCGGTGTTGAAGTAGCTGAAGCAATGGAATCTGTATTTAGAGGAGGACGCGTAACCAAAAACTTGCAAACTGATGATGGAAAGGAATTCTTCAACTCACACTTTCAAAAGTTGATGAGGAGGTGTAAAATTAATCACTACTCAACATATACATCGCTTAAAGCATCAATAGTTGAGCTATTCAATCGAACTTTCAAGAACATGATGTGGAAGGAATTTAGCATGAATGGATCTTACCAATGGTTTCATATGATAAAAGAACTACTATTTCAATACAATACGAAAAAGCATCGAACAATTCAAATGCGTCCGTGTGATGTCAATTTAGCCAATGAAAAGCAGCTTCTTAATACAGTGTATAATCACATAAAGATTACTGCCGTGCCCAGATATAAAGTAGGAGATTCTGTTCGTATAAGCAAATATAAACATGTATTCGAAAAAGGCTATACACCAAACTGGACTACGGAAATTTTCAAGATTTCTAAAATTCACGTGACCAATCCAGTGACATATCAGCTTGAGGACTATCAGGGAAACCCAATCAAAGGAGGATTTTATGAAAAGGAATTACTAAAAGTCAAGCATCCACAAGTGTACCTTGTCGAAAAAATTTTAAGACGCACAGGCGATAAAGTTTATGTTAAATGGTTGGGGTTTTCATCAAAACATAACTCCTGGATAAATGTAAACGATGTATTATAATATTAATGGAAATAAAAAGACATTTTTAAAAGTATAAAATAGCGTTTTATTTATTTTATCGCGATGATGTTGGTTCCAGAATTTTACTTGTATTGCAGATTCTCTGTTGGAATCGAAGCCTATCGATTGCGCATATATGCCATTTTTCCTTACGGCTAGCTCTATATGCAAAGCTCCACACATGCATAATATGCACTTTCGGTTTTAATATAAATCGAACCCTGTTCTGCATTCTCTGCAGATGTTTCGCGTGATCCTCGTATAAAAATTTATTAGATGCTGAATTTCTTGCTTGTACCGCTCTGCAGTATGACATCCACAAGTATCTGGCCCTGCGGTTGCATCGTCTCTCGACCATGAGCAGTTAGTGTAATGCTTACCATATTTAGAATTTACCTTATCAACATTCTCATATTGACGCAGAAATTGGTAGAGGTCTTCTATTTTATCCCTATGCTCCTCTAGCAGAACATTAGAGTAATTGTCAAGAAATTCCAAAATCTTCATCTGTAATTTCAATATTTAGTTTTCCTGTTTACGAAGTTGGGTTAAATAATTACTGTTTGCTATTATCTTTCAGCTGTTGGTAGCGTACTGAAGAAGTATTTTTAGTTCCAGATGCTTGCCGTAATTTGCAAACTGATCTGAAAACTGATTTAGCTGTAGCAGAGTTTATCTGATACTTTAATTCTTTCGATCTATTTCCTTCATCACCGTCTTCCTTTAGCAGCTTGGTAGTATCTTTATAACTACTCATTATCAGCACCTCATGCAGACTAACATTTTACTAGCATTACAATCCAATTTATAGAACTTGGGAGGGCCAGGGGATATTATTGGGAAATAAGAAAGGTGTCTTTTTTTGTTTTTATATATACTACATTTTATTTTTTAATAATTGATATAATAATGATTGGGTTGAAAGCATGACAAATCAAAATTTTGCGCGTTATCTTGTTGGGTAAAGCATAGGTTAAATGATTCACCAAGAGGACCCAAGTTTGTCACATAATAGTTGCCCTGCTGTCTAATTTCCTCCAGTGTGCTCTCTGGTAAGTTGCCATATCTAGCCGGCAGGAACATTTGCTTATTCTGCAACTCCACTATGATGCGGTCTCCATATTTTGTTGTAATTTTCCTGATGCCATGTATTTTATAAGCTGTATGCTGCTCCATGTAAGATACTTTGATGTAGGGATTGAACCCGTAATTGTTGAGCACTTCTAATGCTCCACTGTTTACTGGTTGGGGTGATGTTTCTGCAGCAGTAATGATGCGTTTTACTTTCTGCTGAGGTTGAGCCATTTTCACTGCTTTGCACAAATTGAACTGATCACTTTAAAGGAACTCGATGTACTGAACTGAGTCTTGGTCACTCACTCTTTTATAGTAGCTTTCTATGTTTGTCTCTTTCACTCCTAGTAGTCTGTCTCTTTCTATTTAGTTAGAGGTATGTCAAAATAAACATAATCTCGAAGTTCGTCCCCTAAAGCGCACCCAGTACAACTAATAGAGTCATGAATATTAGAAATTTCAGTATGCGACAATTGATATTTTAATACAAGATGCTCAGGTAGAAATTCCTTCAACTTCCATAGAAAATCTTCTAACTTTATGCACACTAGTAAGTCACAGAATGCTTCCAAACTCATATCATCACATATATACTTGTCACACAAAATAACACCCCGATTAAATAACTCTTCACGATCTTTATAATATTGTTCCTCATCTGGAGTATATCCCCTATTTTGGTTAAGTATTGCATCTTCCTGATAACATTCAAATTGTTCTTGAATACGTCTAACTGCACTGTTCAAATCTACAGCCTCTGGCCAAGATTCTGCTGCGTAGCACATCCACATCTTTTCATTTAGAATTTATATTTAAAAATTTAATTCCCACCAAATATACTAACTCGATAAAGGTTGAAGACCAACTGATAAATATTGAATATTGCTGATTAGATATAAAGTCTAAAAGTTTTCCTTCTGCACAAACAAATTTGCTAGATGATCATATGCCTCACTGCTGCACCTGTGAAAACAATTTGGGGATCCAACTCTAGCAGAGTGCATACGTCAGCAGAAACTGCAGATAAGACTTCGCATATGTGTAACATTGCGTAAGGTGACCACCCACCAAGCGAACATGTTCAATCATGATTATGATGACTCACCGCTGCACCTGTGTAAACAATTTGGGGATCCAACTCTAGCAGAGTGCAGATAAGACTTTGCATATGTGTAACATTGCGTAAGGATGACCACCCACCAAGCGGACATGTTCAATCAAGATTATGATGACTCACCGCTGCACCTGCGGTGGGATATTTCACAACATTGTGTAATCCGACTCGCCCCCAAGAGGAGGGGTAAAGCTTTCAGCGGGGTGGGGCCGTGATCCGCATAATGATCCTAGACACGCCTCCGACTAAACCCTAGATTCTATATCAACATCGAACACCCTTGACACAAACCCCGAGCTTTCATGACGTCATCGACCTTGAAACTGCTCGTACTCGTAGACGACGAGCTTTTGAGACCATTTTTGGTCAACTTTTCGCCCCCTTTAAAAACACACGTAAAAATGGCCCAGAACATACATTAATACTCTACTATTAGTTAAGACGTGAATTAGCTAATGCTGAGTACAATTCACAAAAGACTGACGAATTTACCTTGTCGACCACTTTCCTCACACGCCCTAATTCAATATATATAAATTATTTAACCACTCGTATGTATTTTGATCTGCATAGAAAGATCGGGTCATATGATGAAACTGTGGGTTTGCACACCAGTACCGTTTACAAAGATTCACCAACCTCAAACCTGTGAAAGGCAACGACCGAGAAAAACCCCAGTTGCAATCACCGCAACTTTGCTCAGACCAAACCACAACGAAAATTCGCAAATTTTAATGCACTCACTAGTTTCGGATTTTAATTGTAAGTTTATCGACAGCAGCCCAAAATTGGAGGGAACACCATAAGCAAACTCGTGATCATTAAACAATTAAATAGCTTGCCGTTTCCAAGCAGTGATCACCGTTATCACTGACTATTTCTTCAATACGATGCCCACCATCCACGAACTGATTACGGTATCGAACTATCGAAGAACTTGAGCCTGCTTGCTACCGAAAAATGTAACTGCTGTTGGCACTTAATACGAGAAAAAATTAAATTGCCCACGCAGACATTAACTTAGAACTGTAACGAGGCAAAATCTCGTTACACTAGGAATTGTAGTAAAATCAAAATAAACGTTGTAAAAAGCAAAAAGTTGGCAAATCTAAGGAAAAAATATACTCCACGCAAATCACCGCTGCTAGCACTCGAACCCAGAGCTGCTGGAGCAATTTTTTCCTTCACCGTATAATTCACGATCACAGTTCGAAAGGAAGATATAAGAACTCCACAGTGATCGCTGAAGCCGAGTTCCGTCCCGGCCTGAAGCGCGACAATATCCGCTCAGGTCTTCCCGTATTGGCAGAGTAAGCGAGTTGAGCCGAAAACCAATAATACCGCACCGTGTTGGCAGAGTAAGCGTGCTGAGCCGAAAACCAACTTCCCGCAATCCGTACCGCGTTGGCAGAGTAAGCGTGCTGAGCCGAAAACCAACCTCCCGCAATCCGACCATATTGGCAGAGTAAGCGAGTTGAGCCGAAAACCAATATTACCATACCGTGTTGGCAGAGTAAGCGCGTTGAGCCGAAAACCAACTCCCCCAAGATCCGTACCGTGTTGGCAGAGTAAGCGTGCTGAGCCGAAAACCAACTTCCCGCAACCCAACCGTATTGGCAGAGTAAGCGCGTTGAGCCGAAAACCAATAATACCGTACCGTGTTGGCAGAGTAAGCGTGCTGAGCCGAAAACCAACTTCCCAATCCCATTAGAAACCGCCAGGGAAAGCCCTAAGTTAGACAGTAGCAATCATTTGTATTAGCTGATAGTAGGAAGAAGTAGTAAGTAAGTAGAATTGTACACGATAGGAGAAAGGAAACAATAAATAACCTACAAGAGGACACCACCTGTTTATATTCTCCACTACAACTACCCAGGCGAGACAGGCTTGTCTCAGAAATTTATTTTGTACGGGGCCCCGACGAAAAACCCGTTACAAAATTGGCGCCCGAGCAGGGACCGTGTCCAAGATAGACAAGACCGCACATATTAGAAACCGTGTCCAAAATAGACGAAACCGCGTCCGAGATAGAAGAAACCGAATAGACCGAAAGGACAAAATGACAAACGGAAAAGGAGAGAAGACTGGAGTCAACTGGATTTACCGGCTAAGCAAAGAGGACCTAGCAGCCGCGCTAGAGGAGTACAGACTCGATGCATCAGGCACCGTGGATGAGATGAGGAAGCGGTTAAGCACACATCTCAAACGGATGGCAGAACCAGCACCCACGCCAACCACACAAGGAAGTGGAGAAGGGACCAGCACAGCGACGAACGAAACCGCGAACGTCGGACATACAAATGTGGAAATACTGGACCGAGCGAGGAAATGGAATATTCACTTCGATGGCAGCGGGGACGCAGTAGCATTTGTCGAGAGGGTAGAAGAGTTGGCCACCAGTTATCTCATGCGCGAAGACAAACTGATCATAGCCTTGCCAGAACTGCTCCGTGGTAATGCGCTACTATGGTTCCGTAACAACCGCAATGGATGGAGCACGTGGAAAGATTTTCTGCAGCAGTTCCAAGCCTTCTTTTACCCAGTAGGATACCGCCAGAAACTGCTAGAGCAAATAGTCGCCCGCAAGCAGAAAGAAGGGGAAAGCGCTAGAACTTTCGTCACCGAGCTGCAAACTCTGATGAGACGCAACTCCGAATTCTCCGCCTCCCGGGAGCTCGATCGCATCTATGAGAACTTAAGATACGAATACAAATATTACGTGCGCAGATACGACTTCAACAGCCTGAACGAACTATTAGAAGCGTGCGACCAGTTCGAGAGCCTCCGGCGAGAAGAAAAGAAGAACAAACCGCGTGACCAGGCAAGACCAGGACCGTCAAGACAAATATGCACACTGGCCAACTACAACCGAAACACCTGCTGCTGGAATTGTAGGCAAGCAGGACACCGAAGGGGACAATGCCGAGAGCAGAGGATCCTATTCTGCTCATATTGTGGCTCCGAGGGCATTCAAACCCGCGAATGCCCATGCCGACCGAACCGAAAATGCGAGTGCCGCCAGGGAACCCGCCCAACTCGCAGTCCCACCGAAGTTACAGACGATACAGCCGACAACCGCTTCTTTGTACCTCTCAATGCACATGGCCTCGTAATAAAAGCGCTTGTCGACACTGGAGCAGCTAGATCGTACATCTCCAGCCGCCTCACCGGTGCATTGCGAAAGAAAGGGTTCACGCCAGTAACAGTAGCCATAGACACTGTCAAAATGGCCAATAACCACAAGGTACGCATCTCGGAAGCTGTTAAGTTAAAATTCTCGGTGAAGCAGCAACAGTTCACCCATGACTTTGCAATATTGCCAGGTCTTGGGGAAGAAGCCATTATCGGAATGGACCTAATGCTAGTAACAGGCTTAAGAATGCGAACGTTAGGGCAAGATCTAAGCCCGACCAAAGCCCAAAGCGAAATCGCTAGCCTAAGTACCGAGACTTCCGCCCTACTACGGGATATTGAAGAACGAGAAACGGCTCTGCCCAACAATTTAGCTTCAGTAACCCAGCTCACCGAACACCGGAACCGAGTCCCTATGGCCAAACGAATTACCGCTCACGTCAAAGATCTGAAAGCAGCAGCCGAGGATCAGTTAACACAAAGTCATGGAAGAAGCGACACAGAGAAAACCAACCCAACCCCAGTTAATCACCGGCAAGAAGGTACGACCCCCGGCACCCCTACGGGGTCGAACGCAGTTCCTGGCCATACCACCGCCACCCAAAATCCGGAGACCGACCAAACTAGGGCCGATACCCCGCACCACTTCCAAGACCAGCCGGCTACTAAACCGTCAGGCCAAGGTACAACCCAGGCCACCCAACCGCCGAGAAGCCGAAACACAAGGCCCAGGAGCAGTCGCCAGCGTAGCCTCCGAAGTACCCCCGGTCCCAGAACCACCACCACCAACCCGTGCGCCGCCCAAAATACCCCCACCGACAACACAACTAGCCCCGAAACCGGACAAAACGGCAGCCTCAACAGCCACAGTGAAGGCTGTGCAGCCACCGACCCGAACCAGACGACCGACAACCCCCACGGCACAACCCAGACCCCTGCCAGCGACATCCCACCGAGCCTACAGACCCGGAAAGAAGAGAGCCCACCGCATCCATCACACCGGAGCCAAGGCATACCGGCTCAGAACCTTGGATGGCACCATCCGCATCCCCCAGAGGCCAAGCGACGAAGCAGGCCAATAAAAATTAAATTAAAACGTTGATGAAATGAAATGTAAATAAAAAGCAGAGAATATAATATAAGTTTGAAATAAAAAGAACATAGGAAAGATAGAATAGTTTCAAATTAGTAGTCAGAAGATCGGGGGCGATCCTCTAGGAAGTAAGGGGGGGATGTAACGAGGCAAAATCTCGTTACACTAGGAATTGTAGTAAAATCAAAATAAACGTTGTAAAAAGCAAAAAGTTGGCAAATCTAAGGAAAAAATATACTCCACGCAAATCACCGCTGCTAGCACTCGAACCCAGAGCTGCTGGAGCAATTTTTTCCTTCACCGTATAATTCACGATCACAGTTCGAAAGGAAGATATAAGAACTCCACAGTGATCGCTGAAGCCGAGTTCCGTCCCGGCCTGAAGCGCGACAATATCCGCTCAGGTCTTCCCGTATTGGCAGAGTAAGCGAGTTGAGCCGAAAACCAATAATACCGCACCGTGTTGGCAGAGTAAGCGTGCTGAGCCGAAAACCAACTTCCCGCAATCCGTACCGCGTTGGCAGAGTAAGCGTGCTGAGCCGAAAACCAACCTCCCGCAATCCGACCATATTGGCAGAGTAAGCGAGTTGAGCCGAAAACCAATATTACCATACCGTGTTGGCAGAGTAAGCGCGTTGAGCCGAAAACCAACTCCCCCAAGATCCGTACCGTGTTGGCAGAGTAAGCGTGCTGAGCCGAAAACCAACTTCCCGCAACCCAACCGTATTGGCAGAGTAAGCGCGTTGAGCCGAAAACCAATAATACCGTACCGTGTTGGCAGAGTAAGCGTGCTGAGCCGAAAACCAACTTCCCAATCCCATTAGAAACCGCCAGGGAAAGCCCTAAGTTAGACAGTAGCAATCATTTGTATTAGCTGATAGTAGGAAGAAGTAGTAAGTAAGTAGAATTGTACACGATAGGAGAAAGGAAACAATAAATAACCTACAAGAGGACACCACCTGTTTATATTCTCCACTACAACTACCCAGGCGAGACAGGCTTGTCTCAGAAATTTATTTTGTACGGGGCCCCGACGAAAAACCCGTTACAGAACTTTAGGAATTTGGGCACTTAATACGAGAAAAATTAAGATTCTTGCAACTGAACCTTCCGCTGTTAGCACTGAATGTGGGAAAAAATTGATAAGCCGCCAATCACTGATTCACGCCTTCACTTAATACGGGATAAATTAAGTCACACACCAAGTATTTGCCACACTTTCTTTTTATTGTAAAAATCCACTAATCTGAAGTAAATGTGCAATTAGCAGTACTCACCCAAGTTTCCAGAGATGCCGCATCCGGCTCGAAGGACCAATGTTTGGGTAGGGGAGAAACCTGGGAAGTAATTAAAAACGCACTATTTACGAAGTTCAATCGCCCGTCCTTTATTCAAAACTTTGGTGGCTGCAGGTTTACTGACTTGCAGATTCTTGGTGGCTGCAGATTTCCTGACTTGAAGAGACCCAACGAACTCGAAACTTGCTGTGGTCCGCCTGATCGACTGCGTGGGTGGTGTCGCTGACCAGCAATCACGTATCTAGCTCAATTAGCCTAGAGAGAGTGCTAGAGAGCTGGTTGACTGTCTGAGGCTCTCGGAGTCTTGCTACTCAAACAGCCTCACACCCTCACAGTTTTCCTGGGTTGCGATTTTAGCAGAATAGCAGAAGCCTTTAGCAGCCTTACACCCGCACAGTTTTCCTGGGTTGTGATTTTACGTTAATAGCCGCTTTTACCAGCCTCACGCCCTCACAGTTTTCCTGGGTTGCGATTTTAGGAGAATAGCCGTGTTTAGCAGCCTTACACCCACACAGTTTTCCTGGGTTGTGATTTTAGTAGAATAGCAGCAGCCTCTAGCAACCTTACAGCCTCACAGTTTTCCTGGGTTGTGATTTTACGTTAATAGCAGCTTTTAGCAGCCTCACGCCCTCACAGTTATGACTGTTGAAACTTTTTAAAATTTGTTGATGAGGGTCTGGGTTTTTATACTGCTTCGCCATACACGTCTTTCAAAAAGGGTATAAAACAAAATTTCTTCATTTCATCTAATTTATGGTTGTTCTATTTCATATAATTAGATCTAGAAGTAATATTCAGGAAGTATTACAAATGTACTTACCGAACATTTTAATTTTCCGATTAATGCAAGTATTAATTTTGTAAAGACATTTTAAAATTTATGGCTATTTCTGATGCAATCGCTGCCCTATATTGTGGCATCGATTGCAATTTTATAAAGTAGTTGCAATTTTGTTGCAGTCTGATATTGGAAGATTGCTACGGGGACGCACATAGGAAATGATTAGCGTTAGATGTAATTATCAGGAAGTCGTAAAGTTGCAATCTGTTTATAGGGCATGTTAAATTTGAGATTAATGCAAATGCTGATTTTGTAAGTACATATTCAAATTAAGAGCTATTACTATTGCAATCGCTGCCCTTTATCATGGCATTGATTGCAAATTCATAAATCAATTGCAACTTAATTAGAAGTTGATATTAGATGACATTTGGGTGTAATTACATCAATGTGAAAAGCGTATAAAATACCACAGTAAAGTTGTACGGGCGCAGTCTTCCAACGATTTTGCACCAGGATTAATTATAGTTTTTTGTGCATCGGTGATTTAGTGTTTTTCTTGTGTGTGTGTTAAAAAGTATGGGTAAGTTTTAAATTTTTAAAATAACTTTAAGAATATACCAGAAAAGTTGTTGTACACGGCTGATTCGAACTACTGTTTTAACTTATAATGCACTAGTTTGGGAGTCGGTCAAGAATAGCGGTTGGAGTCAATAAGGGTGTGGTTCATTCCCTATAAAAATCTTGCAAGACGCACAAAAAATGTGCCAGGAATTTTTTCGACTGCTGTCGACGTACAATGCATCCTTTCATGCATTCATTCATTATATATGTACTCAGAAAAAGAACTGAAAACTTGCGCTGTTGCTGTTGCATTATAATATGCTTGAGAGGGCGAACTGTGAAGTACAGGGCCTCGATTCTCGAGTTCGTTCGAATTAAATCGTACGATATTGAAACCGCATGACTGTTAACGAACGATCTGCAAAACAGCGATTCTCGAATTCCGAACGCTGTCGTTCGTTAACTTTTTCACCACATTCGAATGATTTATTGTGGTGGATTTTTAAACTGTCAAAAAATTGTTTGTTTACGTTAGTTTGTAATTGCAATTGTTGTTACTTTGCGTAAATAAATATTGTGAAGATTTTAGAAGTTTTTAAAAGTGTTTTTTTTTTTTTTTTTTTTAATGGAGGGGTTGGAAGATTTATCCATGATACTGTCCGTAGCTGCTGTTGAGCAAGCAGAATTAATGGATGTTCCTCGGCGCACGATTTCGTGTAATTCCTTTGAGTTTACCGAAAACAAATTTATAAAACTCTTTCGATTGAAAAAAAGTATGGTGGACGAATTAATTCTTAAATTGTCCCCATTTATGGAAACTGGATCACGTTCGTCGGCACTTGACATTGAAACAAAAGTAAGTTGCTATAACGTGTATTACATTTTTTATGCAATTGATTTAATGATGTTAGTTTCACAGATTTTGTGTACGTTACGCTTTTTTGCTGCCGGTAGTTACCAACTGGATGTTGCTGAAAATCCGTATTTTCACATAAGTCAATCGTCTGTAAGCCGCTCTATTCATGAGATTGTAGATGCTATGCATGAAAGCCAGATGTTCGAGGAAAAGATTCATTTTCCATCAAATTTAAGTGAATTGAATGCAAATAGGCAACTGTATGTATATATATATATTATAATACTTATTCAAAATATTATCCAATTGACTCACATGGTATTAAATTCTGATTTCCGCAGGTTCTATAATAAATATGGAATTCCAGGACTGGTTGGATGTATAGACTGCACACATGTGGCGATTTTCCCACCCTTAAAAGATTGTCCTATATATCCTGAATACATCTACGTTAATCGCAAAGGTTATCATTCCATTAATGTACAACTTGTAAGTAGCATATAGAATACAATCGTATAAAAAGTCTAACTGGATTGCTATCATTTAGATTTGTGAAGCCAACTTAAAGATTATTAATGTAAATGCCAAGTATCCCGGAAGCACTCACGACAGCTTCATTTGGGCCAACAGTAGTATTTTACCCGTTATGGAAGAACTTCATAGAAGATATCAAAGAAATTATTTCATAATAGGTAACCAAAATATTTTAATATGCAATTTTTAATTTCACTCAACTGAATTTTGGATTAATAGGAGATTCAGGTTATGGATTGCGTCCGTGGCTCTTAACTCCATTTAATGATATTGCAGAAGGTACTCCGGAAGCTGCTTTCAATTATGCTCATTCTTCAACAAGAAGCATAATAGAAAGAGTAAATGGAATTTTGAAGACCAGATTCCGTTGTCTTTTAAAGCATCGTCTTCTGCATTATCATCCTAAAACTGCTTCGAAAATAATTAATACTTGTTGTGTTCTGCATAACATGTGCATAGATGAAAATATGGAAGAAGTACCTCCGGAAACAGAAGGAGAGGAATTAGATGGTCTTTTCGAAGATATACCGGAAAGCGGAGAAACAATCCAATGGGACGAGGAACGACAACAAAGAACAAGCAATCCAATGCTAGAAGAAGGCCGACAAATACGTCAACAAATTGTAAGAAATTACTTCACATAAATGAAACACGAGTTTTACTCATATAACTAACTTTTATTTTAAAGTAATTAATTGAAATATATACATATTATTTTATACTACTTTTTTAAGTTTTCGCTTATTTCACATAACGTTTTTCCTATGTGGCCTAAAATTACATTTTTTTCCTTCAACATTTTTAGTTTTTCTTCATAATAATATTTTTTAAATTCAAATTTTTGTTCCGCAAACTCGGTTATGGTCTTCACTGTTCCTAGGGTTGCTTCTAACCGTCTTACAGCCACTCGTGGTTTTTTTGGTGCTAGACAAATATTAAAAGAATATTAAATTCGTAATAAGATGACAATAAAATTCTTCTATCTTACTAGATTTATTTAAAGCTTTACGCTTTAATGCCGGCTTTGTCATAGAATCCGCTAGGGAAGCTGGCTCCGCTGATGGTGGAGCAGGTTTCGCCGACGAGCTTGGGGCTGGTTTCCCTGATGAGACTGGGGCTAATTCCGCCGATGTGCCTGGGGTTGGTTCCGCCGATGAGCATGGAAAATGGACAAATTCTGAAAAGATAAAAACGTTTATATGACATCGTTTTCGGTTTTCTAGTTTACCTGTTATTGAGGCATTCGAACGTTCAAAGTCGAATAATCCGGAAGATTCCGCGACCTCGTGACCCACAATCGTTTTAGTGGCAATTAATTTCTCTATTGCCTTCTCGTGACTAGTGAGGCAAATTGGTAATGTTTCTTCTCCTCCAGTTTTGGATCTGTGGCGGTTAATTTCCGCCAATTTAGATTTTAGCCCAGTTTTCATATCGTGCCAAGTCTGTAAAAAAAGATATGTTCAAGCAACAACTGAAATTGGAAATTGAATAGTTTACCTTTCTCCATCCTTTCCATTGCTTTTTGGAGCCGTTCGGCACAGCATTTAATTGATCCGTTATTTTCATCCATAATGCTTGCATGTGTTTATGAGTGAAATCAGCCGAAAATTTGCCTTTTGTTAAAGCTTCATGATCCTCTAAAAAATCTATCAACATCGATTTTTGGCCTTCAGTAATATGGCTCGTTCTTTTTACTGCTGACATTCTACAAGAAAATTAAGTATATGAAAAACACTATTGGAAAAAGGAATGGTTTATACCATTTTATACTTACTTTGATATTCGTCCAATAACACTTTCACACAAAATCCTGTTTTTTGTAAATGCTGTAAGTAAGTTCAAGTGGTACTTTACCTCACTAGATCTACCAACCAAGTGAAGTCTTCTTATTTTCGAGTCCTCTCATTATAACTCTTTTTTTAAAAGATAATTATCGCGGACAAATGAAATGAGACATGCCAATAAACTAATAACCGCAAGGAAAAGGATGCTAACATCTGGTTGCAATTTGTTGAAGGCGTAAACAAGGTCGTAAAACGCTTCCTGAATAATTGTTATCCATTTTATGACGAGCAATAGCTGTTCTAGTGTAAAATGAATGTTTATGCGAAGAACTATTTTTTGGATTTATTTGCAAAAAAATATATTTTTCTTATAATTTTGTCTTTATTACTTTTAAAAAAAACAACAACCAAAAGAAACATAAAAATTTCGCTTTTTTCCGCCAACAATAAATCAATTCGACCCGAAACCGCATGAAAATTTACAATTCCGCACGGAAATAACCAGTCGATTTGAATCCGAACGATTTTCATTCGAAACAGTCGCATGCGGAATTCGAGAATCGCAAATTTTGAGGATCGTTCGAAAATGGTGAGTTTCCGTATGCGGAATTCATTTCGAATGATTCGAGAATCGAGGCCCAGGACGGGACAAAACTTTCGTTTCAAATTTTTGGGTCAAACTGAAATTTCGTTTTAAAATTTGGGTTTTTCCTGCTTTTACGAATTGTATATTCCGGCCATCATATAGTATAAAATTCTGGTATTGGGACGAGCGCCTTTCAGCGCTGAATTGAGCGCTTTCAGCCGAGCCGCTTTGGCATTGGGCAAGCTCGTTTTGTGCTGTAGCAGGCGCCTTCGGCGCCCTGCAGAAACTGAATATTTTATTAGAGATTATATAAATTTTTTCACAATTCAATGATGGAAGATTGTAGGGGTAGTGAATGTGCAAAACATGTGTTCAAGATGAACATAACCTAAATCAAAAAACGTGAATTTAAAAAGTTTTAAATGTTTTTAACAGAAAAACCTGTGACCAGGAGCCAAACTAGAAAAGAGCCAAAAGGGTTGCGGAAGGGTGGAATTACATCACCCGGGAAAGAACTGCTGAGGAGTGGGCGGTGCAAGAGACGGTGGATTTCACCGATTGGTATCAAAATAAACGTATAGTTTTAAGTGGCAAAAAACTGTAATTGTTATAGATTAGAGTTAGTTAATGTCCGCAACTGCAAGTGGTATAATTAACCATTTAAAAAGTGCACTTTCGCTAAATACAGATGTATTTTTAACTGCATTAAATATCTGTATAGCCATTGTCAAAAGAGATGGGGTTAATTTTACCTTGCAAGAAAAGTTTTCGTTGTTAGCATTGATCGCAAATTTTTCAATGTGCCATAATGTGCCCCTCAAAAATGAGGTGCTCAAAAGTGCTCTCGATTTTTTAAATGATACCGAAGCGTTTGGTAATGAGCAAAGTCATAGTCGGGATTTTGAAGTTAACGACAATACTTCCCGACCGGTCAAAAACAGTGAAGTTGGGATAATTCAGTGTGGTTCCGGTGCAAGCAGTATTCAAGTCAAGGGGTTTAAACTGCTATCAAAACTGTTTTGGGGGTGAATGAATGAAAGAATTGTTTTCTTAATAGTAATAACTCATTAATTAATTATTTAATTCAATTTCAAACCTTAAACTACAATGCAAAAAAGAAAGGAGGATACAACTGAACAGTGTATAATTTTATTTGTTAACTTCATTTCTTCCTAGAAGGGAATGATTTTAAATTTATAAGTGGGAACAAGTGGAAATTTTGCCACAATAATTATTGTGCAATTTCTCACACAGTATCCTCACTTACAAGTAGCCGTTTAAGCGTGTTAATTTTAAATTGCCTCGATGCACTTCACAACTACTGAATTCACTGGTTGAACGCCTGTTCGGTCTCCTTGATTAGCTAACAGTGACTTGCTGTTCCGCCTGCTCGTTCTCTCGCTGCTACCATCCCGTGCAATCCGAAATTCGGTATTCCGTGCAGTCCGAATTCAACTGCAGTGCTTCTTAAATTATTATTGTTATTTGTTTGCATGTTGCTAAACATTCACCCGCCGCACACAGGGACAAATGCCTAAATTACGAAGCCAAAAATAGATTTAAGAATTTGCTTCTGACTAATTACATATATAGTCAAAAGATTACCTATAAACCAGTGCTTGATGTATCATAAGAATTACTTCATTTAACGGAACACAATAGTCGGAGCGAGTGCGTCAAGTTGAGGTTACATCGCACAGCCGTTACCCGTTATTTCCTATTGAATTGTTGTCGGAATAGTATTACAAGAGTTTTTCTGTTCTTAGTTTATAATCACAATTTCTGAGTCATGGATTTTAAAGCATCAGATATGTACTTTATTATGTGATATGTATTATTTACATAACATTTGTATATAGTATAGATATAACAGGTTCTGCGAAGTACTATTTTTGTTTAAAAAAAAAAAAATCCTACTTTTAACTTGAGATTATATAAAAAGTTCCACAAAGTACACCTTTTTTTCTATTAATTATAAGACATATCTTAAAGCTAATGTAAAAAATTAATATTCAAATCCCCCCGTTTCCCCCTTTTGTAATTCGAGCGTTTTTTTTTCAGGTAGTTTTCGCGTTTTCCCTTCTTACCCGACTGCGGCTTCGGAACGTTCTGTAGTCTAAACCGTTTGACGGATTTTAACATATGAGTTGTCATTAGATTGGTTTTATTTGTGGGAGTGACATAGAGTATACATTTTAAAAATGGCATTAGCGAAAATAAAAATTTCGAACTAATTTTATTAATTTATTGCCCTTGTGCCCACAATTTAGTCGGCTAAAGACTGAAACTAATAGCAAGCGTTGCATTGTTACAGCCTAGTGTCACTTAATTCTCGTAATTCAATTTATAAAACGACATTGTCTCGAAAAAAGTGTGCAGTAGAATATATTATTTGAAAAAAGTGGGACAAGTTAATATAGTTCTAATAGGTGCTCTTAAAGTGAAAATATATCTTTACAACACATATGTTTTGTAATTCTTTGCTTGTCGCCACCTTTAACGCAATCGGTTTTTCAAGAATATAATTTATTTTTTGCTGATCGAGCGTATACCTTCCAGGTAAATTAAATAAATTTTTTAACCACCTTAAACTGATTTCCTTTTTTTAAATAAACTATTTATATTTATTTAAAATTATTTTTGGATGCATATGGACATTTATGTCAACCTCAGCGAGTTAAAAATTATCAACTAAAAAATAAAACGAAAGTTGTATACATGTACATAGCATACTTTGAAGATATTGTAATAATTTAAAAAAAAAATCATATGTGTGAATATAATTTTAAAGTACATTCATTAAAGTAAATAGATGGCTACGTATTGGAGCTTCATTGTTTTCATAAGTATTTATACATGTATGCACATTCAAAAGAATCTAATTTACGTACTTCGTTGACTTGTTTATTTTAAATTCCTTTCAGGTAGTTGCGAAATGAAGTTTAAAAGAAGAGAGCTATTTATAATATTAAAAAATGAACAATTTTACAAGTTTTCGTCATTTAAGTGTAATGAAAAATTATTAAATTATATATTGAACAAGTGTAGTATAAATGAACTTCCTGAAGATTGTACAAATCAAATAACAATTATAGTCAAAGTTTTTGTCACGAAGATTTTTTCGAAATGGCGTGATTGCAATTACATGTATGACCGTTTTAACAATAAACATATGAAATGGCTTGATGAAGACTTGAATATTCCGGAAATAAAACCATCATTACGAAAAAATTCAGACCAAACGGGGCGGGGTCGACCAAGAAAATTGTTCGAAGAGAGTGCTAAACGCACTAAAAAACGACATGTTAAATCAATCGTATCCAATTTCACTTCAGAACAACTGTGCTTGGCTGCGGAATCAAATTTGGTTAAATCAGGCAGAAGAACTAAAGCTGAAGTTTTGAAATTAGCCATCCAATCTACGCCCACCAAATTAAAAAAAATGAAAAGGGTGCATGATATATCGTCTTCTGCTACTATAAGGCCTTACAGCCCTGTAGAAGCTTTAGGACTTATGGTGGATCTTGGGTTGACTAAGGAAGGTTATATATCGATGCGCCTTGGAGCAAAAGAAAGGGGGGCTGATATTTATCCTTCATATCATGTGATAAAGGAGGCAAAGGACAAGTGCTATCCTCCAAATATTAATGTAACTGAGAACGAGGCTGTGGTGCCACTGAAAGATCTTTTAGTACATACTACACAACGCCTAGCACAAGTACAGTCTGATGTAATACTACAGAACATTTCAGAGGACTGTGATACCATCGAAGTTTATTATAAATGGGGCCTAGATGGTAGCGGGGGACACAGTATTTATAAACAAAATTTCACAAATAATACACAATATGTCGATTCCAACATAATCTTATGTACGATTGTGCCACTACAAATGTGTCCATCAAGTGGTCATACAAAAAAAATATTTTGGAAGAATACGACACCATCATCGACGAGGTATTGCCGTCCTATTGGATTCAAGATTAAAAAAGAAGATGTCCAAAATGTGAAAGAAGAGTATAACGAAGTACAAACACAAATATCGCAATTAGAGTCAACAACAATCGTCATAGGGACTAAAGCAATACAATTTAAGCATATTCCTATATGCACGATGGTGGATGGACGAACTGTGAACATTTTGACTGATAATTTGAGTTCGCAGACGTGCAATATTTGTAAGGCTACTCCTAAAAATTTAAACAATCTAGAGGAACTAAAGAAAAGAGTCTGTGATGAAGACATCTTCAAATTTGGCATTTCTATACTACATGCATATTTAAGATGCTACGAGTATTTATTACATATAGCATATAAATTGGAATTACAACAGTGGCAAGCAAGAGGTGAAGATGCAAAAGAAATAGTAAAAGAAAAAAAAAGTAAAATAGCGACTCAATTTTATCAAGTAATGGGCCTTGTTGTTGACGAGCCAAAACAAGGTGGAGGTAACAGCAACGATGGTAACACGGCACGCAAATTCTTTGAGAATCCTTTGATCGTCTCCGAAATAACTGGAATCGATAAAGGGTTAATAGAAAGATTTTCCAATATACTTTCCATCATTTCGTGTGGGCACTATATTAAAGAGGATATATTTAAGAACTATTGTTATGGAACAGCACAAATGGCTATTTCACTTTATGGTTGGTACAAAATGAGTGCCAGTGTTCACAAACTATTACTACATGGAGCCGATATTATAAAATCTTTACCTTTGCCAGTAGGAAGTTTGTCAGAAGATGCAATTGAGAGAGGCCATAAAAACTATAAAATATTAAGACAATACCACTCCAGAAAAACCTCAAGAATCGATACCAACAGTGACATATTTAACTGGATGCTAATATATTCAGACCCTATTGTAACAGACAAGCGAAAAAGGCCTAAACAAAACAAGAAAAAATTCAATGAAATTATATTAAGCATGCTAAGGTTGCCTACTTTTTGTGCTGATGATAATGAAGGAAATACTGAACAGGAGTCTGATGAAGATGCTTAACATGATAAAAATATGGAATCAGAAATTAGTTAATGTGCACAATATTATGTATACCGATAAAAATTAAGATGAAATATATAATTTAAATTACAAATCTAATTTAGCATAAAATATTGTTATTGTTTTATTTATTACCCGATTGTGGCAAAGCCCAAGATAGAAAATCCAGAGGAAATTAAAAAAAAGAAAGGAAAAAATAAAAAAAACTATTCAATTTATTTCGTTATTAATTAACAAACTTACAATGCTTGTTTTAGATGCAAGAAATTATATAAAAACAAAGAGAGAATTCATACACAAATTTAGATAAATTAAATGGGAGAAGAAATTTAATAATTGCAACGAAAAATTCACAGAATACAAAAAAGGATCGGATTAGTCACTAGAACTTTTAATTAAGAAACTCGTTGCTTGTAAATCGCTGAAATATGTGACGATGACCTGCAAAATGTAGTAATTGCGCTTGAACCAGTCATAAATTTCCACTTATAACTGATGATTTATTTGTGCTCTTCCGTGGTGACTTTCTCAATACTCATCGCATGATCCATAAAGATTAAATTGGTTAATAATTGTAAATTTGTTTTTGTTACTTTGTTTTGTTTTTGTTATGTTTTAATTTGCATGAACCTTCCGTAGGAACAACTAGTATCAAATAGTATAAGGTCAATCCATATCAAAAATAAAATAAAATTGGTCGAAATACGTTAAACCAAGGTTTTTTTTGAATCAGAATTATAATATAAAAAAAAAAAAAAATGATCGAGTGACCACCTCTGGACCACTTCATAGAGATTGATTCCATATTCTCAATGGCTCAACTAACTCTAATTAGGCATTTTTGTGCAAGAAAATTCACAACTCTCAATTTTTGATCATAGTATTCCCCGAAATCGTTTTTTTTTATATTTTTGGCATCGTAATTTAGGTATTTGTCCCTTTGTGCGCCGGTTGAACGGTTACGTTCAAAATAAATAAACTCCGTTCAACTCGAATTAGATTTATTATGTGTAGTTCATATTAGACTTCAAATTAAGTTACGTATTTCATTTATTCACTATTTTTCATTTTTATTAAAGAGTTCAAATTATTTTGCTTATGTTATTTAGCTTGTGGTTATTAATTTCATTGATTAAGTAAATTTAATCTTTTCTTTCTTTCTTGTTTGGTCGATTTCGTTTTCGTCTTTGATGATTGAAAAACCGAATTCTACCATCTTGGTAAACTTGGACCTTAATTTCATATCGATCAGGCAAGTTAATCTTTAAAATTTTGCTTTTAGATGCTTGAATTTTTCGAAAATCAATCCTTTCAAGCACCTTTCTTGGAATGAAAATGTCTTCTCCATTCTTGGCTTTAAAGCGTTGGAGGTCATTATTTAATCTCATTGGATTTCCTGTACCGTGTTGGACGCACGAATTAGGTTTTTGTTATAAATGATCCTGTTGTTTATTACTATGGGCGCCGAGTTCTCAGGTAGGAGTTGATATGCTGGTCGGCGGTGTGGAACTTGTAGACGGGATATCACGTATGGTGCGTTAGAGGGAGAAGGTGTTGTTGCTTCATCCTTCCGTTGCTGCTGCAGTGGTATTGGTTCTCCAGTGATACTATTGACATTAGGGTCCAATAAATGCCATATTGGACAGTTGGGGGGTGAGAAACTGATCATCTCGTCGAGATCTAGAAGATCGTCTTCGTCGTAGGAACACATTGTTCAAGGGTACTGTTAGGAATTAGAGTAACATAGTATAAATTTTATTGGTTTGTAAATTTAATTTGAAATACACAGGACGTACAATAACGTGAACGTGATATTAACAATTTTTATTCATGGGGACTGGAGGACACATCATGTTTGGGTAGTGGGCTTATTTTACCAATGGGTCGTTTGAAGCTACCGGTTTTTGTCTTGACTTGTACTACACGAACTAGTCCATCACTTCCGGGAAAGGTCCTTTCTATGATTGCTAATGGCCAAAACGTAGGTTAGGTGGCTTGATCTTTTACCAAAACTATGTCACCGACTTGCACATTCGGGGTAGTGGTGCGCCATTTAGGTTGAAGTGTGTTGAGGTAGTCCAATGACCATTTTTTTCCAAAATTGGCGGACAACAAATTGAATGTGCTTCCATTTTTGATTCATCTGATACGGGCTCTGGGACCGCGTTTAGTGGCCTTCCAATGAGGAAGTGCTCAGGTGTAAGGACCTCTAAGTCCTCCACGGTGTTTCCTATGGGACAAAGCGGACGTGAGTTCACACATGACTCAATTTGTGCTAACAGGGTTGTGTATTCCTCGAAAGTGTAAATGGCAAGTCCTATGACTCTTCGCAGGTGGTATTTGATGGACTTTACCCCTGCCTCCCACAAGCCTCCGAAATGTGGAGCCGCTGGCGGATTAAAATTCCATTTTATGTTTTTGTCACTTAAATATCGCATTATTGCTGGTGTAGCTTCCTTAATTGCATTTAATATATCTTGGTGTAAAATAGTTTTTGCACCCTTGAAATTCGTACCACAATCTGAGTAAATTTGTGATGGCAGTCCACGTCGAGACGTGAAACGCTTAAGTGATGCAATGAAGGCCTTTGAGGTAAGATCGGATACTAACTCTAAATGAATAGCCTTTGTTGTCATGCAAACATAAATGCAGAAATATCCCTTGTATGTCCGAGCTGTTCGATGAGGCGATGTTCTTAACCTTATTGGACCAGCGTAATCTATCCCCACATGTGTGAATGGGTGTGAAATGTTGGTGCGACAAGCGGGCAGATTACCCATTAATTGTGTTCTCGATTCCTTACGATATGCAGTACAGATCTTACATTCGTTTATAACTCTTGATATGGCTCGTTTTCCGTTTGGAATCCAATACAAGTGTCGGCTGGTATTTAGTACTAAACTGGGTCCCCCATGGAGTGTGTCAGAATGGATATCCTGAATGATTAACTTGGTAATAAGATGATTCGGCGGAAGAATTATTGGGTGTCGTCTGGAATATGGAATGTTGGCGTTATCTAATCGTCCTCCTACCCTTATTAGACCGTGAATGTCAATGAAAGGGTTCAAGGCTAAAAGACGACTTTGCACGGGAAGTGATTGGTTTGCCTTTATTGCTGTATACTCTTGGACAAAGGATGTTTGGTGTAGGGTTCTGAAAACGTTGTATGCGGTACCGTATATTTCGCTTACAGATAACTGATGACCACTGTTCCTTAGCACCTTGTTAAGAGAATTATGCACAAATCTTTTTAGCCACGCTACTACATGGACCAACCTTATAAATGATGAATATCTTAATAGCCATTCTGTGTCCATCTTGAGGTGTAACGAAATCAATGTACGAGTTTTGGCCTCCAAGTCCGATGACCTTGTTTCAATTTCCGTATTTGGCCACTTTATTTGATCTTGATCTAGCCATTTCGGCCCATGCCACCATAGTGAATTGTTTAATAGGTCAGTTGCATGAGCACCTCTGGATGCCATATCCGCTGGGTTGTCACCAGTAGGTACATGTCGCCATTTATCTGGGTTTACGAGTTCCTGAATCTCGAAAACTCTATTGCAGACATACGTTTTCCATCTGGATGGATCACTTTTAATCCATTGTAATGTTATCATGGAGTCGCACCAGGCTGTTATGGTAATATCGTTGAATTGCATATCCTTTATAGTTGTGCTCATCAGTTTGGCTAATAACAAGGCACCATTTAACTCTAAGCGAGGAAGGGACACAGGTTTTATTGGCGCCACCTTTGTTTTTGATGTGAGTAACCTTGACGTCACTGTACCGTCCATGTGGTTTGTTCGGACATATATTGTAGCAGCATATGATTTTATGGAGGCGTCGCAAAATCCATGCAACTGAATGTCGGTACAGTGATTTGTTGTGCCGATCCACCTAGGAACCTTTAAATTTTCGATTTGTTTTAAATCTTGTTTGAATGCTAACCACTTCTCAGCAATATCTCCCTTTATCTCACTATCCCATGATTTGCCAGTTATCCACAGCTCCTGTAATAAAAGTTTAGGACGTAGAATAATTGGAGAACATAGTCCCAATGGATCGAAGAATGAGGCCGTTTCAGACATTATTTTTCTTTTTGTGATAGGTATGTTGTCGTTGAATACATTTATTTTTATAGAAAAATGATCTGTATTAGGGTGCCATTGAATTCCCAAAGTTTTGATTTCCTGCTGTGCTTCAAAGGTAAGAGTTTCCTTGTATTCACGGTCGTCTATCGGAATTTCTTGTAGTACCTTCACCTTATTACTGGCCCATTTTCTCAGGTGAAAACCTCCTGACTTCAACATCCCTACATACTGCTCTTGAAGTTCTATGGCTTCATCGAGAGTGTCCGCTCCTGTGAGCAAATCGTCAACATAAAATTCAGAAGCCGTTCTCCTTGATGCTAATGGCCATCTATTACGTTCGTCCACTGAAAGTTGCTTTAAAGTTCTTGTCGCTAAAAAGGGTGCTGCTGCTGTCCCAAAGGTAACGGTAGTCAGCTCATAGTCCTGAATTTCTTTGGAATTGAGTTTTGTCCAAATAATGCGTTGGTATTTTCGATGATTGGGATCGATGGCAATCATCCGGTACATTTTCTCAATGGCCGCGGTCATTGCGACCTTATATTTTCTCCACCTAGGTAAATTAGAAAAAAGTGTTGGTTGGATGGTAGGACCAACCAGCATTTGCTCATTCAACGATTTACCATTGCCGCTCTTCGCCGAGGCATCGAACACAAGTCGTAGTTTGGTGGTTGTACTCTCCTTAAACACCGCTGATGTTGAATAGAAGACACATTGTCAGCTTCATTACTTTCGAAATTAACAGGTTCCATATGACCAAGCGTAAGATATTCCTTTAAACACTTGGAGTATTCAAGCTCTAAATTAGGATTTTCCTCAAATTTCTTCCTTAATTGATGAAAGCGCTTTAAAGCCAGTGATCTAGACCTTCCAAACGACGGCTCTTATCACCAGGAAAGGGGAGTGCTACCTGATATTTTCCGTTCTTTAATCTTTTATGATCCCGTTGAAATAGCCGTTCGCACTCTTCGTCTTCCGGTTTTAATACTTGTGGCTTAATTACCTCTTCAATTTCCCAAAATTTTCTTAGGACTTCCCCAATGTCTTCAGTTCGTTGAATGATGGTTGAAAAGGAATTACTCTCCTATATTTCTCTCTCTGCAGCTCCCCCCAGAATTAACCATCCAAATATGGTTTTAATTGCGATTTGAGCATCTCTTGATCCAGTTTTTAGCCCGTCCTCTAGCATTCCAGCATATGCACTGGCACCTAGTAGCATATCAATAGGCCCTGGTGTGTGATAGGACGGATCGGCTAACTCCAAACCCTTGAAGTGTTCCCAACGCTGTGCCCTGAGGGGTGTTGTTGGTAAAACATCTGTGATTTTGTTAATCACTAATGCATCTACTTGTAAGCGGTTGCCAGAATGTGTACGCGCCTCCAGAATAATATTCACTTGATTATTTGACCATGCTGCTTGACTTTGATTAAGACCTGTTATCTTAATCCTTGTATACTTCCCCTGTAAACCTAAGCGCTTACAAGCTTGTATAGTGATGAAAGATATTTGCGACCCTGGATCCACCAAACATCGTAAAACCTGAATATTATTCTCCTGATCCTTTGTGGTTACTAACGCTGTAGCTAATAACGCATTGTGCGTTTCTGTTGTAAGAAAATTTTGTGTTTCTCCTGACTCACTGGACCCAAGTGACCTTGAGTCCTTAGTTGTTCCAAGGTTGACTTGAATGTTTTCTCTTTCTAAATGCTGCGATCCTGTGGCGGGAAGAGAGTTTGCACTCGCATTCCTATGAGCATAATTATTTCTGTTTTGAGTTGGATGTAATATTGTGTGATGACGACCTTGTTGCGAAGCAAAAATTTGGTGCCTGCAAATATGCAGGCAGAGGCTGATTCCTGCAGGATGATCCATTCATCCGACAGAAATCAGCCTCGATGAAGCGGCTGTTGCCAGGAAGTACCCGGCTAAAATACTTCCCCCGGAGACAGCAGTGGGAGGCTGAGGGGGGGGGGGGTGATTCGTCGTCCTGTCGGTGGTATCCTGCCCTGCTGTCCTCGGATTGCGGTGGGTCCGGGTACGCGGGGACAAGGCGCCGCTCGTCCGCCAAGCGTCGAACACTTCACTTGTCACCAAAACTAATCACGTGAGCACATACTGGTTGAACGGGAACACTTAGAAGGCACCTTTCCTGGGCCGGCGGGTCTTTTCCGCTTGGATTAAGGCTTTTCGCTAGTTTTCTCACGCCTTTTTTTTCACTATTGGAACCGCCCTGTGGCGCAACCGCACTGTTACCGAGGTTTCTAAGTGCACAATTAATCTCTCCTCATGTCCATTGACCGCGGGAATTTCCGCGTAAAATGGTAAACTTTCGCACTATTTGGGACGGAAACAGATTCCAACAAACGTCTATAAACTTTATAACATCCGTCCACCACGAAACTCCCTCGTTTGTTTTTTTTTTCTTTTTCTTTTTTTTTTTCTTATTATTACCTTATTCCCTTTTTTCTGGTTTTCTGTGTTTTTTTCTTTTGTTCGCTTCTTTCCCGTGTTCGGCGATCGCTCGTCCCGATTACTTTTTCCTCACTGAACCGTCAGCCGCGCCGGTGCCCGTCGCCAGTCGTCCCACACGGCTTTTCTCACTCACACATGCGCGTCAGCCTTCTAGAAGTTTCGCCGGAAGCACGTTGTTTCTCCGAATTTGTGCTCAGCTAACCTCTAGAAGGCATGCGTTGGGCGCATGTGCGTGTCCGTGCAGGCGACTAGTGCTGCCACTGATGTGTCTCAGCTGACCTTGGCCTTGTCGCCAGGGTTCAATCGACTGAGCACATCATGGTTGACGGCCAGGCGTTTGATTTTAGATACGGCCGACCACAACAGGATCAGCTCGCCGGAAAGCCTGCGACTCCGGAGAGTTGAAAGAATGGTCGACCGGCTATCTCCGTGCGCCCTATGTGTGGCTCGACCCACCCCTGAGCTCTCACGCTCAGACTGAGTTAGCCGGGCTCATATCAGGACTTCAACCTTCCTTGCCCCTAATGAGAGGGTAAGAAGTGGTCCTGATACGACCATCCCCGTCGGCGGACACTCTTCCTCTACCCTAATGAGAGGTAGGCTGGAATGTCCGGCCGTACGGGTACTGGCGGTGGTGTATGCATGGGGTTGTCTTCCTTCGTTGCTCCTGTCATCCTCGTCCATCCGGTCTTTTTCCTGCGTCTCTGAAGCCGATTCCCAAAGTCCGGTCAGGTGTGACATTGCGATTAACTCTGTAGTGTTACGCTCTGATGTCTTTCGCGTGAAACACTCCTATTAGTTTTCCTTTCAGGTCCTCTAACTCGTATAGTGAATTTCCCTTCCTAGCTCGGACTCGACATTTGAGAAACTTTCGAAAGAATTTGGTGCTGTGTTGTTTGCTGGACGAACTCAATTGGAAGTTTCGTCGAAATACTTCCTGACCTGGGGCAAAAGATACCGGTTTGGCCCGTATGTTATAAGTATTCGCAGCCTGTTCGTAGGCGCGTGCCATTGCTGTTTGCGCCTTCTGTCTATAAATTTTCAGCCTATCGGCATGGTCATCCTCTAACGGTTCGTTCAAGCATCCCAGTTTCCGCAATAGTTCATAACTTGAACCGTGAGTGACCATCTTTTGTCCGAAGAGGAGTTCATATGGTGAGAACCCGGTCGCTCGGTGTATAGCACTTCGCAGTGAGCTCGCTATCAAGCCCAAATGGATATCCCACTTGTTGTGCTCGTTCTTTATGTAGGCGCGTATGCCAGTTCGGATTGAGCGGTTCACCCGTTCGGAAGCGTTTGCTTGCGGTGAATACAACGCTGTCTTGACATGCTTGATTCCGTATCGCGCATTTAACTTAGCGAACAGTCCTGCTTTGAATTGGGTGCCATTATCAGTGATGATCGTTTCCGGAGTTCCCATCATGTGAAAAACGTCTTCCTCTAAGTAACGGGTGATGCTGGCTATTGACGCTTTACAGAGTGGTTTTAACATGACAAACTTGGTGAGATGATCCAACACGATGAAGATGTATGTGTGTCCTCTAGTGGATCGAGGGTATGGGCCGAGCAGATCTATGAATATCCTCTGCCAGGGCCTCTCTGTTTCCACCCGCGCTCCCATGGGTGGTCGCAGAATAGTGTTTGGTGCTTTACATTCCTTGCAGGTGTCGCAGCTGAGAACATACCGTCGTACATCAAGGGCCATTTTGGGCCAAAAGAACCAACGCTTGAGTCGAGCCAACGTTTTGCCAATCCCTCCATGGGAAGCAGTCGGTGTATCGTGTGCTCGCGAAATGGTGTCCTGGATGAGATCTTCAGGGACCCAAAGTTTCCAGGCCTCTTCCTCCTCCATCGGATTTCCAGTTCGGGGTAACGTTCGTCGGTATACATAACCGTCACGCACTGTCAGGTCAGGCAATCGGGATTGGTTGTCATTGATACTCTGGATGAGTTCCAAATAACTCTCCGATTGGAATGCCACCGAAGATAAATCTATCTCCGGTCCTACTTCGTCTATGGCTGACAGCTCGCTGCACTCCGTGCGCGATAAGGCGTCCGGTACGACGTTTAAGCTCCCCTTCCGGTGTTCGATGGTGAAGTCGAAACGCTGGAGCTTCAGACTCCATCTCGCCAGACGTCCGCTCAAGTCCTTCTGCGTCATGAGCCACTTCAGACTCGCATGGTCCGTAATAATTTTGAAGGGCTGCAACTCGATGTACGGACGGAATTTCTCCACGCTGAGTAAGGCGGCAAGACATTCCTGTTCCGTAACGGAATAATTTCTCTGAGCTGGATTTAGCTTTTGGGACACATAGGCGATCGGTCTTTCATTCCCTTCGTCATCTAGCTGTGCCAGGACTCCTCCTACGCCATGTTGACTGGCGTCGCATTGGATAATGAACGGCTTGGAGAAATCGGGTCCGACCAATAGGGGTGCAGATGTCATCTGTGTCTTCAATTTGTGGAAAGCTTCCTGGGCGTCGGCAGTTTACGTAAATTGGGAGGATTTTTTTAACGTGTCGGTGATTGGTCCAGTCAGGTCCGCAAAGTTGGGAATGAATCTCCTGTACCATCCGGCCATCCCTAAAAAGCGCCTGACTTGGCGTACGGTTTTCGGGGCGGGGTACTCGACAATGGCTTGGACCTTTCCTGGATCAACTCTGACACCGTCCTCTCCTACGATGAAGCCCAAATATTTAGTTTCCGTTAGACAAAATTTACTCTTTTCGACATTGATTGTCAGACCGGCTTTCTCCAAGCACTCCGCCACCCGTGCGAGTAGTGCGAGGTGCGAATCAAAGTCCTGGGACAGTACTAGGAGGTCGTCCAAGTATACCAGAACACGGTCTCGTAGATCATGGGGAATGACCTTGTCCATCACCCGGCACATCGTCTGTGGTGCATTACACAGGCCGAATGGCATCACGGTGTACTGAAACAGTGGACGTCCGGGTACCGTAAAAGCTGTCTTTTCTCTTGACTCCTTGTCCAATGGAATCTGCCAAAATGCGTCTTTTAAATCCAAGCTCGTTATATACTTCGCCGGCGGTAAATGGCTAAGTATTCCGTCAATGTGTGGTAATGGATAGGCGTCTTTCTTCGTAACCGCATTTACCTTCCGTGCATCAAAACACAAGCGTACCTTTCCAGGTTTACGCACTAATACGACGGGAGAACTCCACGGGCTTTCACTTTCCTCGATCACTTCCAGGGACAACATCCTGTCTAGTTCTTCATACATAAGTATCTGCACGGCGGGCGAAATCGGATAAAATCTCTCTTTAATTGGATTAGCGTCTCCAACATCGATTCGGTGATCCAGCAGGTTCGTTTTTCCCAGTCCTCGTTCGGAAAACGATGGGAATAAGGCCTTGGTGTGATTCAGTCTTCGCTGTTGGTACGCCGTCAGGATATGTTCTTTCGTAGCGGTGTTTTTCGGTGACGTGGCTGCGTCCACCGCTGCGTTCAGCCCGAGTACGTCAGGAGCCAGTCCGAAGGCTTTCCAGAAATCTATACCCAAGTATAGTTCTTGTGTTAGCTCCGGAACAATGTATAATTTTAGCTTTTTCGTTTCTCCTTTAAAGGTGACATCCAACAGAGCATGGCCTAAGACTTCCGGACGGGCTCCTTTCGCGACTTCAATTTTGGACCTGTACTGTGGCCAAGTGATGTTTGCTTTGTCGAGTCGGTCTTTTGCTCCCCTCCCCAATATGCTGATGCTTGCTCCGCTGTCCAGAAGTCCAACGATTTTCTCGCCGAGAATCGATACTTCAGCATAGGGGCGTACGTCACCGGGGACCGACAGAAACACTGTTGCTAGTTTCCTGTTGTTGGCGCGCACTCTTTTCCAAAAATTGCGAAGGCGCTTCGCCTTCGTCAACGCTTCGTTGACGGTTTTATTTTCCTGTTTCTAGCATCGTCAGTCGATGTTGAATCCAATTTGGGGACGCTAATTTCTTCAGTAAAGATCCGTTCTCTCACCGCCATGTACTCTTGAAGTCGTACATGATATGGCTTCAGGGGGAACTGCAATGGGGTTCGAGGTGTTACGTCCGGTGATTTTGAAATTATTGTCGTTGTTGGTGTGCCGTTTGGTGGTGTCTTGTCGTTGGAAGTTGTCCTCTCGGTGGGGTCAGTTTGGCCGAATGGATCCTGGTTCTGATCGGGGTCGTTTAAAGCGTCATCCGGATCCATTGGCTGACCCTGGAGTCTTATTGGGGTTGTTGTCTCTGTCGGGGGCTGGTGTTGTTGCTCCCGACTCTTCGTCCGTTTTTTCCTACGCAGACGGGACATCGTGGCTTCACTACTCCTTTACGACCGCAGCCGTAACAAAAGAAACACGTTGGTTCCTGTGGGCACTCCTGATATCCGTGTCCCATCTGGTCACAGTTCCAGCATTTCCAATTGGTTCTGTTTACTTCCGATCGGACAGCTTCAAGTCTCTCTTCCGGTTCTGCATCAACAGTGGACTCCGATTGGTAGGACTCCTCTTCCGATTCGGGGTGTATCGCTTCCTCAACTCGCGGCGGACGTTGATACGACGGCAACGGTCCTGTCCGAGTTCTAGATCGCGTTGTCATGACCAGGTTTACCAGCTCTCTCAATTGAGTGACCGTCGTGATTTGTTGTAGACATATTTGCTCTTGTACGTACGGCAGGAGGTTCGCTCACAACGTCTCTACGAATTCTAGCTCGCTCATGGGGGTTTGCAGCTGATTGCACCATCGCATCATCTCTTGGTGGTATGCGGCGAAGGTTTCCCTCGGCTGCTGTCGTCGTGCCAACATCCGTCGCCTTATGTCGACGTCCCTCAACTGTTCTCCCCAATCAGAGCGTAGGGCATACTTAATGCCTTCCCAACTCGGTGTCCTGTTTCGTCGCAAGTAGGTCCAATACCAGTCCGACAAGGGACCGACCAGTAGCTGATGCATCCCTTGCACGAGGGTACAGAAATCTCCTTCCAAGGTGCTCTGCGTGAGTGTTTCTGCCCTGAAGATAAATTCGTCGACGCTCAGACGTTGATTATCTCCGTCATAATGTAGTCCCCAGTTCCTCATGGGACTGCACGAACGTCGAGGGGGGTTGTAGGCCAAGCTGTTGGGTGGCCCTTGTGTTTGTGGTTGGTACCGCTGTGGGTTTCTCGTCCGATGATGCACTCCGTGTTCCATCGGTGTGGTTCCAGCTGTTGAAGGTTGATCCCAGCTAGGGATGGTCCGATGGGGTTGGGGCGGATTTTTCTGAAGAACACTCGACTCCCTCTTTGCATCTCGTTCAGTCAAGTCCATCAGTTTGTGTTCCATAAAGTCCACCCATGCCTTGAAGCAAGCGGGAATATGCTCGTCGGGGTTATGACTTGACATAATGCAAGAAAGTTCAAGATCCTTAGAAATGTTTCAAAAAAAACTCTTAGGCGGGTATTCACGCCTCCACAAATCCAAAGAAGAAAAAAAAATATATACTTAGTTAAAATAATCCCAAAAAAAATTCAGCTCCCTGTGGCAGATCACTCTAAAAATTTAGCTATAAATAAGACTAAATGAATTCAAAAATTATTACCTAGAAAAGATACCTCAATTCGAGGTCATGGATTAGAATTCCAAAAACAAAATAAAATTAAAATTCTACAAATATAACCAATTAATATTGGAGGTAACTCCCAAAAAAAATAAACCGACAAATAATAAGTTTGCAAAAAAGAAACAAAAATTTAACCTAATCGATAACCAAAATTGAAATCCAAAAGAACTAATTAATAAAAAGATTGCGTAAAATAATTTTCTATAAACACAAGAACAGCTCTGCTTGATGATAATTAATCAATTAAGATCTCAATTAAAACAACCACTCCGCAACAAAATTCGAAAAGAAAATAAATTTAACCCATAAATAAAGATGTCCACAAAAATACTCTAAATCAATGGTCCAAAATATAATCAAAAAAAATCATGAATCGATAACGAAAAACCAAAACGATTCAGACGTTTTTCAAGTTTGCTTCTTCTTGTGTAATGAAATTATTTAGTGAACTATAATTACTGTTGGCTGGTGAGTAATCATAATAAATTTTAAAGTGAATTGCAATTATAATTTCTCATTGCGCATGTGCAATGTATTTTGCAAGAAAAAAATCACCGACATTCGCCAGCTATTGAAAAATTGCAGGGTGCATTTGTGAGGACAAAGTGTATAAATAATAATGCACCGCAAAAACCAGTGTGTGTTTAATATTGGAATATGACTAGCCGTTATGTATCGCCGTCTAAATTGTCTGCCAAAGCAAGGCGCAAGCAACAACCAACACGGGCATCGTCAATCAACGCAGCTATTAGTACCACTACTACCAACGAAATGAATCCGACAAATGGTGGTGAGAGCAGTGAAGCAATGCGTGCGTCATCAAATAGCGCAACATCGGTAAATCGCGATACATCAAAAAACGACAAAGAATATCGCAGATCCAAAATAAAGTGGCCAAGATCAGCGGGGCCCATTGAGTTTGTAATTGACCTTAAAAAGGATATTTTCGTCGTGAAGACTCGAAAGGATAACTGAAATAAGAGCGAGAGATACCTTGAACGAGGTTGGACTGATCAATTGAACGTATTGATTTGGAAAGAGAAACGCTTACCGTGCGTTTGGAGTTTTATTCGTGGCGCTCCGAAAGCAAAAACAAATTCTATCGTTATTACCGCTTTCTGTAAGGACTGTAAAGCCGGCTTGGAAACCCACTACGACATACAAACAAAAAGAATCAGTATATGTATCAAGTGCTTCGATGATAATTGTGAACACAAATCAAAACGGCAGATGAAAGGAACAACCAAAGATGATATTGCTCAGATGTTAGACGGCAGCTCAGCCTACGCTGTGCAATGTAAAATCGCAGACCAACAAATGAATGAGGGAGATGTTGTTCCTGCGCACGTACCAAATGTGGACTCTTTGCGACAGGTTAAAGCAAGAAGTACAAAGACATCACATGCAGATCCAATTCAGGCCTTGAAAGTTCTAAAATGCACTCAATACCGCGAAGATATACAAGAAATAATGTTGGATCCTTTCATGGTTGCTTATTGTACTCATCTCCAAACAAGTTGGTACAATGCGGAGTTTCGACTTCGCCCAGCTGTACTAGCTATAGATGCTACAGTTGTAGGACTTCGTAAACTGGATTCGTCTGAGCGGAAATCTACACTGCTGTAGACTTTGAGTGCTAGAGGTATTCTTTATAAATTATTTTTTGTCTTGTTGTTGTTTTATCTTCTTTTGACTACGAGAACATATCTATAATCTATATATTCTATATACATGCTATTTAATTAAGGAAACGATGTCCAGACATCACTTCTAGTCGCACAGATTATAAGCGAAGTACAAGCGATGAATTTTATTCAGTTTTGGCTGAAATGCTGGAGTCTAAATCACAAAAAACCCGCAGAAATCGTAATGGACGAATCCAGCGCTCTATTAGGAGCGTGCATCGAAGTCTTTACTGATTGCAAATGTATGTTTTCATTAGATTCTATTATGATTGACTCCTATATAAATTATTTGCTTTCTCTCATGTTTATTTTAAGCAACAATGAAATATCTGGATGAATGTATGAGAAGCTTGATGCATAATGCAAAAGTTCCAGATTGCTTTATTCGCCTAGACAGATCACATTTCATTGCAAAATTACATCGGAACAAGGATTTGAAAAAAATGGATATTAGAAATAGCAACTTGATATCGGATATCTTATCACATGCACTTCGCTTGAAATTCTAAAAAAAATTTTACTGAACCTCTTTCGTGTGTTGTCGGCCGAGTTTGTCCATGATGATATATCCAGGCGGATGGAGAGTTTACTGACGCTTGTATCCAAACATTCTTTGGCCACCGACACCGAAACATTAAAATTTGAAGATTACGATGATAATTTCGATGCTGGTCCTGAAGGCATGAAAAGCCATAAAGACACCAATTCCTATAAGTGGATAAAACATATTTACGACACATGTGTGCAGGAAAATATAAAAAAAGAACACAAATCTCGGGCCAAAATCGAAAATTTATACTTTACCCCGCGATTGGATTTTATTTTGTACACATTATGCCGTATTCCATTGTGGTCCAATATTATGAATGAAAAGTTCAATTCTAAAAACGACGTAGCGACAAGTTCTCATATTGAATCCCAATTTAAAAATGAGAAGCGACTTCTGGGTCGTCATTCACGAGTCGACTAATACGTGGTAGACCGGCTTAAACATCTGCGTGGTCAATTCAAATTGGCCATTGTCAGATATATGACCGCATCAAAAATATTACGTTCTAATATAACCGCTGTCGACGTTGATTCTACACCAAATCGCTCTCAATCGGCATTGGATTTGACTGATGATAAGATCAAATTACCGATTCGTTCACAATCAGAACTTGAGCGAATTATATCAAGGAATAAAAAGAAACTTTCTCTTGATTCGTTTAACAATACTTCAACTGACACAGATTTGATTGACAACTCCACCCGTTCAATCAATGATATTGATATCGAGTTCGATCCTGTTATTTCTGATATTTCCGGAAAGGCAAATGATACCATTGAAAACAGCGACGCATCATTAACACATGAAGAAAATCCAGCCAATTCAGAAAAAAATCTTATGCAAACATTATTATCAGATGAAGACAATTCAGCCAGTTCAGAGGAAAATCCGATGGAAAACTGGAGGGGCATTAACATGAAACCGCTACGTTCCCATAGAACTATTGATTCCATATTGGAACCACACGATGTTAGGCGAGCCCGAATTTCAATTCCAGTATTCAGAAACAGAGGGAAATCCAAAAGTATTATAACCAGCAGTACTTGCGCTTTCGATTCTCTATTTTCGGTGTACTGTTCAGCATTTGCTGATGGATATTTCGACCAATTCATTAATTCAAATTTTTCGAGTAACTATTTTCTCAGCTTCATCAGTTCGTCCCTTCAATCATCGGCCACTCGATCCATTTTTTCTAAATTATACGAGGAACGAAATAAACTATTGGAAACAATATACAGCACGGATGCATATCGAAACAACTGTACCGTTTTGAACAAAGTGAAACACATTGATTGTGACACTGGAATTGGGGGTTTATTTCCTCGAATAGTGGATTTAGACAACTCAATTTCTAGCATTACGTTTGAGAGCATATGTCCAAAATGTAAAACGCAGGAAAAACGAATCCGACGTGTCATTGGGATAAATGCGCGCACAATGCGCCTTAACGATGTTCAGAGTAGCCTTAGAGGAGTTTTTTTCGACGACCCAAAGTGTATAAATTGCAATTTGCAATGCCAACGAAGCTGCAACTTTAGCAACATAATTGCGTTGGAGGTGGAGCCGATGAGCCGAAATATGGAACTAACTGTTTTTATATCAGACATTACAAATGATATCCAAATATTGCATCACAAATATGTTTTGTATGGTATTGTCGAACACCAAAAGCTACGGAAGCATTTTGTCGCTCACGTCAACCGCGGAGCGGGATGGCAACTATATGACGACATGGATCCTAAGTGCCGTGCACGAAAATTGAACTTGCCCATTCTGCCATTCATGCTGTTCTATCGAAAAGCGAATGAATAAACAGGAGTTGGAAAACACATATTTTAAAAATATTTTTGACTGCGAAGCAATATATAATATAGTAGGTAATCAACAACACAAATAAATATATATCTACATATATAAGTAAATATATGCAGTATTAAGTCCCGTTCTCTCGAATATACCACAATGTCATTATACAATGTCATTTCACAATAAAATAAGAAATTTCAAAAACATGTGTTCAAAGTCGCCTTTAATTTATCGTCAAATGGCCTTTTGCCATAGAAATAGTTTAGCCCCGGCCATGAATTGTAATCGTTAGTGAAAGTTCTTTTGATTTCCATTGTCGAGGGTCCAGCCAGGGGCAGGCCGGGGCCAGTGTAACGGACGTGATTTTCATACCTATTTTTTAATTTATCCCATGCGGGAAGGTATTCTTCTTCTGTGATAGAGACGTATTTTAAAAGCCTTTCTGCCTCCCCTGTGAGGCAGCCCTTTAAGTAGTGCAGTTTTTGCACTGCTGGCAATGTGTCATTGTTATGTACCATGGACATGTACAAATCGTGACATGATCGCCATGACGAATAATCTCCATTAAATGTTGGTAAATTTATCCGTGGAAGGTTCGATCGACTGTTAGCGGTATTAATTACAACGGACCCCGGTCCCTGTACATTAGTTTAATTAGTTGCGAAGTCTCCAACCGCTGCTGCGAGGCCGTCTGTGAGATTTCCCAAATATTCGTGAAACTTGGTTTCAATAGCCGAATATTTATCATCGACAATGTATTTGTTTACACAAGGTGTCTTTGCGTTCAGAATCATCTCCCGTAATTGCTTGTCTTCTGCATCGAATTCTGCCCACATGCGACGTAGTTCCGCAATTTTTGCTTCATAGAACCCACGAGTAAGCCTGGGCAGACCAGTTCCTTTACCGTTTGCTATAGAGTTCTCGATCTTGTCAATCTTAACTGATAATTTTGAACACAACGCTTCCATTGTAAATTTGCTCACATGAGACACGAAACAAGTGGAAAGAAAGAAATTAAGTTAACAATTTGAATCTATTTGAATGATTATTGCACAATTGATTAATATTTAATTTCTGAATTATTTTTTAAGAAAGATCCGGCTCGAGCGACCAATGTTTTGGGGGTGAATGAATGAAAGAATTGTTTTCTTAAAAGTAATAACTCATTAATTATTTAATTCAATTTCAAACCTTAAACTATAATGCAAAAAAGAAAGGAGGATACAACTGAACAGTGTATAATTTTATTTGTTAACTTCATTTCTTCCTAGAAGTGATTGATTTTAAATTTATAAGTGGGAACAAGTGGAAATTTTGCCACAATAATTATTGTGCAATTTCTCACACAGTATCCTCACTTACAAGTAGCCGTTTAAGCGTGTTAATTTTAAATTGCCTCGATGCACTTCACAACTACTGAATTCACTGGTTGAACGCCTGTTCGGTCTCCTTGATTAGCTAACAGTGACTTGCTGCTCCGCCTGCTCGTTCTCTCGCTGCTACCATCCCGTGCAATCCGAAATTCGGTATTCCGTGCAGTCCGAATTCAACTGCAGTGCTTCTTAAACTATTATTGTTATTTGTTTGCATGTTGCTAAACAAAAACCGACTACTGTTTTTAAGAAGTTTAATGTGGCAGGTGTTAAATTAGTATTTCAATTAAGGGATTTTGATAGCGGTGGTGAAAGCCCCGTTGAAATATTAAAACAGGCGCTTGACGATGTGGTTAAAGAAGTGGTTAAAAATTCTGTGGAAGGTAGCAAAATAAGTTTTTCAATTTCGCTACCTAATTCACCTCACGTAAAACCCATATGGTCAAGCCTTAAACCCATTAAAAATTTATCCGGAGAGTATATTATCGAGTTAATTTCAAATGTAAAACAATCCAATGCGGTTTTTCTTTCCGACGAAGTTATGCAATTAAATGCGGTTATAATTAACTTCCCTTTCGCAGCTGGTAAAATTAATCCTAAATTTGTCGAGGAGACCGTGATTTTAGCTAGAAAAACAAGTGTGATAGATGTTGGGAAGGAGAATTCCGTTAATTGTCTTCAGCGAAGTATATGTTATGCTATTGAAATGGTCTCGGAAAATTTTAATAGGCAAAGAGGTCTTTCTATTTTACAGGAATTAGATAAATTAGCACACCTGCCATGTAAATATGCAATCGTAGTAGTACGTTGACTAAAAATGGTTGTGCCTTAAAAGACCTCTATAAATTTCAAAAATTGTTAAAAAATTACCAAATTATTGTGTTTGACGATTTGTAGCACCCTAGCTCTGTTTTATTCAAGTTATCATATGAGAGCGGTCTTCGTAAAAAGATTTATTTCTATTATTCAAAAGCATTAAAACACTTATATGTCATCAAATCATTGACGGGTTTTTTTAATAAAAAGTAAGCGTGTTCGTTTTGTGATAAATTATCACAAGAAAATTTACACAAATGCCCTATGAAGTGTACCTATTGTAATTCTTTGCCATCGTGCAAGTTTGTTGATCAAGTTCATGGGTGTGAAAATTGCAACCGTGCATTCAGCGGTGAAATCTGCTTTGACAACCACCTTCATAATAAAATTAAGGACAAAAGTGTATGTGATACTTTTAAAATTTGCAAGACCTGTGGTAAATTTCTTAATCTTACGAAGAGAGACTTAAGCAGTCACATCTGCAATGAATATTTATGTCAAATTTGCACAAAAATTGTTCCACCGGAACATCTCTGTTACATTAAGCCCTACCGGGGCAAGCAAAATAAAAAATTCTTGCTAATATTTTTTGATTGTGAAAGTACACAGAATACATTGTACGATAGTGGTGCAACCACCTTTCTTCATATTGTTAATTTAATTGTTGCCCAAAAGGCCTGTTATAATTGCTACAATCGGCCAGACATTTTAGTGAAATGTGACATCTGTGGTGACAGACAGCACATATTTTTATATAATGGTGAAAAGTGTATCGTAAAATAATTTGTAGATTATTGTTTGAGGCTGCGCCCTTTAATAAGCAATGTGTATTGCATTGCACATAATCTGCAGGGCTATGACGGACACTTTGTGATTTCTGAACTCTTATCTAGAGATTTAAAAATAGAGCCAATAATGAGCGGCATGAAAATAATGAAATTAACATGTGAAAACTTAATATTTATTGATTCATTAAATTTTCTGGCATTACCTCTTTCTAAGTTTCCCGAGGTGTTCGATATTAAAGATCATGTGAAGGGGTATTACCCTTACTACTTTAACACAACAGAAAATATTGATTTTATTGGTAGTTTCCCACCTCCCGAGCTATATGGTTTTACAACCATGAAATTAAATGAGAAAAAAGAGTTTTAAAAATGGTATAACACCGCGTCCAAACGGATTTTCAATAACAGGGAAGAATTATTAAAATATTGTGTAAATGATGTTAACATTTTGCGATTGGGCTGCACGCGATTTATGCAGGAGTTTCTTGACATAACACAAAAAAACCACTTTGTGGAAGCATTAACAATAGCATCAGCCTGTATGCTAGTTTTCCGAAAAAATTATTTAAAAAAAAAATGTGCTAGGTATAATGCCCAAGAATGGTTATTTTAAATTCAAAAATCATTCATTAGCTGCGGTCAAATGGCTTGTTTGGGAAAATATGAAAACTGACCACACGATAGTCTTTTTAAATAATAATGGTGAGGTGAGGTTGGAAAGATGTGGTTTGTATGTAGACGGTTTTATTTCAGAAACAAACACTGTGTACGAATTTTTCGGTTGTTTTTATCACGGTTGCAATGAGTGCTTTAAGGTTCGAGAGTTTACAAACCGTACATCTCAAAGGTTAGAAAGTATTAACCAGAGATATGAGAGCACTATAAAAAGAATTCAGATAATCAAACAGAATGGCTACAAACTGGTTTACATTTGGGAATGTCAATTTAATAAATTTCTTAAAGAAAACCGTGACATAAATCAAAGATTAAATGATATTACCGCACATTTTTCAATTCCTCTTAACCCACGTAGCGCTATTTTTGGGGCACCGAAGTGTTTAAACTATACCACAAAGTGGCAAAAGAAAACGAAATAATTCGTTATATGGACTTTACAAGTCTGTACCCGTATATTAACAAATATTTACCATACCCTATCGGACACCCACAAATATTTCGAAATGATGATATACCTGCACTATCGGAAATTGTGTCAATGCACGGCTTCATTAAGTGTTCCGTTGAAGCACCACATGATTTATTTTTGCCCGTGCTACCTTTTAAAACTAACTTAAAACTATAATTTGCGCTTTGTAAAAAATGTGCTGACGAAAATAAAATTAGCCCCTGCCAGCATAATGAAGAAGAGAGGCAGATTATCGGTACCTGGGTTATCCCCGTAGTTGCTTAAGCCGTTAAAAAGGATTATAAGGTTAAAAAAATGTTTGAAGCTTGGAAGTATGACCCGGTGGGAAAAAGTGGCGGTCTATTTACAGAGTATGTAAATACATTTCTTAAAATTAAACAGGAGGCTAGTGGTTGGGGTAGCAATTATACTACTGAAGAGGCAAAAGATAACTTCCTAAAGGCCTATGAGAAAAAAGAAAATATAATTTTGGATAAAAAACAAATTCACAAAAACACCGGGCGTCGAAACACAGCAAAAATTTGTTTAAATTCTTTATGGGGTAAATTCGGTCAAAGAAATGACATAACCTACACCGAAGTCATTAATAATTTTAAAGAATTTTGTGATTTTGTACAATCACCCGGAATCGAAATTTGTTCTTTACACACCGTTAATGAAAATACCGTATGGGTAACGTGGAGACATCTGCAGGAAAATTTAAATATTGTTACCACACGTTAACATACCAATTGCCGCCTACACAACTGCATTTGCGAGACTTAAGCTTTACGATGCCTTAGAAAATGTAGGAGAAAATATTTTATATTGTGACACAGATAGTTTTATATTTGTTGATAACAAAGACAGCCCCATATCTTTTACAATTTCCGACTTTTTGGGCGACTTAACAGACGAAATAGAATGTTTCGGGTCTAATGCCTTTATTTCCCCCCCGGTGGCTGCCACCTTGACGTGGTGGTGGGGCTTAGCTAGGCGGCTCGCCCATCCAGGCGTGCCGCTGCGCGACCAAGAGCAGTCCCAACTGGAGTGTTGGCTCCCCCCAATGCGAGTACCCCACGGGCCTTTGGTGCGATGCCGTCGGAAGCCTGTAGCTTCCGGTAGAGTCACTCTTGGTGGTAAGGACTGGAAGGAAGGGTGAGCTTCGCGTGGGAGACGAAGGAAGATGTACTTTGGCGCCTATGATAGGCATTAAGACCTGAGCCCAGTAGGGTCTTAATTATGGCATACTGGACTACGTGTTTTTGGAAAGACTGTTACGGGCTGACGACTGCGGTATTCTGTTACCTGAGTATGTAGGGGTGACACTCTGCAGAAACGGCTTTCAGGCTAATGCCGCAGTCGCCTCCGTCCCATTAAAACCTTGGCAGGTCTCAAGGAACGCTCTTGACTCGGCACCATTAAGTTGGTGGTGTAGGTTCGGATGTAACATTCCCGATTAACGCTGATCTGGCTCTGAACGCAAGCTCCCATAAGGACTTGCGTCAACCCTTGCATGGCCCTCACTGCTTGAAAAGGATAACCATGGGATCGCGAATTCGACTACAGATTACCGAGTTGAGATAAGGGCCTTGAGTTGGGACCCTATAAAATGGACAAATATTTATTGAAGGAAAATGATGATGGTACCACGAATCCTTTTACGAAGAGTTCAAAGCTGTTGTGGTCGCCGGTTTTACAGAAACCCTTGACACCTCTGAGGCTACACTGCTTGCAACCGAAGAAGACAGGTACGGAGACTCCGAAAGGCAGCAGAATAGAGGGGGCTGAGACGGAGGTGGAAAACTTAGGTTATACGGACTTGTCACCCAAGAATGCGTACATAGCGCGGATGAAGCATGGTGAAGAGCAGCAGTTAAATTCATGTATGGAGATAATCTCCAAAATGAAAGCGGCAATTTTGAGGCAGAGGAATATATCTAATGATGTAAAAATGGGTCTCTTAGAACTGGAAGAGGCCATTGATGTCATAGCAACCTGCAGGCATAACTGGCAGAAGGCCAAACGAGAGATGCAGAAGGCTGCTCAAGAAGTGGAAGCTGTAGAAGGGAATAAGGATGATAAGAAGCGTCCCGCATCTAGCCCGGCGGGAGTAAACGTGGGAAAACGAAAAAAGGAGGACACCCCTGATGGCATGTGGACAGTCGTCAACAAGAAGGGAAGGCGGCGGAGGAAAGTCGAGGAGCAGGAAAAACTTGGGCAGCAGCGGGAGACTCCTGCAAGAGTCACTGGACAGTATCCCATACCAACTAAGGATAGTAGGAATAGACACAGACCGCGCCCAAAGGCGATTTTGATAAAGCCAGGAGTAGGTCAGTCGTACGCTGAGGTGCTTAAGGAGATAAAAGATAAGGTCAAACTAGAAAATACGGGGACCAAAGTAAAGTCCATTCGGCAAACTAGATCTGGAGGTGTTCTCTTGGAAATCAGCGAAGGGTCAAAAGAAAAGCACGCTTTCCGGGAGGAAATAAAAGGTATTTTGGGAGACAAAGCAGCTGACACTTGCCTTGAACCAAAGGTGTCAATCTCGATCCTGGACCTTGACTGCCTTACTGGTGGCGAAGAAGTTGAAGCGGCACTTTTAAAGGAGATCCCCGACATAGGAGAGGTGAAAATAGGACTTACCCCTGTCAATTCCAGAGGACAAAAAATGGCTTTTGTAGAGCTGGATGAAAAAGCGGCGGCGAAGCTGCTGGTGCGCCAAAGGCTTTTGATAGGCTGGGTCTCCTGCAGAATAAGAGCAAGAACTGTAGTAAAGAGATCTACAGGTGCCTAGGATATGGACACATGGCCAGAAACTGTAAGGGCCCGGACAGAAGTGCCATGTGTTACAAGTGCGGAGGCTTGGAGCACAAGGCTAAAACATGTACAGCACCGAAGCACTGCGTTCTGTGTGCGAGCAAGGGACTGGGTAAAAGAGAGTTGGATCACGTACCTGGCTCGGGGAGTTGCAAAGTCTTCCGAGAAGAGCTAGCCACAGCTAAAGCTAAAGTCTCATCCCAATGATGCGCGTATTTCAAGGAAACCTGAACAGGAGTAGGACAGCGGACGAACTCTTACAACAGCTGGCTTCAGAAAAATGTGCCGATTTACTGCTTCTAAGTGAACAGTATCGTGATAAAGAATCCACGTTGTGGTTCTCGGACCTTCTTGGAACAGCAGCCATCTGGGTCCGGAATGCAGAATTTAGAGTTGAGAGCCACGGCCGAGATAGAGGTTTCGTATGGATCAAATGTAGAGGAGTGACCTTCTTCAGTTGTTACCTTACACCAAACGAGCCAATTCAGGAGTTCCGTAACAAGGTGGATGCTCTGGAGGATGAAATTATGAGAGCAGCAGGACAATTGATAGTGGCGGGTGATTTCAATGCGAGAGCGGTAGAATGGGGAATGCCTCAGCCTAACTTTAGGGGTAGGTATATTATGGAAATGGCCGCTAGAACAGGTCTCCTTGTGTTAAATGTTGGCGCAGTAACGACCTTCCGCCGCCCTGGATACACTGAGACAATTCCTGACGTCTCCTTTGGCTCGGAAGCTTTGATGCCACGTATCAAAAACTGGAGAGTCCTGGAGGATTACTCGGGCAGTGATCATCAGCCTATTGCTTTCGAAGTTGTGGACAGTGAACACAACCGAGTGCATGAGTACATCATGCAGATGGGATGGAATGCCGAAAAGATGGATCTTCAGAGATTTGCAAGAGCGTTGGTGAGATGTGAAGAAACCACGAGTGAACCAACTAATAACGGCAGAACAAACCCAGAAGGCCTGGTCAACGCTACTATGGAAGCCATCAAAACGGCCTGTGAAGCCTCTATGCCACGAAAGGCACCGCGACACAATAAACGCCCGAATTACTGGTGGACGTCAGAAATTCGGGAGTTACGCAGCAAATGCCTTAGGCTCAGAAGGGTCGCGCAACGGGCGCGGAATCGAGCAGATATGAACCTTAGAGCTGCAGAGTATAGGCAGGCAAAAAAAGAATTACGCCGAGCAATCCACCGAAGCAAAGTCCGATGCTGGCGGGATTTGATAAGTGACGTGGATAACAATCCCTGGGGCCTCGGATATAAACTTGTGATGAAAAGGCTTGGAACCCTGAGACCCTCGTATGTTATGGAGGCTGATGAAATGGAGGAAATTGTTGACAACCTCTTTCCCTCACATCCGGTGAGGCACAGTAGTGCCCATGGTGGCGTGGTGGAGTGCCCGCCATTCACGGTCGAGGAGCTGGAGAGGTCGGTTCTATCCATGAAATCTAAGAAAGCACCCGGTCCAGATGGAATCCCAGCAGAGGTGCTAAAAACGGTATACCATAACGCTCCGCAAATGCTATTACGCATGTACAATGCATGCCTAACTGCGGGGGTATTTCCTACACGTTGGAAGATCGCGCGCTTGGTTCTGCTGAACAAGAGCAAGGGAGTTTCGGGGCTTCCCTCGAATTATCGCCCTTTATGGATGCTAGATACAGCGGGAAAGATATTCGAGAAGCTGATTAAGGTCAGACTCGCTTCGGCCATTAGAAATGCCGGGGTTCTCTCACAGAGGCAATACGGTTACAGAGCAGGTCGGGCCACAACCGATGCAATACAGGAGGTAGTCGAGGCAGTCAGGAGGGCGGAGGCCTACAATCACTTTTCACGCAGGGTGGTGCTTCTCGTAACTCTGGATGTTAAAAATGCCTTTAACTCTGCACGATGGAAGGACATACTAATTGCGCTTAGAAGTTTCTGAATACCAGGGTACTTATTCAGAATTATCGAAGATTATCTGAGTAACCGATATCTTCTCTATGAGGCCACAAGTGGACAACGTAGGAAGAAAATTACATCAGGGGCAGCTCAGGGATCGATTCTTGGACCTGATCTATGGAATGTAACCTACGACAGTTTACTGCGACTGGAAATGCCGGAGGAGACAAGGCTCGTTGCATATGCAGATGATGTTGTCGCAATCATAGCCGCGCGAGACATGGACCAGGCACAGCTGAAACTGAACCGAATCATGCGGTCCATAAACAGATGGATGGAGGAGCACGGACTGATGCTAGCGTTGCAAAAGACGGAAGTAGTGGTTTTGACCAAAAAGAGGATACCGACAGTTCGTCCAGTCCACGTCGGCGAGGATGTCATCGAAACCAAGCCAGCGGTGAAATATCTGGGAGTGAGAATTGAGAGCAAGCTGAGCTTTTTCAATCAAATTAAAGAAACGGCGGGCAAGGCACCGGAGAGAATTGCGGCGCTGAGCAGACTGATGGCGAATGTGAGTGGAGCGCGCTCCAGTAAGCGCCATCTACTCATGAGTACGGTACACTCCGTTCTACTGTATGGGGCCGAGATATGGGCGGATGCGCTAAACAAGAAGACGTACAGGAACATCTTGCTTCAGGTACAGAGCAGAGGCGCGCTGAGGGTAGCATCCTCGTATCGCACTGTGTCGGGACCGGCTATTTTTGTTATTTCTGCAGTCATTCCCATTGACTTGCTGGCAAAGGAGCGTAGAGCGGTTTACCTCAGAAAAAATGAGACGGACAAGGAGGCAGTAGCACGAGAGGAGAGGATCCGAACAGTGCAAGCCTGGCAAGCCAGCTGGGACACCGAAACGAGAGGCAGATGGACCGCACGCCTCATTGGAGATTTGAAGACCTGGCTGGAGAGGAAGCATGGCGAAGTCGATTATTACCTGACACAATTTCTCAGTGGGCATGGATATTTTCGGTCTTACCTACACAAAATGAGAAAGGCTGAATCAGCGGACTGTTTGTACTACCCAGGTAAAACAGATGACGTTGAGCACACCTTTTTCAGGTGCGACAGATGGAGGAACTGGACGGCGAGAACAGTTCTAGAGAACGAGCAAATTTCTCCTGAAACAGTTGTGAATGTCATGCTCCAGACGGAAGAGAAATGGGCGGCGGTGTCGCATCAGGTACAGAGCATACTTCGGGCGAAGAAGACTGACCTGGATCAGTGGCAGGCTGTCGTAATGCCAGGCGAGAGCCAGTAGGCTCAGGAATACAGGGGCCTAGCCCGAAGTAATGAGCTACACGGTTCCAGACTAGTGCCCTGATGCGACAAGGGGGGTGTTTTAGCCGGTAGTCTGAAAAGGAGTCCGGCACGACGGGGTTATCCCTATGTGCGTAAATGCATTTCACCTCCCTCCCAAAAAAAAAAAAAAAAAATGCCTTTATTTCAGAATTTGTAAGCACAGGTCCTAAAACTTATAGTCTTAAAGTTGAAACAGAAAAAGGACCAGAGTACATTACCAAATGTAAAGGTATTACGATGAATTTTCAAAATTCTAAAATTGTCAATTTTGAGTGTTTGAAATCAATGGTTACCGACGAAACTTTTCAAAATAATGTGTGTGTAAAAAATGAGAAAAAAATCAAGCGGAAGCACCCTGGGGTAATTGTATGTTCAATGGAGGAAAAACATTTGTCATTTACTTTTGATAAAAGAGTTGTAACTCATGATTATTTATCTTACCCATATGGCTTCAACAGAAAGCTTTGTTAAATAATAATGAGAACCATATTATAATGTACATTACTATTTGTTAATCGTCTATTTAAGGTTTATTAGATGTTGTATTTTGTGGTTTTTACAATTTTGTAATTGTATTTTGTAATTTTGTAATGTACAGAGATAAACCATTTATAATATATTATAAATACTAGGAATGATAAGGTCTAGTAGACAATTACCATTAGAGTTTTTAAAAAATCGCCTATAGCGCACTAAAAATAGTTGTACGTCAATATAAAGCACACACACACATATACATATATAATATATATGGCAATATATATTGCAGTAAAGCCACAAACACGATTCATTTGATGACAACTGTTGCGATGGCCAAGTATGTTGTGGATATCCAGTTTGTTAGCGGTAACAACGGGCAGTACTTTGCTAAGGAGGTTGCAGTACTTACCTTTGGGAATATGGTTCCCAATATATCATTTTATGCCGCCCTACCCTTACCAGGAGCTATCAATGAAAGCTCGGAGACAGAACCGGTACGATGTGCAAAATATAAACAATTTACACTGGAACGGAGGCGATGTACCCTACAATAATTTACCGCAAGTTTTTTCAATATTGGAAACTGCGACAATATATGTTAAAGGCGAGGCAAAGGCGTCGTTCATCAGAAAATACATCCCTGCTGCAGAGATTTTACAGTTAGATGCAAGACCAAGATTGAGTGAATTGCAAAATTTCCAAGCCCCCTGCGAGATTCATAGGAATACTTCCAACCATCGCTGTGCTCTACAAAATTGTATTAATATCTACCTTTATATGTTGATTAATAAAATTATATAAATACAAACAACTTTTTGTGTCTTTATTTAAAAAAATTTATTATATAAAAATCTTAGTACCATTAATTAAAGGTATTTCATAAAATAATCTGGAGTAATTTAAATGAACATAGGAAGCTCTAGATGGTATGAAAAAGTCTTCGTTTGGCAAAAGGGATACATTTTTGGTTTTACATTTTTCACAATAAAGTTTAAAATATTCTTCAACACCGTCGACTATGTTGTTGTTGTGGTACATAACCATATTTAAAATGTCCAACAGGTCAAATAATCTGTACAGCTCGCCTAAAGTCAACTTAATGGCATATATTTCGACGGGGATGGTGTATTCCGTGAGTAGTGCCTCTTGGTTAGCACGAATCGTGTCTGTGTACAGATCGGCTTTTAAGGTTGTTAGATGTTTGTGAACTGCCTGCCATCCAGAGTAGGAGGCTGACACAGGAAAGCGGCCATGACGATGGAAAACTATCTTTGCTTGAAACGTATACTTGTCAAACCCAATGGTGATTTTTCGGTTGTGGTAATAGTTCAGAAAGTATGTGTAGCTCAGCAGTAAGTCTTCACCTGGGACCTCTAATTCCTTTTTCTCTCCCTTGCGAACATTCTTTAATTTTTTAAGTTTTTTCGGCAGGATCACTTCAACTTTTTCGTTACACAACACCATTTTATGTTTTTTGCCGTTATATGGTAGGTCCATTTTAAGCCACACGTTTGAACTAAGTGCAGTTTCACTATTCTAGCGTATTTATACCCTTACTCTCTGCTTGTTTAGCGAACGACGTTGCTGAAACGGGATAGGTGAATAAAATAAAAAAGGTTAGCGCTGAATTTCAAGGATTTCAAACATTGGTTTTTATTCATAAATAAATTATAAATTTCACAAATACTTAAAATAAAAATAAAATTCAAATAAAATTTAACTAATAAATCAAAGGAAATTAATTACAAAATAATAATTCAAAGAAAAGAACGAAATAATAATATGAAATTAATTTAATATTTGGCACTTTGTTAACATAAAGCGAAAATTTAATTTGTTTGTTAAGTTAAGTCAATGCGTGAAATTTTCTAAGTTTAAATAATAATTTGTTGAATCAAGAAGGGGCAAAAAAAAAAAATACGAGTTACTAGGAACGGTACTGAGAATTCCACCTCTGGGGTGCTTTTCAGTGCTATATCCACTGTAACTTACGCGGAAAATTCATGAAGAAAATAAGTAACTTTCTCTGTTGGGTTCTGCCTTTTATACCCTGAATCCAACGGTGAAATCATTTTTCTCTTACGTCCCACATATTTAGAGCTGCCTTCAGTGTTGTGGATTTCATTGAAGTAGCTAAATTGTAATTTATTATAATTTTCCTTCGAAATTATGTGTTGTTTTGTTTTGATTGGTTTGCTGGTTGTGGTTTCTATTTTGTGTAAGTGCCAATGAATTTTTTAATTCATATTTTCTTATTATGATATTTTTTAATGGTAGCCTTGTTCGTTCCTGCTCTCTTTAGGTTCCACAAATGTGCGAGAAATTTACCAAATTTTAACGGTAAATACAAATAATAATAAATCGATTTTTTAGCCAAACCGTGGCTTTGAGCTAAAAAATATTATTATTTTCGGGTTCTTCGTGAAATTTGCGTTTTAGCCATGATCCTTTCGAGTTGCTGATCATGGAGTTCGCGCAGTTTCGGTGATGTGTTTGTTTTGACAGTTGTCATGTTGCCGTGATTGTTTTGTTCAATTTCTTCGTGTATTTCGTTTAATTTAGTGTTTATGTTGTGTGCATTGTGTCTTCTTATTGTTCTTTGTGGTGTTTCTTTGTGATTCTGTGCGGTTTTTGTGTATTCTCACGTTGTGTTTATGTTTAGTGTGGTTATGGTTTGTTTACGTTTCTTGTAATTACCTTTGTTTTGGTTGTGTTTTGCACATTGGTTTGCTGTGCAAAATGTTGTTTTATGTTGTTGCGTTCTCTTTTGCTATGTTTTGTACCTTTATTTATATCCTTTCTGTTATTTTTTATTTTCAGAGTTAACCTAATTTGGAGGAACGTGGTGTACTTAGGCTCACTGGAGGTAGGTATGCTATGGCATATTTGTTTGGTTTTGTTTAATTATTGTTTTATTTTTCAGCTGTGCGGGTTCCGGTTCACCACTGCTGTACATAACTGGTTGTAGTACTCCCCACCAAACTGCAGACGATGTCTTGTGTATATATTGTGATATAAATTCACAATTTTATTGTCATTTAATTTAAAATCGTGTTGGGAAAACTGCTTTAAGAATTGCTTTAAACTTTGCCCTTTGCACCGAAAATATAAATACACACAGCAATAATGACCACACGTCGATGAAAATGCACTTTGCAGCCGTTTATTATTATTTACAAAAACGTTTGCGTTAGTAGTTAAAAAATGCTGAAAAAATGTATTGCTGGGGTATTTGCCATACGAGTCAAAGTACTCTGGGGGGCCTTTGCTTGGGAAATAAAATGCAACCCAATGAGTACCGGCTTTATGGGCAGGGTCTGTATTGGCTATAATACAGGCCGGTTTTTTTATATTATTTGGCAGAAGGTTACATGGGAATACACCTTTAAAGAATCTCCTTGTTTTAGGATTTGTAGCTAATGATTTTGCAAGTTCGATCGTGTTCATTCTTGTTCAGCCGCCGGGGTTGTTATCTCTAAGTCAATAACCTTGCTGTAAGAAGTAACATACTTATTTATAAATTCTTTGGATGTACCATCGCTATGGGTATCAGGACGGTTTGGCCAGACAGTCTGTGGCGTTACATATTTCACGTACTCTCGCTCTCTCTCAAAACCACCTTATCAGAAGCTGGTGAATACATTTCGATCCTTATCAATTTCCAAGGTGGCGTCGTATTCTGCATAGACTATGCAGGTTATAGCCGTCTTTAGAGCCTTTTTAAACATTCCCTCTATGCGTACTGTGCCCTGATTGAGAAGATTAGCACAAGTGGAATTGTATGAATGATCACTTGTAAGATCAAACGCTAGCAAAAAACACCCCTTATCGAAAAAATCTTTAGATATTTGATGGCCGTTGTCAAAATAATGAATACAGGTTCCTTTGAATAATGTTAAATAACCTCTAGTGCTTTTGGGGTGTGCACTGGAAAAGTAAAACTCTAAAGGCTGATTAGGCACTTGCACACCATTCACTGATCAATTTATCCTTGCAATATCGTTATGTTCAAAACAAAATGAATTTTTCGTTCTCTTGCCGTTATATGCATCATTATCCACCATACCAAAAATTAAAAGATTTGGTAATTGACCAATAACGACGTTATCTAAAGATAGAGAAAATGTGTTTGCGGGTAAAGTATAGCTTTTGACCTCGACACGTTTATACGGGTACACAGCATTTGATCGTTGCAGAACACTTTGATGCGCTAGTAATATGTTTGGATTAACTGTTACAAGATTCATATACATTGTCGCCTCTAATATCTTAATTCTCGGAGCATTTTCATCATCTTTTGCTAATAAGTAGAATTCCGGTTTCTGCAATGACAACACGATTCTCAAATCTACACCGCTAAGCAGCAATTTATTTTGGTTTAGCATATCGCCATGTAATTTTCCCATTACTTCAACTGCCTTACTGTCCGAAAATAATTTCGTTCTAGCTAAATATCCTGCATTTTCCTCATTAATTTCAACCACTTCCATATTTTCTTTATCTAAATACCATCCGACAGATTCTAAATGTGTTAGCGCGGCGTCGTTGCCATAATTCAATAGGTTTTCTATGTATGCCCGATAATTATAATTGTTATCCGTTTGAGCGATTGGTTTGCCGTTGAGGTAAATGGTGCACTGACGAAACAGTGAATGCATAATATTATTGACCGTTCCGGGAACCAATTCATCTTTATTTTTTTCTTTATTATACAATTCTTCTTTTCCACCTTTATTTTTCACTAGCTGAAGGTTTAAGCGTAAATACACGCTGGATAAATCTCGGTAAGTGTCGCCATGGCCCAAGGATACAAATTCTAGTACAGATGAATTGTCCAGGGAGGCAATTGGTTTGTAGGCTACTTCTTCTGTCTTCAAAATATTACTTTATATGGGTGGTGTTGCAAAAAGATCCAGCTCCGATTTCATACATTCACTATATGAAGGCATTTTTGGGGGCTATTATTTTCCGAAAATATTCAAAATGCGTTTATTCGATTTACGGCGTCTACGTTTAGTTGTCGTTGTCGTTTTCTTTGCGGCTTTTCGATTACCTTTTTTCGATGTATGACGCTTCTTACGCTTGGGTTTAACAGACAATTGCAAGCTCGTAAATGGGTTTGCTCTTTTTATATGGAATCGTTTCCGCGACAATCCTGAGCCTTCCATTTCGCCAAACATCTTATTTATACCTTTCTGAGTAAGATGCTGTACAGCAACTTTCCCTTGCTCTTTGATTATTTGCTGTATTGGTTTATTAGTGCTGCCGACTTCATGCAATATTGCTTTTCCGTTTCTAAGGGCCTGTTTGGATAAAGTTTTTACTCCAGAACTAACAAACGACTTTAAATATCTAAATAACCTGCTGAAGAAACTTCCAATGCCCCTATTACGCTGGTAAATGTTTGGAGCTCTGTATAAATCACCAATGTCTGTTAAATACCCCCCGCTTTGTTTTATATAGTAACGGGTGTAATAAGCGTTCATGTTGAAATTTTACAGTTATGGTTAGAGTATTATTGTCCCAGCAAGACTATACAAAATATTTGTGTTTTTCCCCTTATTTATAGTCTGTTTTTAAAAAATGAAGCATTACATATGTTGGTATGTAACTTGGTGCAAAGTCAATTAATTCACCTTGATCATTGGTTAGCTTTATAGAAATACTTTCAATGAAACTTTTCTCAAAGGGGCAATATTCGACGTGTTTAAATCGCAAAACATTATTATTTTTCGTGAGTAGTGGTAAAACTTTAAGAAATCTTGTATGCATATTCCCAATTATTCTTGGCTGTATTATGTCAGTGTACACATATATCATATTAAAATCATTTTCTTTTTCTTCGATTCAGCGTTTTACTTGTGCTGGCGGTTTGTTTTTAATTTGCTCGTCCACAGCTTTCTGTAATCCCTCATCAACAGCTTCACTTACAATTTCAGGTTTACGTTTTCCCACAGGTGTTTGTAAAAATAAGTGTGATAAAAATGTTTCCAGATCGCTAAATTTATTCTCAAATGGTACAGGGGTGGTTTTATATGTACCCGGGCCTGTCTTGTCGTACGGTATGTTTAAAATAGATGTGGGTTTAACGAATTATCATGCAAATTTTTAAAAACGTTTTTTATTTGCTCTTGAACGGTGTTAAGCTGTTGTTCTTTTTCATCATCGCTTAAGTCGTCATTATCGAATTTTAAATGGGCGATTAACACACTGCCGAATTCGTTTAATGTCAATTTTGCCGGTAAAGGTCTTTTTATTTTAATGGTTGCACCGATATCTTTAAGATCAATATAAAACTTGATGTTTTTTTTTCGTCTTTTTCAACATTGCGAGATCTTAAAATATTCTCCATCATATTTATCAGGGCATCATAATCGTTTACATTCATATCATTTTGACCGAGTAAATCCTCAATAAAATTTCGACACGGTTTATGTCATTTATTACACTCGCTCTTCTTATTCTGGAAAGAACTCGCGCAGTTAATTTATTTAAATATGCTTTATGATGCGGTTTTGAGAGTACTTCTTTCAAATCAGTTATAAGGGTGGACAATTTAACAACGTTTTTCTGAATTTCTATTTTATGTAAAAAATCTACCGTGTAATAAAGATTAGTTTTTCTGAATTGAAACCCAAAATAATTAACTCTGGATGTGTTTCGTTTCACCTGTTTACTCGAATGGCCAAGATCGTCATTGTCGATGCATAAAAACTGCTATCTTTAATATCGACAGGCATAACTATATTTTTTTACACTGTTTAAAGTCGATCCCAAGCTTGGTCTGTTTCACTTCTTGTTTGTGATTTTTGAGTTTTTAAGCGGGTACTTTGTCGCACTGGGGCTTTCCTTACTGGGAATGCAAGAATATTCTGTCTGGGGTTAGATTGCGAAGGTCTTAATATAGACGATGTGCTTTGCGATTTTTTATCCTTTTTGGGGACGCTTGCAAAACTTGCGTCTTTATCCTGGTCAATAAGGCCGATAGCTTCATCAATGTCCATGTCTACCGGTATAGTGATCTGTGTTCTGCCATCGTCTGCAGTAACAACACGATATTCTTTACTTTTCTCTTTTGACGATGGCTTAAGTTTTGTCGTCAGCCGTCAGGTAGTCATGGGGATAAACACGAAGCACAGATCTAAGGATTTTTGTGCTTCTTGCCGTAACTGTCTACTCTGTCGGAAGTGCGACTATACCCTCCCCGTGGGGGCGACTGGAAACAGATCTCTGGTTATCTGGAGATGCTGGCGAATTGTAGTCGGGCGGAGAGAAGAACAACTCTCTTACAAAAAATTACCCCAATCTAAGGTGGAACAGCTACGCCGAGAGATGCATGGCCAAGGGGGTGCTTGGTCGCTAGTAGCGAACTCTGGATACCAGGCGACCTCCAGTTTTAAGTATCTCACGGTACTAGCCTTCCCAATTGTTAGCGGGCACTGCGTTGGGTGACTGTTTTGTTGCCCATTTACTCGTGGGATTTTTATGGATATTGTTCTGATAAAACCCGATGAGCGGGATGCTGCTCCAAACGCATCAACAGAGGCGTCAGCCACTGTCATAGAGACCATTGGGTCTCAATCTTCTACCTCCCAAGGTGGAGCTGTTGGGCACGCTGACGAAGGTGTAGTGCAGGCTTCTGAGAACAAGTTCTCAGGGTCTGAGGTGGCTGGTACAAAGGTATCAGTGGGTGCGGAGGTGCCGAATGGTGCCGATGTACCTTTAATTGAAGCTGGGGTTAAACAGGCGGAACTCAGTGTTCCGGAGCCTGCTTTCACCAAGCTCACCTCTGGCCAGAAGAGGCGATTCAAGAGGGCTTTAGCAGTGGGCTCTCTAGGGCAAAGGCCTTGGAGTTGGCCCTTGAGAATCGCGCTGCGGAACCTGAACTCAAGAGAGTAAGGTCGGAGGAGCAGGCCCCGGATATTCCAGGATCGAAGAGATCCAGGATGGACCTGAAAGGTGCAGTTCCGCCTACCTTTAGCGAGGTAGTCGGCTCCATTAAACTTGGCATTATCTCCACGGACATTTCAAGTCAGCCCCTATCATCAGAGCAGATGGCTTTGATCCAGGAGGCTATAATTGATGTGGCCATTGAGAGAGCAAGTGCGGCTGTCAAACCCGTGTTCCAAGGCTGTGTGCCTAGAACCGGATGGCTCCTCCTTGTTTGCTCAAATGAGCTCACATCGGAGTGGGTAAGGGAGAGTTTTGGGCTCATCAAGAGCAAATGTGCTCTTGATGTTGCTCTGGTGGAGGAGGGAAATTTTCCACGGACTCATGTGGTTCGGGGCTATTTCTCCCAAAGTCTTTCCCTGCCCATCTCTAAAATACTGGAAACTGTCGCCGCCCAAAATGACTTAGCGGCAAAACAGTGGAAGGTCATGCAGAGGTTGCCGTCGAATCAACTCCTGCAGTTGGTGATGGCCGTAGACGATGTGTCCATGGCCAAATTGGCCGAACTGAAGGGCAGAATTGCTTACAGGTTCGGCCAAACTAAACTAATAATCAAAGACTTCGCGCACTGGAGGTCAGTCTGTTTTGAGCAGTTCGAGGGGAGGAGAAACGATTGGGGTTTCTCGGACCGCGGTCTCGACTTCTTCCAACCCAAATGTTTTGGGTGCTGTATCTGTACCCGATGCTGTCGCTGTTGGTGGAGAGCCCAGTGTCGGGTCGGTGACGGTGCCCACTACAAGCGAGCCAGTTAGGAAGGGTGCTAGTGAGCCCCTTCCTGTGGCACGCTCTGCCTTCGCTCCAGACGCGACCCTACCTCTGGAGCCGAGACGACTGTCCAAGGCTGCTCCCGCTGCGGCTGGTGGCTCTTCCCGGCTAGGGGTGGCCCCGCTGCGAGGGAAGAAGCCGAGTGGATTGGCCCAGGGAACGACGTCTGCTGGCAGAGGAAGGTCGTCTAGCAGGGTCCTGCCAACATTCCCCCGGGGAGCCAAGACTAGAGGGTCTAGGCAAGCGAAAAATGCGGCGCTAGTTCAGCGTTCCCGTGTGATGCCCCTCGTGGGAATCCCTTGATTTGTTTTGGTTGTAAGTAATTCAGTTTATACTACTGTTCTTGATCGATAGTTCTGTAGATTAGAGCAGCAATGGTGCTGGCTCCTTGGATACTTTGGTTGGAGCAGCAATTGTGCTGCCTCCGGGATAACTTGAGCAGCTAGATCAGCTGTGGCTCAGTGGGACTAGGTTTAGAGGCTGGAGCAGCTAGCGAGAGCAGGCTCCTTACTGAAAGACTTCTTCCAACTTTATGCCTGGCGTTTATTTAATCCCTTCTTATTTTATACAAAAATGTTCTTACCCTAAATTGCCGATATTGGAGGGGATAGTCAAGCCTTTTCCAATAATCAATATTTGTAATGCCTTCCTCTGCATTCTTCCCACGACCCAAATTCCAGGTTGCCAAAAATTCCCTTATCAGCGCATTGCGCAAAGCACTGCAATTAGTTGCATGTGCTTTGCACATGTTTAGCTTGTTGCTGGCTTAGGTTGCCGCGCACGCTTGCAGGTCAATACTCCTACCGTTTCTAATTGCTTCACACAAAAGTGTAAACAAAGGAATGCTTACGTGCGGCCTAATTGCCCTGGCCATGTGTGTCATAATTGGGAACGGGTTCACATTTCCGTGCATAGGGAAGAATGCATTTTGGCGTTTCGAAGGCCATGACTCTTGACGAGTCATTGCACATATGTTTATTACTGTGTTTATTACACCCGGGAGAACTGTAAGGTGCTCTCAGGACCCTGCAGATTAACCTGCACCATGCCAAAGGGGCAGCGGCAACGCTGTGCAGCATCTTCTCTTAAGAAAAACTCCGCTTTGCGCTCATCCAAGAGCCGTGGGTAGCTTGTGGTCAGGTCAGAGGACTTAACACAGGCTCAAGTAAGTTAGTGTATGACCGGGGGGCAGGAATGCCTCGTGCGGCCATCCTCATTAGTGAGAATGTCAAATTTCTCCCCCTCACTAATTTTATCTCCAGAGATCTTACTGCGATCTCAATTATGGTTCCAACTACTGAGGGTCAACAGGAAATTGTTCTTGCCTCCGCTTACTTCCCCGGAGATGAGGCAAATGTGCCTCCCGTTGAAGTCCAGGAACTGGTAGAATATTGTCAAAATTCACGTCGGCAATTTCTCATTGGCTGTGACGCTAATGCCCATCACACTGTTTGGGGCAGCAGTGACGTTAATGCCAGAGATGAACATCTCTTGGAATACCTCCTATGTAAGCAGGTTGAAGTTCTTAACAGGGGATGTAAGCCTACTTTCATAACTGCCACCCGAAGAGAGGTTCTTGATCTCACTCTGGCTAGCAGAATCCTCTCAGGATCCATTAGTAACTGGAGAGTTTCAGATGAGGCCTCTTTGTCGGATCATCAGCACATCAGATTCGACATCCCTGGTCGCACTGAACTTCGAGTTTCTACCTCTCCCAAGCGTACCAATTGGGAGGATTTCCGAGTCTTAGTGAACTCGAAAGCTGACTCGCTTTTCACCTCTATAAATACTCCTAGTGAGCTAGAGGCGGCTGCTGCTCAGCTTAATGATGTGCTAATCTCCTCTTACGTTGGTAGTAGCGTGACTGTCGTTCACCAATCGGCGCGCAACGTGCCCTGGTGGAGCGATACGCTGTTCTGCAAGCGTAGGATGGTAAGGAGATTATTTAATAGGGCTAAACGCTCGAATCAGTGGGACGAATACAGAACCACTCTCACTGAATATAACAAAGAGCTGAGACGCTCGAAGCGTGATACCTGGAGAAGGCACTGCAGTACTTTGGAGTCGATGCCGGAGACAGCTCGCCTGCACAAGGCGCTTTGCGGTGGCGCCTCTAATACTATTGGTCTCATGAAGAAGCAGGACGGCTCCTTCACAGACGGTCCTAAAGACACGCTGGAATATTTGCTTCAGGTACATTTTCCAGGTTGTGTCATTATGGACAGCACCACTCCCACGATGGACCCTGACAATAATATTGTTCCCAATAGTAGGTCCGCCAGTCTGTCAGGAGTGATTTTCGATAGGGACAAGGTTAAATGGGCGGTGTCCTCTTTTCAACCTTACAAATCCCCGGGAGGAGATGGAATTTTTCCAGCCCTTCTGCAAAGAGTCTTGGACGTCATCTTAGATGCCTTAGTCTGTCTTTTTAGGCCTAGATTTAGTTGGGGATATATACCAACCCAGTGGCGGAAGGTTACTGTGGTTTTTATTCCCAAACAAGGAAATAGGCCCATGGATCAGCCCAAATCGTTCAGACCTATAAGTCTCACGTCATTTGTGCTTAAGACAATGGAGAGACTGTTAGACCTATATATTAGGTGCCAACTAGAGCGATCAATACCATTGCATCGCTTTCAGTTTGCCTATGTAAAGGGCAAATCAACGGAATTTGCATTGCACTGCCTGGTCGAGAAAATCGAAACAGCCTTACGGTCGAAGGAAATAGCTCTTTGTGCTTTTCTGGATATTGAAGGCGCTGTCGATAACACTGGGTATGGATCTATTACCAGAGCTCTCAATCAGAGTGGCCTGGACTGCCATACGATCACTTGGATCAGTAGTATGCTGAAAGACCGCGATATCTCATCCGTATTCAAATGTCTGCATTAGGGCAGTGAGAGGCTGCCCACAGGGAGGAGTTTTGTCGCCATTGCTATGGTCGTTGGTTGTGGACGACCTGTTAAGCAGGCTATGTGAGCTAGGCTACACAGCGATCGGCTATGCCGATGATCTGGCAATAATTGTGTCGGGAAAATTCGGGTCGACTGTCGCTGACCTTATGAAGTCAGCTCTCGGTGTGGTCCTTCGGTGGTGTGCCGGCGAGGGTCTCTCAATTAATCCGAGCAAGACAGTTCTCGTCCCATTTTCTAAGAAATACAAACTGAACCTTGGTTCTATTTGTATTCAAGGTACGACCCTTGAGTATTCGAGTGAGGTCAAATATCTAGGGGTTTTACTAGATAAAAGACTAAGCTGGAGTGCTCATCTCGACTACGCGCTCAATAAAGCCACTAGAACTTTTAGGGTCTGTAGGAGACTTTTCGGAAGAAGCTGGGGTCTCACGCCGAAAATGATTTACTGGTTATACACCAGAATGGTTAGACCTGTGGTGACTTACGGATCCACTGTTTGGTAGCCCAAGATGCAACAGGACTCGACTGTCGTAAAATGCAACAAGCTTCAACGGCTTGCTTGCCTCTCCATGACCGGAGCCATGCGGACGTGTCCGACCAGAGCTATGGAGGCTATAATCGGGCTTAGTCCGCTTCATCTTTTCATTTTGGAAAGTGCGGTTGCTTGGGCCCTGAGAATCAGAGTTTCGAACCAGCAACCGTGGTGTACCCGTGGACACATTGGAATTTTAAATAAGGTTCCTCAGTTATCGGTTTGTTTTTTACCGAACCGCATGACTGGGGAGCTGCGCTTCGGGAAGAGATTTGGCGTATCAATTCCCAAACGATCAGTTTTGCCCACCTCTTGATCCCAATGGACTTAAGTGGTTCACTGATGGATGCAGGATAGATAATGGAGCTGGTGCTAGCATTTATGGGTCAAACTCCAAAGTTTCGAATGCAATGGGCAAATGGCCGACGGTCTTTCAAACAGAAATCCATGCTATCCTGTCTTGCGCCAAACTTATTCTTGAAAAAGGAATTAAAGGTGCAACTATTACTATCTTTTCGGATAGTCAAGCAGCCTTCAAAGCGCTCTCTGCATGGAGCTTTTCTTCGAGAAGCGTCATTGAGTGCTTTAATGTGCTCCAGTGTCTGGCCTTGCGGAACAGGGTCTCTCCGTGTTGGGTTCCGGGACACTGTGGAATCGAAGGCAATGAAATTGCCGACTCACTTGCCAGAGAGGGTTCTACGTCCAAATTTATAGGTCCAGAGCCTTTCTGTGGCATTGCTTGGTCCTCTATCAGATTTCTGATTGCGATCTGGGTTAGGAGACTCCAACAGTCTGGTTTCAGCACTGCTTCTGGACTCCGTCAGGCTAAAGCGCTGATAAGACCCTTTGACTACAAAAATGTAATCAACTTGAAAAAGACATTCCTACGATTGCTGGTGGGTTACCTTTCTGGTCACCATAGACTGAGATACCATTTGTATAAAATAGGGCTGTCTGACGAAACTGAGTGTCGTCTGTGCTTGGAAGGTGAAGAAACTTCCTTCCACATTCTATGCGAATGTCCAGCGTTAGTCTGGCTGAGAAGACGGATCTTTTTGAGGGAGTTTTTGGACCCCTTGGACATACGATCCGCTTCTATAGGGGACCTCCTTGCTTTCATTAGGAAGGCGGACGGTAGCCTATCCTAAGTAAGGGGCTGTGCACAATAGACCACTCTTTTGGTAGCAGTGCCAACCGTAAGGGTTGCCTCTAATTAATAATAATAATAATAATGGCTTAAGGTTTTTAACGGCAGCACTGGCTGATAAGAGTCTGTTTCGGTCAGGAGATAAAGACTGTTTTGGGGTTGTTTCTTCATCGAATGGTGTTTCAAAAAAATCCTCTATAGGCTCTGGTGTTGGTTGTGCGACGTCTATAGGATCAGGTACTACGCCTTAAAAACAAATCTAGTTTGTGTCACATTATCTCGTTTTTTTGTTCAACTTCGGCGCCCTGTTTAACGTTAATTATTTCTTTTTTCGGCGTGTTAATAACTTTAAGTTTCCGTTTTAAATTAATTAATTAATTAATTCGTTCCAATAGTTATACCATTTTTCCTTATCAGATAATTGCTTGCTATTTAAAATTTTGTTCATAGATTTATCAAATAAAGTTTGATTTGCCGTATCTTCGATGTCGTTTTTCAGTTTTTCATACACCTCTGGTGACAGAAGCAGCATTTTGTTTAAAGATTTATTTCGGTACATATTTCTCGATTAAAGTCCCAATTATTCCTGAAAGCACACTTCCTAGCAAGACTGGCAAAAATCCACTTCTCTGTATTAATATTTTACGCTGTCTTGGCACAGAACGTTTTGCTTTAACTAATTTACGCATATCCTTTTTATACTTGCAAAGTTGTCGGAACATTTTTCCACGAAGCGTGTGATTACCTTTCAAAGTATTGTACGCAATCTTGCATGGGGTCTTTATTACTTCTGGGTCAGCATTTTTTAATATTGCATTTCGTAAACATGGTTTAGCTGTTTTAAGAATGTACAACATATACCTGTTGTCCTTTAACCGTCTCATTCTCGATACCATAATTGCTGTTTAAATTTTCGTATGAACAAAAACACGTTGTGTATTTCTTATCAAATATATCGGATCGAAATCTTAGTGCTTCGTTAATACCTTGTGTTAGGTCAATCAATAAACACCCGTGCGGCAACTGAGTAATTTGTTTATATATTCTTATTAATTCGGAACTATTTTCAGGGTGTATTTGTTTCGCAAGGTGATGAAATTGACTCTTATCTCGAGGGTTCTTGAAAACGCATAAATATTTACAATTTAACGATATGTCTCGGCAGAATTTCCCTTGATGGAAAACATTTTGCGTTACAAGAATTACTGAAAAATTACGGTGGTGGGATCCTTTTGTAAAAAGCTCACATATTTGTTTAGAGAAAGCATTTAGCATCATATCATCCAGCACAATTAATATTGGGTCGTTTGCGTCATTTGGGAATTCTTCAGGTATAAAATTTATATACTCGATATTTTTGCACGATACATTGGATGGTAACGCCTTTTTTTCGGCATTACACCACAGCACCTTTTTTATTTGTGGACGAATCAAAGATATATTATTGTCAAGAAGTTTTTCTATAAACGTCGTCTTTCCACATCCTGACGGTCCAGCAACCATGATTGTAAACGGGTGATTGAATTTCACAACCATTGTTAAAAAAGCTAGTATATGAACAGTATTTATCTGTGAGATCTATTTATACATTTTTATTGAAGATGAGTAGAAGACAGGTTGTAAACGAATTACACAGACCCGCGCGTAAGAATTTCAAACGCCGCGGAGTGACCATCAAAGGTATTGACGATCTATGGCAAGCTGATAGATATGACACCATTTGCATCGGAAAACCAAAACTTTCGCTTCTTGCTCACTGTTATTGATTGTTTTTCAAAATATGCATGGGCAGCCCCGGTCAAAAATAAGAGCGGAATTGTGGATACAAAGGCTATGGAAAATATATTTGAAAAGTCGTCACGATACCCCCGATTTTTACAAACAGATGATGGTAAAGAATTTTACAACAATCAATTCCGTGGGCTAATGAATACGCATAATATTAACCATTATTCCACCTTCAGTGCCTTGAAGGCTTCAATTGTCGAAAGATTTAATCGTACATTAAAGGGTATGATGTGGAAAGAGTTCAGTATGAATGGTAATTGTCAGTGGCTAACAATGCTTGACTCACTTGTACTATACTTGTATAAGTATAATAAATCATTTCATCGCACCATAAAGATGCGTCCGATTGATGTAACGCATAGAGTCGAAAAACGTTTATATCTGAAAACATATAAATACCCGAAGCGCGCATCCAAAGCACCATCAAAGTATAAAGTTGGCGATTTTGTTCGTATAAGCAGGCACAAACATGTGTTTGAGAAAAGTTATACGCCCAATTGGTCAACGGAAATTTTCACAATAGATTAAGTCAAAGACACAACTCCTGTAACTTATATTCTGAGAGATTATCGACAAAATACAATACAGGGGGGTTTTTATGAGCAGGAGCTGACACCAGTCAAACACCCCGATTTATATCGCGTTGAAAAAGTTTTAAAACATCGCGCAAACAAGGCTCTTGTTAAATGGCTTGGTTTCCCCAGTGAGCACAATTCCTGGATAAGTATTAAAGACATTGTCTATGAACAATAAGAGTTTTTATTGTTTAATTAAAAATATTCGTGTTTTTTCTTATGAAGTATTTATTAAAATTCTGTACGTAAACGTACGTCTGAACTCGCTAAATTATTTACAACCATATTTTTCCTGAACCTCTCTAGCTCCTAGGTTTTCAATCTATTTTAGTTACATGGCACACTTACAAACTACTATAAACTACACTCTACTCTACGTTACATGGCACACTTACAAACTACTATAAACTGCACTCTACTACAGTACTTAACATGCCGCCCCCTTTGAGAGCAGCAAGCTCTCAATCTTCAATCGGTAAGGGTGCAATCTTTGTTATTGCACGACGAAGAATTCCAGTTGGTGTCTTGATATCGACTACTCGAACTTTGCCATCCTGTCCTGGTATGGCGTTTATTATTCTTCCCATTAGCCACTTCTGAGGAGGTAAGTTTTCCTCGCAAACCAAGCCAAGTGAACCAATTAGGACATTTGGAAAAGCTGTCTTCCATTTGTATCTGAAATGCAGATTTGTCAGATATTCCTTGGACCATCTTTTCCAAAAATGTTGTTGAATTGCTGAGATACAACGCCACCTTTGGGTATATGCGCTATTTGAATCAGAAACATCAGGTTCTAACAAACAGTGTATAGGTGCTTGACTCCAAAAGTGTGCTGGAGTCAAAACTTCTTCGTCATTAGGATCTGAAGAGATCGGACAGATTGGACGGGAATTCAAAATGGCTTCAATTTGACAACATACAGTAGTCAATTCTTCGAAAGTTAACAGTGCATTTTGAAGAGATTTAAATAAATGGGTTTTTGCAGATTTAACTGCTGCCTCCCAAATTCCTCCGAAATGCGGCGATCTCGGTGGGATATGATGAAAACTTATTCCTTCTTGCGTACACCAAATCTTGATGCTTGTCTGTACTACTTGACTAAGAAATGCTTCTTTAAGATCACGTAAAAGTCTCTTGGGTCCAACGAAATTTGTCGCGTTATCGCAGTGAATATGCTTGCAAAGACGACGACGACTAACGAAGCGTTTCAGTGCTGCGATAAAGGCTTCTGACGTTAAATCCGATACTACTTCAAGGTGAATTCCTCGTGATAAAAAACACACGAATACGCAAATGTAAGATTTGTATGGTCTTTTGCCTCGAATTTTGTAAGTCGTATAAATGGGTCCACAGAAATCAACACCTACGTTCTCAAAGGCACCACCTCCGCATACTCGACGTTTAGGAAGATCTCCCATTATTTGTTCGGGCAATTTAGGTCTGTATTTGAAACAATGTATGCATTCTTGAACAATCTTTCTAGCATAGTGTCTGGCATTTAGAATCCACACCAGCTGACGACTATAAGCCACTAGTGCTTGAGCACCTGCATGAAAATTTTTAATATGTAGATCTCTAAGATAGGACTTGGCAAAGTCATTGTTTTTTGGTAAAAGCAAAGGATATTTAGCTGCATAGGGTAAATCAGCATTTGCCAGTCTTCCACCTACGCGAAGTAATTCTAATTTATCCAGAAACGGGTTCAATATTTGTAGATTACTGTTCAAAGAGCCTGAATCGTTTTTCTTCAAACAAGAAATTTCTGCGGCAAATTCGACATGTTGAATAATCCAAATAGCTTTCATCATAGCTGCTTCCATTTCCATTGAATTAATGCATCCAATAACGATTTCATGTCCCTTCCTTTTTAACTGAATGTTTCCTATAAATCGAAGTATATAAGCCAAAATTCGAAGGACTTTTGTGTGACTGCTCCATTTGTTCAAAAAATTGGCAAAAGAATCTTCCACTACACAACTTAAAATGGTAACTTGCGTTCTTTTTTCTGGCAAGTTATTTATTTTGTCCATATTTTGTGGCCAGAAATCAGGTGAATTATGTAAAAAATCAGGTCCACAAAACCAGAACGATTCCTTCAATTGGTTTACAGTAGCTCCCCTTGACACTATATCAGCTGGATTTTGTTTGGTGGGAACATATCTCCATGTAGCTGAACTAGTCAATTCCTGTATAATAGATACCCTATTCGCAACGAAAGTTTTCCAGCTTGATGCGTGTGATGAAAGCCAACCTAAAACAATCCGCGAATCTGTCCACAGGTGTACTGACTGAATTGGATTCCGGATAATATCCTTAAGTCGATTAACTGTCTGTGATAAGAGTTCTGCTCCACACAATTCCAAACAAGGTAGCGTTCTCACAGTCTTCGATGGTGCTACTTTAGACTTGGCTGTTATCAAATGGACGCTAATTTTGCCTTCTTCATCGATACTTCTACTATAAATACAGCAGCCATATGCACGAGTAGATGCATCGCTGAAACCATGAAGCTCTATCTGAACTGCTTTCTTCTCACTCAGGATGAAGCGTGGAATCTGTATGGTATGGATTGTGTCTAAGTCTTCCAAATAACGTTCCCAACGATCGCTTAATTCCAACGGAAGAGATTCATCCCAACTTAGATTAAGGAGCCATAACTCTTGCAAAAACACTTTTCCCTTCACTACAACGGGATTTACTAATCCCAAAGGATCAAACAGCTTGGAAAGACCTGATAAAATAGTTCGCTTTGTAATTCTTGTTGAACTGGTCCTCTCTATTTTGCATGAGTAAACAAATTTGTCAGATGTAGGCTCCCATGCAATGCCCAAAGTCTTAATGATATCGAGGTCATGCAACTTCAGCGGCTTTTCTAAATGGGAATCTGGAATATGTGCTAAAACGGACTTTATATTAGAATACCATTTCTTGAGTTCGAATTTTGCAGATAATAGAATGTGTTGCACATCAGCTTGCAAACGTAGAATGCCATCTTCAGTGTCTGCTCCAGTGAGCAGATCATCAACATAGAAATCTTCTTTAATAACTTTGCTTGCTACAGGGTACTTTTCAATATTTGCATCAGCCAAATGTTTTAGACAACGAGTGGAAAGAAATGGTGCTGCTGCAGTGCCATATGTAACGGTATTTAGTTTAAAAGTTTGAAGATCTCCAGTTTCAAAGTTTCTCCATAGAATACATTGTAGATTTCTATCTGCTTCGTCAACTAATATTTGACGATACATCTTGTGTATGTCTGCGGTAAGAGCAAATCTCCAACAACGAAACCGAATTAATATAGAGTAAAGATCATTTTGAACCCTTGGACCTACCATCAAAATGTCGTTTAATGAGACTTGTGACGCAGTGCGACATGAAGCGTCAAATACGACCCGCAATTTAGTAGAAGTACTCTCTGGACGCAATACACAACTATGTGGCATGTAGTATTTGACCAATGAATTATCAAAATTGAGATCTGGTTCCATATGACTTAGATTGTAATATTCTTCTAAGAAAGAATGATACTGGGTCTTTAATTCCGGGTTTTTGTTTAACTTGTATTCTAATGTTTGCAATCGTTTTTTAGCTATGTCGTACGAATTTCCCAATACAGACACTGGAGATTTAAATGGCATTCTGACAATATATCGGCCATTCTCGTCTCTTTTGACAGTTTTCAAAAAATGCTCTTCACAAGTCTGTTGTTCCGGTGTGTACAGAGTGTTATTAGTTTTAAGACTTTCGATTTCCCAAAATTTTTCCACAATCGCGTTTAATGTTTCCTCTGGTTGATGTTGTTCAACAACTGAAATCAAGCTGTGCATTTGTATAACAGATGGATGGAGATTATAAGCACCGCACACAACCCAACCGAACAACGTCTTTTGAAATGTGGGCAAACCAGGAGCTAATTTAATTTGACCAACACACAAAAGTTCTAAAAATCTGTCAGCGCCTAAAAGCATGTCGATTCGCTTTGGCTTGTAAAAACTAGGGTCCGCTAATTCAATATTTTTTGGAATGTTCCATGGTTTGACGTCAACTTCTGTTTCAGGATGTAATCCAGTGATTGTAGGAAGAATCCACAGGGTCAAATCAGTTTGAAAGTCATTTGTTCTGGACTTTATTGTGGAACACACTTCATAGCAAACCTTGGCACCAATGTCTCCTATGCCACTTATATCGTAATCAATGCGTTTTCGCTTTAAGCCCAAATTATGTGATAGTTCCGCTGTTATGAAATTGAGCTGCGAAGCTGAATCTAACAATGCCCGAGCCGGCTTGTAACAACCAAATTTGTCTTTAATGTAAATTATTGCGGTTGCTAAAAAAACATAATTTTTAGGCGATTCAAGTTGAGTATCTTGTGCAGCTGAACAAAGCGATGCAGGAGTTTTTGAAGAATTCGCTACATATCCTTGTGAATTATTGATCTTACTTTGTTGCGCTATTGATGCCAATTGTGATGGCTGAGAAGCTGAGGAAGAATTGTTTGTTTCATATCGATGCAATAAAGTATGATGTGGTTTAGAACATACTTTACATTTGGAAGAACGACAAAGTTTCAACGAATGTCCTTTAGATAGGCAATTGATACATAACGATAACCTTTTTGCTATTTCGAAACGTTCAAGCACAGATATTTCCATAAACTTCGGACAGCGGGCAATTGAATGGTTCCCATTTGAACATACAACGCAGTTAGGATACGTGATGTTTAATGCTGTAGATGTCCTAGTAGACATGTGATCTCCTTTGCATGATCTGTGTTTTTGTAAATTAGGCTCTGCATGAGATTTTTTTTCTCTAGCTTCAAGAAATTGACAATGTCTGCTTAAAGCTTGTTCACACTGATTCCATGTTGGATACTCGGAGTAATCAATTTTTTCATCCCATCGAGCTTGCGAATCTGAATCCAATTTACTACATCCTATACTATTAAACGAGCAATATTTGTATATATATATATATATATATATCGGTAATCGCGTTCTAGAAAACGGCTCTAAGGATTTTGATGAAAATTACAGAATAGGGGTTTTTGGGGGCAAAAAATCGATCTAGCTAGGTGTCATCTCTGGGAAAACTCGTTTTCCGCGAGTTTTCACGATCCAAACAACGATATTGTCTTGCCTATGAAGTAGATTGAAAAATTCGGAAGTCGTGGTATCTGTTTCAATAGTTCAGTGGTAGAGGGTAGGTCTCATGTGCCGAAGGCTATGGGTTCGATTCCTGGAGTGGCTGGCCTTTTTTTTCTTTTTTTTTTTTCTAATAATAAGAATAATTTCTGTCTGCGAAATAGATATCGAAAATTTCTCTAAAGATTTGTTGAAAAACAATAATTGTTGTACACAATTTAAACTAGAAATTACATACTATCGTTAATCGCGGTCTAGAAAACGACTCAACGGATTTTGATGAAAGGTTTGAGAATAGGGATTTTTCGGGGTATAAAATCAATCTAGCTAGGTTTCATCTTTGGGAAAACTTGTCTTCTGCGAGTTTTAACGATCCAAACAACAATATTGTCTTTCCCAATAATCAGATTGAGGAATTCGCAATACATCGTGTTTGTTTCAATAGCTCAATGGTAGGTCGTAGGTTCAGATTTTCATATGGGTCAGACTTTTTTTCATTTTTGTCCATAAAAGATGTTTTTTTTTAAACAAAACAGTAAACAATTATTTTAATACGAGATATTATAAACGAGCACTGTCTGAAAGCAAAATGGATCTCAAAATCCGCTCTAAGGATTTTTTTAAAAACGTGTTGTACTAGAGATAATGTATTTTTGGATTATGTGAAAGTTTTTTATAATTGTGAAAATGGACTATAAAGAAGAAAATAATTTGGTTTTTCTACAGAGGATTTTCCAAAAGTAAAATCATATTTTTTCTTCTCTTTAGTCTGTTTACATAAATAGTGTAGACAAATGTCAGAAAACCAAAAAGTTTTTTTTTTTTTTCTACTGTTTGGTCTTAATCGATCAATTGCCCGAAGCATTTCCCATAAACAATTAATTCCCATCTGGTACTTGGGCAGTAGGACTATTAGTCCTGTTAAATTGTTGTGGACTTATTGGAATCTTAAACAGGAATGAATGCGGATTGTCGTTTTATGACCCACGGTCGTATTAATTGTATATTTGCTGTTATTGGAATTATTTCAATAATGAAATAATACGAAGCGGTACCATCATGTAGCGGCCGCATTATTACGGTGAGTGACGTCACAAAAAATTGTTTCATGGAATGCTGCGGTAGTGGTTTCTAGGATAGCGTTAATACAGACCATCACGAAATATGAAGCTCGACGGTAGCTCTTTACGGTGGAGAACTGTGTGTGCGTAGACAAAAAAAAGTCTTATTGTTATTTTCTGCGTAAAATAGGCGAAATACTCAAAAAAACAAGTGCTATATTAATTTATATAATTTTACTTAAATATATATTTAATATTCTTTATAATATTTGCCAGTTTTACCGATTGAAATATTCAAACTGACTCCGAATTCTAAATTTACAACTACTGCCACCGTCATTGTCGCTATATTTGGGTACGCCGTTTTGCTTACCTCACTCACCGTATTAATGCGGCCGCTACTTGACGGCACCGCTTCAAACCAGAGCTTAACAGAAGATTCGAACGCTTGCCCAAGGCGTTGCCAAAGAATATCTATCTAGCGAAGGCCAATTTAAAAGTACAGCATGATTGTCAGAAGCAAAGAATAACTACGTCAGAGGCTGCGAACTTTTTAGTACCCTTTCCCTCTTGTACGCTGTGTACATTAGATTAGTGTCCTCTCTCTCACATGTTTCTTTTTAATCTTTTTTCCATATACACTCAAAAAAGAGTTTCGGTTCTTATTAAATAGATATTCTTTGGCGTTAAGTTAACGTAACTTCCGAGCATAGCTCGGTCTCCAGGTACTACTAAATAAATTATGATTGAGTTTAAAACATCAGTGTCGCTTCCAAGGGCTCGCAATGCACTTAGATGTGCACTAAAGTTGTCGATTAAATGGCGTAATTGAACTGCACTACCCCTTGCGACTTTTGATAGTTCGAACATTTCTACAATATGTTCTTGAAAGATAAGACATTTGTTGTCAAACCGTTCTTTCAGCTTATTAAGGGCTTGATTATATGTGATATCCGATTTTCCCAAAGACTCTACAGAACGAAGTGCTGCACCAGACAAACAACTTAACAAATGACTATATTTTTCAGTAACAGATTTATCTGAATCTTCGTGAACGAGTTTGTTGAAAGTAGCGATAAAATTTGGATATTCTGAATATTTTCCAGAGAACTGTGGAAGTTTCAATGGAGGCAATATGGGCTTTTTCGGCATGTAAGTGATAGAAGCAGATGACAAAGATGTATTAGCGTCTGGTAAATCTGACTGCTTGTTAGACATTAATGAAAGGATCTTCGACTTAACTTCGCAATATAAATCCTCAATCTCTCCTCGAACTACATTATTGTTTGAATCATTTGGAGAAAGTTTTTCTATGGTGCACTGATGTGAAAGAAAAGCCTTCCAATACGACTCCAAAATGCCCAACCTACACTCCAAATCTGTTGGCGATAGCGCATCTAATTTGTTGTTTATATAAGTTTTAATGCGAGTGATGGAACCTTTAGTACTAGATCTTTGAAGCTTCAACTCTTCAAGCTGCTTATCAATATTATTTTGACTTTCTACAGTTGTCATTTTGCGTTAGGAATGTTCCACAGTAGATGATTAAACAAAGAAGTCTTATAAACGAAATGCGAGGATATACGAGTTTCAATTAAATATAATTGAAGATGGCCTTTTATACTTTAATTATTTGCGACAACTATTTATGTTATTATTTGCAAATTTGAAATCGTTTCAGGAACGGGAGTGATGATAGACAACAAAGTTTCAACAACGAAATTCTATATGAATTTTTCCAACGACAGCATCAATTCCGCGAACCAAATTCCTTTTGTTGCAAATATTCGCACTTAATAAATGAAACCTTCTTACCGAAATGAATTTGCTTCGGTATATTGATCCCACAATTATTGAATCTTCCAACCATTTAATGCAGAACTCCAAATTGATGAAAATATCATGCAGTAACGCAGGAAATCCAATTAAAAAGATGAAAAGTTGATGCAGCTAGCTTGATTCTTTCCTTTGATTTCCATACGGTGACTACCAATCTTCTTTACGGTCATCCCTCAAAAAAATGTTCACTTTTTTTTTTTATTTATTTATTTGTGTCCTGTCACGGTCGCCAAAATGAACAATAAGAGTTTTTATTGTTTAATTAAAAATATTCGTGTTTTTTCTTATGAAGTATTTATTAAAATTCTGTACGTAAACGTACGTCTGAACTCGCTAAATTATTTACAACCATATTTTTCCTGAACCTCTCTAGCTCCTAGGTTTTCAATCTATTTTAGTTACATGGCACACTTACAAACTACTATAAACTACACTCTACTCTACGTTACATGGCACACTTACAAACTACTATAAACTGCACTCTACTACAGTACTTAACAGTCTAAGCTCTCATCGGTCAGTTAAAATGTTGAATTTGAAAAGTGAATACGACCGTCTTAAAACATTCGTTCATTTAAAAAATCTTGACACCAGTAAATGTCAAAATTTTGCAAGAAGTGGCTTTTTCTACAGTAATCGAAACGACAATATAAAGTGCTATTTCGGTGCACTCGAAATGAACGCATTTACTACACCTACAAATATAGTGCCAGAACATCAGCGACTCTCACCGAACTGTGTGTATGCCAGTGGAAGGGACGTCTGTGGACTGTACGATAGGCCCATCATAAAGGAACCACCTTCAAAAGTGCGACAATATACCATAAATTGTGTTAAAGCACTGGGAGTCATTCTTCTGACTGTTGGCGTGGTTTGCGAAATTTATCATATTGTGAATTTTTTCTTTAAAAAATCAATGTGAAATAAAAAACAACATTTTAATCTAACTCGTGTTTTATTTAAAATAACCACGCAATTTTTCCTTGACCTCGCCCAACAACAAGATTTTTCGCCCCATTTGCAAATTGATCAAGAGCAACAGCTTATCTCGGATGGTCAAGTACCCCGGTTCTTGCATTATAATTACGCAAACCGCATGTGCTCGACAAAATTTGTTTTTCATCGCGTCTTAGTTACACGCTTTCGCTTTGTTTACGTTGATAAATATTAAGTACGCAAATGTCGGTCATGCCGATTGTATTGCAAGCTAGTTATTTCACCCCTTATCATTATCGCAGCGCAGCGCGCGAGTTACGTTCCCACACTATTGGCGCAGTCAGCGAAACGTGCCAAAAGCGACACCTCAGACAATCGCCCAACTCAGGGAAATTGTGGCAGGCCAACAAAGAGCATCCGACGAAAATATGCAGAATGCGACACCCTAGAAGACAATCGCCCATCTAACCAAAACTGCAGCATTAACAAGTTGATGGGAACCGGGACCCAACCAACGGTCATCATTTTTTCCTAAGTTAAGTCAGTTGATTTTGTTAGTTCTTAGTGAAAGCAACTCCTCTGAAGAGTTAATAAAAGAAAAAGGTCATTTTTCGTCGCTGCTCAATTCTGAAGAATTGAGTTTCGTAAAACCAATAATATAATAAAAAGGAATTAAAAAGTTTGTGTAAATTCGGAAAATGAGTTTTATTTTATTTTTTTTTTGATTAAGCAAACTTAATCATTTTTCTGGCGCAGCCGGTAGGATTTCCTTCTAAAGAACGGAAATCCAGTGAAAAATCGAACGTGAAAGTGAAAGAATATACATATGTAGTGAAAATTAAAACGACCGTGAGTCTGTGAACAGTGAAATTTGAAATCGCGAAACGCGAATGTTAAACAGATCCAATAGACAAAGGGATTTCGATCTAAACCGAGATTTAATTAGAGGTGAAGACGGAGAAAATATGGCAAACCAACAAGACTTTGATTTGTTAGTACAATCAATCCGACAACAGCAACTCGAAATACAACAACTACGAGACCAAATAAATCAACAGGCAAATCAGCAACAAAATCGAGAAGCTAATGTTAGGAACAACAATCCACTTCGCCTAACAACAGATCAGGTACTCACACACTTTCGACACCTGAAACCCTTTTCTGGAAAAGATGACTACAACTTAATGGAATTTATAAAATCTGTGGAAAGTGCAACGGAAATGTGTGACACAGATGAAGTTCAACGATACGCCCTGCAAATTGTTCTGAACGAAAAAATTCTCGGCGAGGCAAGGAGATGTGTACAACGATTGGGAGACGGACTGACCTGGGAAACTGCAAAAACGGAGTTGAGACAACATTTTCGTCCACGCAAAGATTTCGTCGAGCTGGTAAACGAATGTCGGAGTGTGAAGGTAGGAAATCTTAGAGAACTTTTTGAAATTTTTAAAACAGTGAATTACCAATTAAACGAGTTATATAATTTCGAAGAAACTGATAGTAAACCAGAAATTTATTCACCAGAAAATAATGATAGGCATCTTGTCGGAATTTTGATGGAAAAAATTGATAGTTTAGTTCGCGGAAATATAGACAAAAATTTTACTTTGATCGAAATTTATAACAGATTTTCTGAATTAAGGCTCCTTGATGACGAAAGAACAATCAGTGCTGCTCATAGAAAATTTAGAAATGTACCTAGAAATTACAATCGGGAAACTAGTAACAAACTGAATGGACAAGTGTATAGGCCGAACATTAATAATGAAATACATTCCAATAGGTTACCCAACAATTATAACTATAATGCTAACAACTGTAAAAGTAATCAGAGTCATAATGAAAATAACCTACTAAGACAACCTAGATCTAATTCAAATAGATATAATGTAAATAATAATCGAAACAACTCCGGACGATATAACAATACTTATATGAACCAAAACAGAAATTTTAACGGCACCAATTCGAACCAAATTAGACAAACGAATAATAATAACAGTTACAACAATCCAAACAGACATGATAATCATGATGTCAATGAGCCAATGGAAATCGACACATTTCAAGATCATGACGTAAATTTTACCAACCAGCCTCGGGAAGCAAATTACCTGTGATTGCTCTGACAATTAACAAAACGAAGATCAAATGTCTCCTAGACACCGGATCTGATACAAGTATTTTAAAACCCAATATCTTGAAAAATGTTGCAAAAGAACTTTTACCGTACCCTCTCCATTTCTCTACAATAAATGGTATATGTACTGTGACACACAAAATCGTGACACCCATACCCAAAGAATTCTTGATCTCGGGTACTTTCTCCTGGAAAGTAATTGACCTGCCGAGTCAAAAATACGATGCTATAATAGGTATGAATTTTCTAACCCCTTTGAAAGCAAGGGTCGACTTAGAAAATAAATTCCTCGAAGTAAACGATCAAAAAATATTTTTTCTACGTAAAGACCTCCCATTTCTAATAAACAACATATATAACCTTGAACATAGCAAATTAGAAGATTTAAATTTGAATCACTTGAACCATGAAGAAAGAAAAGAGATAGAGAAATTACTCAATCAATACCAGGATCTATTCTATAAAGAAGGAGACGATCTCACTTGTACGGATCAAATACAACACCAGATTATCACAAATGTTAATAACCCCATTTATTCCAAAATATATCGTTACCCGAGATTTCACGAACAAGAGATAGAAAGACAAATTAAGGAAATGCTGGAAGAAGGTATTATAACCGAAAGCAATTCTCCTTACAATAGCCCCTTGTGGATTGTACCGAAAAAGTTAGACAATTCAGGATGCCAAAAGTGGCGAATTGTCATAGATTATAGGAAATTGAACGAGGTTACAATGAATGACAAATTTCCTATACCTAATATCGAAGGAATCCTGGATAAATTAGGTAAAGCACAATACTTTTCTACCCTAGATTTGGCGAAAGGCTTTCACCAAATCCTCGTCCACCCAGAAGATCGAAAGAAAACTGCGTTTTCGACTCCATTTGGACATTACGAATTCACCAGAATGCCTTTTGGACTAAAAAACGCTCCATCTACGTTCCAAAGGTTGATGAATTCAGTCCTTCGTGACCAAATTAACAAAATCTGCGTTGTTTATTTAGATGACATTCTCATCTTTAGCACCTCTTTGCGAGAGCATATCAACAATATAAAAATTATATTTGACAAATTACGGCAAGCTAAATTAAAGCTCCAAATAAACAAATGTAACTTTCTTAAAAAAGAGACTAAGTATTTGGGTCACATTTTAACATCGGATGGGATCAAGCCGAATCCCCACAAAATAAAGGTCATCCAGGATCTCCAACTTCCCTCCACTCAGAAACAAATTAAATCGTTTTTGGGCCTAACAGGATATTATCGGAAGTTTATTAAGGATTACGCCAAAGTGGCACATCCAATGACTAAATACCTGAAAAAGAATACGAAAGTCAATGTATATGATCCAAACTACATTTCGGCGTTTGAAAAATTAAAATTAATTATAACAGAACACCCAATATTGAGATACCCCGATTTCAATAAAAAATTTAAACTCATTACCGATGCAAGTAATTTCGCATTGGGTGCCGTCCTAACCCAAGAGGGACACCCAATTTGCTACGCATCTCGAACATTGAACAACCACGAAAAAAACTACTCTACAATTGAAAAAGAGTTACTCGCCATCGTTTGGGGGACAAAGTATTTTAGACCGTATTTATTCGGGAAAGAATTCGATTTGCAGACTGACCATCAGCCCATCAAGTGGCTGCAAACTAAATACGCAGGTAAAGATATAAACCCCAGACTGCAACGGTGGTTGATATCATTGGGGGAGTATAACATAAAAATTGATTATATAAAAGGAAAAGATAATAAAATAGCGGATTTCCTGAGCCGATTAAACGTAGATAATAACGAAATACTTTTAGGTGAATTGAATAATACAAGGGAGGTTACAAATACCGAAAATTTGGGTATTTACCTCGCTGATATGTTTAACAGTAGTGATAGAGAATCAGAAGAAGATAGTTTCAACGAATCGCTAGAAGTATTAACTATCCATTCCCAAGAGGAGAATCTAGAAGATCATATACCCATTCTTGAAACAGTGGTTAATAGATTTAAAATACAGATAATATTCGTGGAAACCAAAGATAAAGAATTCGAATCAATCTTTGGAAACCAAAGAATTTTTATCGATAAAAAGGACTTGATAAATGACAATATTAGTAACATTTTAAGAAGATATTTAGGTAAGAAATGTAAAATCGGAATCTATACAAGTTTGAGTGATCATGAGTATAATCAATTACAACAGACACTAATTACGTTATATCCAAGTCGTACTACTTTCAAGTTCGTTAAATGCAGTCACTTAGCCGAAGATATAGAAAACGAAGATAGATTAAGAAAACAAATAGCGTTATATCATAAAAACGAAGTCGGACACTCCGGGATCATTCCAACATATGAGGGAATGAAAATGAAAGTCTACCACCCTAAACTCAGAACAGAAATATGGAAGATAATAAATAATTGCGAAACTTGCTCATCAGCTAAATACGATCGTAAACCAATAAAAAACAAATTCCATTTAACTGAAACACCCTCCACAATCAATGAAATAGTGCATGTCGACGTTTATGTCAACAGCAAGCATTCATTTATAAATTTTATTGATAAATTTTCAAAGTTTGTTATAAGTTTTTACCTGGAAGATAGGCACAGTCGAACAATAGCAGAAAAAATCAAGCAATTCATTTCTATTCGAGGAAAGATTCGTAAACTTGTTTTCGACAACGAATTTAAATCCAATACGGTTGTGGAACTATGCAAAAAGGAAAATGTTGAATTTCATGCTACAAAATCGAATAATCACACCGGAAATGCCGATATCGAACGACTCAATAATACCGTAACCGAAAAAATTAGAGCTTTGAATCTGGAAGATAAGCAACATATAAAACTACAAATGTTAGATGCAATTTCCTTTTACAACAACTCCTATCATTCAACCATAAAATGTACCCCTTCTGAAGTACACAACCACAAAATCGATTTTCAAATTATAAAACAAAGGATAGAGAAAACGAAAGATCGTACCATAACCAAAAGAAATAAAAATCGCGAAAACTATGAGGAAACTAGAACAACCGGGTTTATAAAAAATTATAAGTCACTTCGACACAAAGAAGAACCAAAATTCAGAAAGTTTAAACTAACTAACGTACACGAAAGCAATATAAAACGCCCTTTTAAATTTACAGGTGAAAATATCGACCTTCATATGGATTCTGGCCCTAGTCATGGTCCCCGTAGTCGAATCAACATTGACAATTGAGCAAATCCATTCGGAAACTGGATTTACAGAACTAAAAGTAGACGAAATAGATATAATTGACAGATTCGATATAATTTTACATATAATTCACCCGAACGAAATATTAGACATTATAACTGACCTGGAATGTAACATCAAAGGTTTAAACATAACCAACAAAAACTCTCTAATAAAACAAGTTAAAACTCTTAGAAGTAAGACTTTAACATTATTACCTAATAGAAGTAAAAGAGGGCTAGTGAACATAGTGGGGAAAGGATTAAAATGGCTTTTCGGCACACTCGACGAAAACGATAAATTAGAAATAGAGTCACATCTAAAAGTAACAGACGAAAATAATCACGAGGTAATAAAAAGTATCAATCAGCAAATTAAAATTAATCAAAATTTTAACAACTCCTTTACACTATTGAAAAATATTATAGAAGCGGATAGAAATAAAATCGTTCAGGAAATAGAAAGCATAAAAAATTTCGAAAGAGAACTATTGGAACACGAAAATTTTCTTGAGCAACAACTGAGAATAAATGCGTTAAAAGAGCAAATAGAGCAAATGCAGGATAACGTAATTTCAGCTAGAGTAGGGATAATTCACCCGAATATATTAAGCGAGCAAGAAATCAAGGAATACAAAATTGACTTGAAGAAATTAAGTAACATTAGAGTCGGAATAGCAAAATTTAAAAACAATGCTGTCATTTTCGCTATAAAAATTCCAACAAGAGCCCTAAATACTGAAAAAAAGTTGATAGTACCAATTGCAAACTCAAAGAATAAACAAATTGACGAAGAAATCGAATATATTGTTAGAATTAATAACCAGATTTTTACATTCCAGGCCAGTTTAAGCCTACAAGAGCTAAAATTAAGTAAACATTGCATAATTAAAAAAAATTGTAAGCTAATTTTGAACCCAGAAGAAGAATTCATAGAAATAGGAAACGATCTTGTAATTCTAAATAATATAAAAAATAAAACTTTCAAAAGTTCTTGTGATGAAAGAAAACTTCTCCTAAATGGAAATTTTTTAATTAATTTTGTCAACTGCTCAATTAAAATAGGTAATAAAACGTTCAGCAACAAAATGTCCGAATTTACAGAAAGATTTATTATTCCAAATAAAGAAAATATAACTTTACACGATGAAATGTTAAATTTTGAAAAAATTACTTTACATCAAGAAAATAATATTAAAGAAATTGAGGAATTGAAATTTCACAAGATAATTAATTATAGTTTAGGAACAGGAAGCCTTACTTTAATAATAATTATATTAGTGGTTGTATGTTATAAACGAAAAGGATCCAAGGTTAGGATAATTCAGGAGAATCATCATCTAAAGGAGGGAAGAGTTACGTTCCCACACTATTGGCGCAGTCAGCGAAACGTGCCAAAAGCGACACCTCAGACAATCGCCCAACTCAGGGAAATTGTAGCAGGCCAACAAAGAGCATCCGACGGAAATATGCAGAATGCGACACCCTAGAAGACAATCGCCCATCTAACCAAAACTGCAGCATTAACAAGTTGATGGGAACCGGGACCCAACCAACGGTCATCATTTTTTCCTAAGTTAAGTCAGTTGATTTTGTTAGTTCTTAGTGAAAGCAACTCCTCTGAAGAGTTAATAAAAGAAAAAGGTCATTTTTCGTCGCTGCTCAATTCTGAAGAATTGAGTTTCGTAAAACCAATAATATAATAAAAAGGAATTAAAAAGTTTGTGTAAATTCGGAAAATGAGTTTTATTTTATTTTTTTTTTTGATTAAGCAAACTTAATCATTTTTCTCGCGCACTTGATCACCACGTTTCTTTCACACAGAATTTTCCTCTATCTTCGGCCTGGAGACGATCCCAATGGAATTCTTACCATGTCGCAAGGTACTCATTTCATTTCACTTCTTATCATTATCACAGCTCACACTTGATCATCGCCTTTACTTTACGCACACTTTTTGCTATTCCTCACATCGACCAGATCTCTTTGCACCCGGTAATTGCAAATAGCTCTGCGCCTTCCAAACAATCGTCATTCTTTATCTCTTTACAGCGACCACCACAATTTTCTCTCTTCGACATAGCAAATCAACAACAAAATCTTGCATTCGAAACCATGCCACTTATGAAGTGCGAAAAGGACGTGTCTTTCCTGCTCCCACCTCACACAAAACTTACCAGCGGTGGGCGCTATCTGCACAAAAACCCGCCGGCTGGCTATCACTGTTGCTGTCCCTACGTCTCAACGTGAATTTTAAACGGGAGGTGGCTGCCTTACTACTGGCGCGGAATCGAGCAGATGTGAACCTTAGAGCTGCAGAGTATAGGCTGGCAAAAAAAGAATTACGCCGAGCAATCCACCGAAGCAAAGCCCGATGCTGGCGGGATTTGATGAGTGACGTGGACAACAATCCCTGGGGCCTCGGATATAAACTTGTGATGAAAAGGCTTGGGACCCTGAGATCCTCATATGTTATGGATGCTGATGAAATGGAGCAAATTGTGGACAACCTGTTCCCGTCACATCCGGTAAGACACAGTAGAGCCCATGGTGGCGTGATGGAGTGCCCGCCATTCTCGGTCAAGGAGCTGGAGAGGTCAGTTCTATCCATGAAACCTAAGAAAGCACCCGGTCCAGATGGAATCCCAACAGAGGTGCTAAAAGCGGTATACCATAATGCTCCGCAAATGCTATTACGCATGTACAATGCATGTCTAACTGCGGGGGTATTTCCTACACATTGGAAGATCGCGCGCTTGGTTCTGCTAAACAAGAGCAAGGGAGTTTCGGGGCTTCCCTCGAATTATCGTCCTGTATGCATGCTAGATACAGCGGGAAAGATATTCGAGAAGCTGATTAAGGTCAGACTCGCTTCGGCCATTAGAAATGCCGGGGTTCTCTCACAGAGGCAATACGGTTACAGAGCAGGTCGGGCCACAACCGATGCAATACAGGAGGTAGTCGAGGCAGTCAGGAGGGCGGAGGCCTACAATCACTTTTCACGCAGGGTGGTGCTTCTCGTAACTCTGGATGTTAAAAATGCCTTTAACTCTGCACGATGGAAGGACATACTAATTGCGCTTAGAAGTTTCTGAATACCAGGGTACTTATTCAGAATTATCGAAGATTATCTGAGTAACCGATATCTTCTCTATGAGGCCACAAGTGGACAACGTAGGAAGAAAATTACATCAGGGGCAGCTCAGGGATCGATTCTTGGACCTGATCTATGGAATGTAACCTACGACAGTTTACTGCGACTGGAAATGCCGGAGGAGAAAAGGCTCGTTGCATATGCAGATGATGTTGTCGCAATCATAGCCGCACGAGACATGAACCAGACACAGCTGAAACTGAATCGAACCATGCGGTCCATAAACAGATGGATGGAGAAGCACGGACTGGTGCTAGCGTTGCAAAAGACGGAAGTGGTGGTTTTGACCAAGAAGAGGATACCGATAGTTCGTCCAGTCCACGTCGGCGAGGATGTCATCGAAACCAAGCCAGCGGTCAAATATCTGGGAGTGAAAATTGACAGTAAGCTGAGTTTCTTCAATCAAATTAAAGAAACGGCGAGCAAGGCAGCGGCGATAGTCGCGGCGCTGAGCAGACTGATGGCGAATGTGAGTGGAGCGAGATGGCGAAGTAGATGGAGTAAGCGCCATCTACTCATGAGTACGGTACACTCCGTTCTACTGTATGGGGCCGAGATATGGGCGGATGCGCTAAACAAGAAGACGTACAGGAACATCTTGCTTCAGGTACAGAGCAGAGGCGCGCTTAGGGTAGCATCCTCGTATCGTACTGTGTCGGGACCGGAAATTTTTGTTATTTCTGCAGTCATCCCCATTGACTTGCTAGCAAAGGAGCGTAGAGCGGTTTACCTCGGAAAAAATGAGACGGATAAGGAGGGAGTAGCACGAGAGGAGAGGATCCGAACAGTGCAAGCCTGGCAAGCCAGCTGGGACACCGAAACGAGAGCCAGATGGACCGCACACCTCATTGGAGATTTAAAGACCTGGCTGGAGTGGAAGCATGGTGTTCGGTCACTTTAGCTATATTTTAATTTAGTTACTACAACCAAAATTGAATTGTGAATTTCAAGCTGTTTCTAACTGAACTATATTGAATTGTAAAGAATTATAGATATTAGTTATGCCCCAATTGAAACTAACTGTGTATTTATAGGAATACTACCGCTCTAGGCTCACTAAATTTGTTCTGCCAAAAACTCTCTCTCTTCCTTGTGGACCGCCGAGCAATAAAGTTCTTTTTTCCAAATTCGCACTTTTTTTTCGATTTTCGCCCCCAACTACAAAAAAGCTTGTAGTTGCAACATTTGGCGTCCGAGCAGGGACAATTTCGTAAAGGAAAAATTTGGGTAATCGTTGTAAGTGAATGCACTTTTAATAATTTGCATTTGCATGGTGACTGGTGCAGCGTACGTCATTTCGTCGTTGGATTCATCTTTAGAATTGCTGCCGACCAGTTATTTCGAGTATCATTATCAGGAGCTTCACTACACTTCGTTCATCGTGGGATTAAACATTCGTTGCGGATTCTACTTGACCAGCACTGGAATTTTCGATCAGCGCTGGAGTTTAATCATCACGAGACATCGTTTTCGTCGTGCGAAATTGTCCTTTAATTAACCTTCCCAAGCAAGCATCACCACGAGGTAATAAGCCACGAGGTAATAAGAGCAATCGTCGAATACCAAGGTAAAGCTTTGTTACAATTCTAATTCTACAATTTAATTTTTGAATCAGTTGAGAATAAAATCGTAACTGCAGGGCTTGCAGATAAAAGTTTTATCATAAAACAAATTACACAAAAATTTAGTGTGCACATTGGAGCTGCAATTACGGTGCTTTCGTGCACCAGGCTCTTATCTCTTTGTTAAGTATTTGGCAAATATAGTAACTGTCCTTCCAAGTGAACAATTATCGATTTAATTTACTTGTGGCATATTTTCCGAAATAAACTTTGTGAAATATGACGGATTTAGTTAGCGCGAAGTCACAGCGGTCGACGTCACGCGGATGCATTACACGAATCAAAAGGCTCATTGAAACAAAAGGTGACACGTTAGATCATAGAGAGCTCGAATGCCGGCTAGGAATCCTCGATTCTTATTTCAAACAAGTTCTAGTGTATCAATCGGCTATTGAAAAAGACTGCAGAGAAAATAGTGCAGAAAGTGGTCAAGAAATCGAAACCCGTAAGGAGCTCGAGGACCTCTATTGTACAACTAAAGCTAAAATACTGTCGTTAATGCCAAGTTATCAAAGGAGATTCTCGCTGGTGGCAGATGAAACGTACGTGGCTCCTCCATCAAGTTCTAAACATAATTTGCCCAAACTTAAATTGCAATAAGTAACCACGTTTTATATAAAATAAGTATCAAGTGGCATTATGAAAATATTAAGTAAGACCTTTTCATAATAAATACTCATGTTGCATGCTCATTATTAAGAAAACATGTTTAATAGAAAATGTGTTATAACCATCTTGATGGTTTTAATAAGTAACCACGTTTTATATAAAATAAGTATAAAGTGGCATTATGAAAATATTAAGGAATACCTTTTCATTATAAATACTCATGTTGCATGATCATTATTAAGAAAGCACTTTGGGTCGATCTCATTTTTTTTGGCGAAAATTTTGTCACGAACGAGAATGAAAATTATAAAATGTGTTATAACCATCTTGATGGTTTTATAAGTAACCACGTTTTATATAAAATAAGTATCAAGTGGCTTTATGAAAATATTAAGTACGGACCTTTTCATAATAAATACTCATGTTGCATGCTCATTATTAAAAAAACACGTTTAATAGAAAATGTGTTGTAACCATCTTGATGGTTTTAATAAGTAACCACGTTTTATATAAAATAAGTATCAAGTGGCATTATGAAAATATTAAGTAAGACCTTTTCATAATAAATACTCATGTTGCATGCTCGTTATTAAGAAAACACGTTTAATAGAAAATTTGTTATAACCATCTTGATGGTTTTAATAAGTAACCACGTTTTATATAAAACTAGTAGGTATCTACCCGGTTTCACCCGGGTCGGTGAAAATCGTAATATATAAAAAATATTATTTTCTGAATTTATAACTACCGCCAAAGGGACTTATATAACTCGATCTATTTCCTGTATGTTACAGGTTACAGGTTACAGGTTACAGTAATAATAATTTAATTGATTAGTTTTTTTCAGTTGAGGGTGGTTTAGGGCGTTGGAATTAGGATAGAGGGTGGCAGTTCTCATTGAGCTTTTGTTCTAACCAAAAAGGCCAAATAATATTTTTTATAATTTTTTTTACTTTAAAAATGGCGGTTTTTCATGCAAAATTTCCTCGTATTTTTTACCGCCTTAGGGGTGTAGTTTCCAAAAACCGGTTCTTATTAAGCACCTATAAGGCAAGTATAAGAAGTGTTCAAATTTCATGAAAATCGGTCCGGTAGTTCCGGAGAAACCGTTTCTACCCCTTTTCACACCCTTAAGGATAGAATTTCCAAAAAAAAAACACTCTTCGGAAAGAGCTTATGAGGTTAGTTCTAGAAGTATTCCAAATTTCATGGGAATCGGTCAAGTGGGTCTGGAGAAACCGTTTCAACCCCTTTTCACCCCCTTCAGGGTAGAATTAAAAAAAACCACTCTTCGGAAAGATCTTATGAAGTAAGTTCTAGAAGTATTCCAAATTTCATGGAAATCGGTCCAGTGGTTCCGGACAAACCGTTTCTACCCCTTTTCACACCCTTAAGGTTAGAATTTAAAAAAAAACCACTCTTAGGAAAGAGCTTATGAGGTGAGTTCTAGAAGTATTCCAAATTTCATGGAAATCGGTCAAGTGGGTTTGGAGAAACCGTTTCCACCCCTTTTCACCCCCTGAAGGGTAGGATTTCAAAAAACCATTCCTCGGCAAGCGCCTATGAGGTAAGTTCAAGAAGTATTCCAAAATTCATGGAAATCGGTCCATTAGTTCCGGAGAAACCGTTTCCACCCCTTTTCACCCCCTTATGGGTAGAATTTAAAAAAAACCACTCTTCGGAAAGAGCTTATGAAGTAAGTTCTAGAAGTATTCCAAATTTCATGGAAATCGGTCCAGTAGTTCCGTAGAAACCGTTTCTACCCCTTTTCACACCCTTAAGGATAGAATTTCCAAAAAAAACCACTCTTCGGAAAGAGCTTATGAAGTAAGTTCTAGAAGTATTCCAAATTTCATGGAAATCGGTCCAGTGGTTCCGGACAAACCGTTTCTACCCCTTTTCACACCCTTAAGGATAGAATATCAAAAAAAACCACTCTTAGGAAAGAGCTTATGAGGTAAGTTCTAGAAGTATTCCAAATTTCATGGAAATCGGTCAAGTGGGTTTGGCGAAACCGTTTCCACCCCTTTTCACCCCCTGAAGGGTAGGATTTCAAAAAACCATTCCTCGGCAAGCGCCTATGAGGTAAGTTCAAGAAGCATTCCAAAATTCATGGAAATCGGTCCATTAGTTCCGGAGAAACCGTTTCCACCCCTTTTCACCCCCTTATGGGTAGAATTTAAAAAAAACCACTCTTCGGAAAGAGCTTATGAAGTAAGTTCTAGAAGTATTCCAAATTTCATGGAAATCGGTCCAGTAGTTCCGTAGAAACCGTTTCTACCCCTTTTCACACCCTTAAGGATAGAATTTCCAAAAAAAACCACTCTTCGGAAAGAGCTTATGAAGTAAGTTCTAGAAGTATTCCAAATTTCATGGAAATCGGTCCAGTGGTTCCGGACAAACCGTTTCTACCCCTTTTCACACCCTTAAGGATAGAATATCAAAAAAAACCACTCTTAGGAAAGAGCTTATGAGGTAAGTTCTAGAAGTATTCCAAATTTCATGGAAATCGGTCAAGTGGGTTTGGCGAAACCGTTTCCACCCCTTTTCACCCCCTGAAGGGTAGGATTTCAAAAAACCATTCCTCGGCAAGCGCCTATGAGGTAAGTTCAAGAAGAATTCCAAAATTCATGGAAATCGGTCCATTAGTTCCGGACAAACCGTTTCTACCCCTTTTCACACCCTTAAGGATAGAATTTAAAAAAAAACTACTTTTCGGAAAGAGCCTATGAGGTAATGTTTAAACCTCACTCATTAATGTATAACAAATGACAAATGACAGCTCATGGCAACAAAAACAGCTGATTACTTTCGATCATATTCGATCAAATTTCGATCAATTGTCGATAACTGTCGGTAACCATCGATCAAGTTTCGACCACTTTTCTACAAACAACTCATAAAGTTTTCAACTCAGAAGAGACTTTTCTGCTATAAAAGTACACGCGTTCCTTAGAACAAATCAGTCTAAGTCTGAGTTTGACTGGAACAACTTGCCTGAGCTTGGTAAGTACCCAATTAGCTGAGTTTGCTAACATTCCTAGTTCCCCCAAGGCTGAGATTGCCACACTCCTTTAAAGGCTGAACTTGCCGACACTCTTTTCCTCCACAAGGCTGAACTTGCCGACACTCTTTTCCTCCACAAGGCTGAACTTGCCGACACTCTTTTCCTCCACAAGGCTGAACTTGCCGACACTCTTTTTCTCCACAAGGCTGAACTTGCCGACACTTTTTTCCTTCACAAGGCTGAACTTGCCAATCTACTCTTTCCCCCACAAGGCTGAACTTGCCGACATACTAATTCCCCTCAGGGCTGAACTTGCCATACTAATCGTGAACTGTGATTGTTCAATACGTCCAAACGTGCAAGTACTGTGTAAACCGTGAACTGAGTTTGTTCAGGTGACGGGAGTATTTCTACGCGATTACAGAATAATTTAACGAGTACATCTTCACAGCGGCTGCAGACTCCCCAAATACTGATCGACACGAACCACGGAATTAAAGCATCGTTCTCAACAGGAATATTAGATTAGTTTGTTTGAAATCGAAATTGAATTAGGTTATACCTTGCAAATGAATTATAAATATTGAGCTTCAATAAATTAATTCTTAATTGTCGTTTTTAACTCAGTGTTTTACTTTGGCCAAGGCATATTTTCTTGAATCCACCCTATCCTTCATTTTAAATCCTTACGAGATTTAACATTGGTCCTTCGAGCCGGATTCAATATGCCGCCAAAGTACACTGAGTTGAAACAGCTTGAAAAAGCACAAAAATCAGTTTTCGAACAAATTGAAGAAACTTGGGAATCCTTTCAAACTAGAGAATCTAAAGAAATCAGTCAAAGCCTAGTATCAACTTACATAGAATTACTCAACTCGCAATGGGAGCAATTTGAAGCCAACCACTACACAATCGGGGAGAAAGAAGGATATGAGGAAACATTGTATTATACCAACAAGGAATACAAAGCATGCCAAAATAAATACATAACATACATTACAAATCTCAAGGAACAACTCAAGCGACTCAATGCACTCCCTGACATAGCACCAAGTCAAGTCGAGGCTCGCCCTGGCACGTCCCGGAGTCAAGCAAATCCTCCAACTTCACATGTTTCAAACATGACACTACCCAGGATTTCATTACCACAATTCAATGGTAATTACAGGTCATGGCGATCGTTTCACGACCTATTTACTGCACTGATACATAAAGATACTACATTAACCAACGTCGAAAAACTACATTATCTAAAGGCCTCAGTCAGTGGAGAAGCAGCACAAGTACTCAAACAATTTGAAATAACAGAAGATAATTACAACTCAGCTTGGGACACCCTTTACAAACGATATAATAATGAACGAGTTCTAATCAATGCTCAACTAAACATGCTATGTAGCCAACCCGAACTTAGAACCGAATCAGCGGCATCCATTCGAGCATTAATTGATCAGACGCAAGAAGGATTACACGAATTAAAAACCCTAGAACAGCCAACGGACGAATGGAGTACACTCCTCGTATACTTCATTGTCCAAAAATTACCGCCGGCTACCAAAACATTGTGGGAGGAAGAAATTGGAAGCAACACCACTTATCCAACCTTCGCCGCTCTGATACAATTTCTAGAAAAACGGTTCCGAGTATTAGAAGCATTCCAACATGACAATCACAGGAAGGTAAAAACACTTCATCCACGAGACCCACGTTCATTTTTAAATAACACGATTTGTTGTATCAAATGTAAGGGTAACCACACATTATTCCACTGCAAAACTTTTCGAACCCTCAACGTATCAAGTAGACTCCATTTCGTAAAACAACGAAATCTTTGTCAAAACTGTTTGTCACATAAACACTCATTGGACGACTGTCCTAGCAACCAGACATGTCTCAGATGCAATCATAAGCATAATACATTACTCCATTCGGAAAACCAATCCCAAGGGACAACACCCAGCCAGCCTATGGAACAAACCGCAACGAATTCCACAACCTCAGCTAATTTCAGCCAACAAGAAACCAAAACAGAGTTTCTACAGCCACAAACCTAAAAATGCGTTATTATCTACCGCATCAGTTCATGCACAAGACGAAGAAGAAAAGGAAGACATCGTACGAGCACCAACCGATTCAGCCTCCGACATCTCTTTCAATCACACAAAGTGCATGCAACAAACCAAAACTCAGAACTACCAAATCCAGAATTCGAGTCCCTGGACTTTGAAACCGCGATCGCGCCTCACCATCCCAAACTTAGACTCAAATCTACTCGTTCGTCGGACCGTACAACAGTAGAGGCTGGCGTGATACTCCACATATCCAATCAAGACTTCGAGATATTCACACATCACGAATCTATCACTAGCAGAAGCAACCTTCTGCAAACTCCACATATCCAATCAAAACTTCGAGATATTCACACATCACAAATCTACCACTAGCAGAAGCAACCTTCTGCAAACTCCATATATAAAATCTAGACTTCGAGATATTCACACATCACGAATCTACCACTAGCAGAAGCAACCTTCTGCAAACTCCACATATAAAATCTAGACTTCGAGATATTCACACATCACGAATTTACCACTAGCAGATCCAACCTTCTGCAGACAAGAAGTCCACCGAAAACAAGACTTAACACGAGGATATAATCTAACACGATTACATGCCGGGATGGATTACGCCGGACCTATTGAAATTAAAACATCAAAAATCCGAAACGCCAAGCGTACAAAAGGATACATTTGTTTATTTGTGTGCATGGCAACCCGAGCAATCCATCTTGAAGCTATTACAGGTTTGACAGCTCATGCCTTCATAGCCGCCTTACGAAGACTAGTCAGCAGAAGAGGACGTTGCACTGACTTATACTCAGACTGCGGTACAAATTTCATCAAGGCCAACAAGATCTTGCACACTCAGATCCAAGAAGCCATTGACAAGGAAGGAATCAACTATCACTTCAACCCTCCAGCGGCACCACACTTCGGCGGATTGTGGGAAGCCGGGGTTAAATCGGTAAAAACCCATCTAAACCGAATCCTCAACAATGCCATACCAACATACGATGAATTGTCAACAATACTATGCGAAATAGAAGCATGCTTAAATTCCAGACCACTCATTCCACTATCTAATGACCCCGAGAGTCATAATTTACTAACTCCTGGACATTTTCTCACCGGCAGAAACATTATTGCTATTCCCGACACCACAGCACTAACCCAGGACACACCAATACAACGATGGCATTACATTCAAACACTAACACAACAATTCTGGAAAGTATGGTCAAAGGAGTATCTCCATCACTTACAACAAAGATACAAATGAAAAACCCCTAAGGGCAATCTAAAGGTCAACGACATCGTACTAATTAAAAATGAAACAACTCCTTCAACAAAATGGCCATTGGGAAAAATCACCAAAATTTTCCACGGAACTGACAATCACGTACGAGTGGTTGAAGTACAAACCAAGAAGTCTACCTTCATTCGGCCAATCACAAAAATCTGCAAACTACTCACATAAGACGGTAGATCAGAATATATGTTCAATGTATTCTCTGTGAATACAGAAACTAAATCACAATTCCATTCAGACATATCTTCACCATTTACAGGAGTACCATTACATACACAAGAAACTAAAGACAACATGAACGTAAAACCACGACGCCTGTCCTCCTCATCCACATCTTCATCCTCTTCGGATTCCTCATCATCCTCATCTTCCTCATCATCGTCATCATCATCAAACACTTCATCCCAGTCTAAAACACCGTCAGATACACTAAAAATTGATGATCTCCCCACCTTAACTCCCCCCTCGTCTCCACCAAAACCATCCCACTCTAGCACAGCATGGCAGCGCCCATTTGAAGCCACAGGGAGGATTTCCGAAAAGGCACGGGAAATTGTCAATAGACTAAAATCAAGTAACCCACACACAAGGGTTACGGTCAAGGTCAGGCCTATCACAAAACTCGACCTGCCACCTAAGCGAAGGATGGCACCCTACCGGATCCCGCGGAAACCTCCAACACCCACAGCCCTTCCAACGCCATCCAATACACTAAATAAGGCCCACACAAAACACCCGCCTCAGCCGTCCTCCGAGACCACAATCCTCAAGAAACCAATACCTCCAGCAATTCAGATCAGCGACAACATCAAAGGAATTCTGGAAGGTTTGATCATCGACTGGGACGGAGTGTTACGAGCCAAAAGGAGCTACAAAATTCACGTCGGACCAAAAATAATACGATTCATTCGTACACCACAAGGCTCCTTCAGAACCAAACTGGTGGAAAAGGGTAAGCCTCTCACAAAAATATGTACGCTATATGTGTCGGGTCAATTCGAAGGCGGGAGGATGTTTAAACCTCGCTCATTAATGTATAACAAATGACAAATGACAGCTCATGGCAACAAAAACAGCTGATTACTTTCGATCATATTCGATCAAATTTCGATCAATTGTCGATAACTGTCGGTAACCATCGATCAAGTTTCGACCACTTTTCTACAAACAACTCATAAAGTTTTCAACTCAGAAGAGACTTTTCTGCTATAAAAGTACACGCGTTCCTTAGAACAAATCAGTCTAAGTCTGAGTTTGACTGGAACAACTTGCCTGAGCTTGGTAAGTACCCAATTAGCTGAGTTTGCTAACATTCCTAGTTCCCCCAAGGCTGAGATTGCCACACTCCTTTAAAGGCTGAACTTGCCGACACTCTTTTCCTCCACAAGGCTGAACTTGCCGACACTCTTTTCCTCCACAAGGCTGAACTTGCCGACACTCTTTTCCTCCACAAGGCTGAACTTGGCGACACTCTTTTTCTCCACAAGGCTGAACTTGCCGACACTCTTTTCCTTCACAAGGCTGAACTTGCCAATCTACTCTTTCCCCCACAAGGCTGAACTTGCCGACATATTAATTCCCCTCAGGGCTGAACTTGCCATACTAATCGTGAACTGTGATTGTTCAATACGTCCAAACGTGCAAGTACTGTGTAAACCGTGAACTGAGTTTGTTCAGGTGACGGGAGTATTTCTACGCGATTACAGAATAATTTAACGAGTACATCTTCACAGCGGCTGCAGACTCCCCAAATACTGATCGACACGAACCACGGAATTAAAGCATCGTTCTCACCAGGAATATTAGATTAGTTTGTTTGAAATCGAAATTGAATTAGGTTATACCTTGCAAATGAATTATAAATATTGAGCTTCAATAAATTAATTCTTAATTGTCGTTTTTAACTCAGTGTTTTACTTTGGCCAAGGCATATTTTCTTGAATCCACCCTATCCTTCATTTTAAATCCTTACGAGATTTAACAGGTAAGTTCTAGAAGTATTCCAAATTTCATGGAAATAGATTTAGTGTTTCCGTAGAAACCGTTTCCAACCCTTTTCACCCCCTGAAGGGTAGGATTTCAAAAAACCATTCCTCGGCAAGCGCCTATGAGGTAAGTTCAAGAAGTATTCCAAATTTCATGGAAATCGGTTTAGTGGTTCCGAAGAAACCGTTTTCACCCCTTTTCACCCCCTTAAGGGTAGAATTTAAAAAAAAACTACTTTTCGGAAAGAGCCTATGAGGTAAGTTCTAGAAGTATTCCAAATTTCATGGAAATAGATTTAGTGTTTCCGGAGAAACCGTTTCCAACCCTTTTCACCCCCTGAAGGGTAGGATTTCAAAAAACCATTCCTCGGCAAGCGCCTATGAGGTAAGTTCAAGAAGTATTCCAAAATTCATGGAAATCGGTCCAGTAGTTCCGGAGAAACCGTTTCCACCCCTTTTCACCCCCTTAAGGCTAGGGTTTTAAAAAACCACTCTTCGGCAAGCGCCTATGAGGTAAGTTCTAGAAGTATTCCAATTTTCATGGCAATCGGTCCAGTGGTTCCGGAGAAACCGTTTTCACCCCTTTTCAACACCTTAAGGGTTGAAGGGTTGAAAAAAGTAGCCTATGTTCTAAGTTGGAATAAGTATTACCTTTAGACAAAAAATGAAAAATATCGAACTAAGGGTTTAGGCGTGATTGACGGACAAACATCCATACTTTCACATTTATAATATTACTTAGATTAGATAAGTATCAAGTGGCATTATGAAAATATTAAGTAAGACCTTTTCATAATAAATACTCATGTTGCATGATCATTATTAAGAAAGCACTTTGGGTCGATCCCATTTTTTTTAACCGAAAATTTTGTCACGAACGAGAATGAAAATTATAAAATGTGTTGTAACCATCTTGATGGTTTTATAAGTAACCACGTTTTATATAAAATAAGTATCAAGTGGCATTATGAAAATATTAAGTAAGACCTTTTCATAATAAATACTCATGTTGCATGCTCATTATTAAGAAAACACGTTTAATAGAAAATGTGTTATAACCATTTTGATGGTTTTAATAAGTAACCACGTTTTATATAAAACTAGTAGGTATCTACCCGGTTTCACCCGGGTCGGTGAAAATCGTAATATATAAAAAATATTATTTTCTGAATTTATAACTACCGCCAAAGGGACTTATATAACTCGATCTATTTCCTGTATGTTACAGGTTACAGGTTACAATAATAATAATTTAATTGATTAGTTTTTTTCAGTTGAGGGTGGTTTAGGGCGTTGGAATTAGGATAGAGGGTGGCAGTTCTCATTGAGCTTTTGTTCTAACCAAAAAGGCCAAATAATATTTTTTATAATTTTTTTACTTTAAAAATGGCGGTTTTTCATGCAAAATTTCCTCGTATTTGTTACCGCCTTAGGGGTGTAGTTTCCAAAAACCGGTTCTTATTAAGCACCTATAAGGCAAGTATAAGAAGTGTTCAAATTTCATGAAAATCGGTTCAGTGGTTCTGGAGAAACCAATTTTCACTACTTTTCACCCCTTTAAGTGTAGAATATCAAAAGAGCACTTTTCGGCAAAAGCCTATGATAAGTTGAAGAATTATACAGAATTTCGTGGAAATCGGTTCTACGGTTCCCGAGAAACCGTTTTCATCGCTTTTCACCCTCTTAAGGGTCAAATTTCAAAAAACCACTCCTCGCAAGAACCTATGAGATAAGTCCTAGAAGTATTCCCAAATTCATAGAAATCTATTTAGTGTTTCCGGAGAAACCGTTTCCACCCCTTTTCACCCCCTTATGGGTAGAATTAAAAAAAAAACCACTCTTCGGAAAGAGCTTATGAAGTAAGTTCTAGAAGTATTCCAAATTTCATGGAAATCGGTCCAGTAGTTCCGGAGAAACCATTTCTACCCCTTTTCACACCCTTAAGGATAGAATTTCCAAAAAAAAACCACTCCTCGGCAAGCGCCTATGAGGTAAGTTCAAGAAGTATTCTAAATTTCATGGAAATCGGTTTAGTGGTTCCGAAGAAACCGTTTTCACCCCTTTTCACCCCCTTAAGGGTAGAATTTAAAAAAAAAAACTACTTTTCGGAAAGAGCCTATGAGGTAAGTTCTAGAAGTATTCCAAATTTCATGGAAATCGATTTAGTGTTTCCGTAGAAACCGTTTCCAACCCTTTTCACCCCCTGAAGGGTAGGATTTCAAAAAACCATTCCTCGGCAAGCGCCTATGAGGTAAGTTCAAGAAGTATTCCAAAATTCATGGAAATCGGTCCAGTAGTTCCGGAGAAACCGTTTCCACCCCTTTTCACCCCCTTAAGGGTAGGGTTTTAAAAAACCACTCTTCGGAAAGATCTTATGAAGTAAGTTCTAGAAGTATTCCAATTTTCATGGCAATCGGTCCAGTGGTTCCGGAGAAACCGTTTTAACTCCTTTTCACCACCTTAAGGGTTGAAGGGTTGAAAAAAAGTAGCCTATGTTCTAAGTTGGAATAAGTATTACCTTTAGACAAAAAATGAAAAATATCGAACTAAGGGTTTAGGCGTGATTGACGGACAAACATCCATACTTTCACATTTATAATATTACTTAGATTAGATAAGTATCAAGTGGCATTATGAAAATATTAAGTAAGACCTTTTCATAATAAATACTTATGTTGCATGCTCATTATTAAGAAAACACGTTTAATAGAAAATGTGTTATAACCATCTTGATGGTTTTAATAAGTAACCACGTTTTATATAAAATAAGTATCAAGTGGCATTATGAAAATATTAAGTACGACCTTTTCATAATAAATACTCATGTTGCATGCTCATTATTAAGAAAACACGTTTAATAGAAAATGTGTTGTAACCATCTTGATTCTTTTAATAAGTAACCACGTTTTATATAAAATAAGTATCAAGTGGCATTATGAAAATATTAAGTAAGACCTTTTCATAATAAATACTCATGTTGCATGCTAATTATTAAGAAAACACCTTTAATAGAAAATGTGTTATAACCATCTTGATGGTTTTAATAAGGAACCACGTTTTATATAAAATAAGTATCAAGTGGCATTATGAAAATATTAAGTAAGACCTTTTCATAATAAATACTCATGTTGCATGCTCATTATTAAGAAAACACGTTTAATAGAAAATGTGTTATAACCATCTTGATGGTTTTAATAAGTAACCACGTTTTATATAAAATAAGTATCAAGTGGCATTATGAAAATATTAAGTAAGACCTTTTCATAATAAATACTCATGTTGCATGCTCATTATTAAGAAAGCACTTTGAGTCGATCCCATTTTTTTTATCGAAAATTTTGTCACGAACGAGAATGAAAATTATAAAGCGTGTTATAACCATCTTGATGGTTTTAATAAGTAACCACGTTTTATATAAAATAAGTATAAAGTGGCATTATGAAAATATTAAGGAATACCTTTTCATTATAAATACTCATGTTGCATGATCATTATTAAGAAAGCACTTTGGGTCGATCCCATATTTTTTGGCGAAAATTTTGTCACGAACGAGAATAAAAATTATAAAATGTGTTATAACCATCTTGATGGTTTTATAAGTAACCACGTTTTATATAAAATAAGTATCAAGTGGCTTTATGAAAATATTAAGTACGGACCTTTTCATAATAAATACTCATGTTGCATGCTCATTATTAAAAAAACACGTTTAATAGAAAATGTGTTGTAACCATCTTGATGGTTTTAATAAGTAACCACGTTTTATATAAAATAAGTATCAAGTGGCATTATGAAAATATTAAGAAAGACCTTTTCATAATAAATACTCATGTTGCATGCTCATTATTAAGAAAACACGTTTAATAGAAAATGTGTTATAACCATCTTGATGGTTTTAATAAGTAACCACGTTTTATATAAAACTAGTAGGTATCTACCCGGTTTCACCCGGGTCGGTGAAAATCGTAATATATAAAAAATATTATTTTCTGAATTTATAACTACCGCCAAAGGGACTTATATAACTCGATCTATTTCCTGTATGTTACAGGTTACAGGTTACAGGTTACAATAATAATAATTTAATTGATTAGTTTTTTTCAGTTGAGGGTGGTTTAGGGCGTTGGGATTAGGATAGAGGGTGGCAGTTCTCATTGAGCTTTTGTTCTAACCAAAAAGGCCAAATAATATTTTTTATAATTTTTTTACTTTAAAAATGGCGGTTTTTCATGCAAAATTTCCTCGTATTTTTTACCGCCTTAGGGGTGTAGTTTCCAAAAACCGGTTCTTATTAAGCACCTATAAGGCAAGTATAAGAAGTGTTCAAAGGACAATGCTCAAAAAAAACCCAAAGCGAACAGAAACGGGATATATCTCAAAATATTAGTTATAATTAGTGATGTAATTCTGTTAATGTTTCACTGTAAGATTCAATGGCTAAATGAGTGAAATTGCTATTTGTCTTTTATTAATCTTGAATTCTTCCACCTTTAATATATCTTCGATTTGGGCTTACCCGAATACATAAATAGCAGTAGTAGGAGTAGTAGTAGTAGTTCTAATAGTATTTCCACACTATTATGACTAAAATACAGGATAAACCTCTTAATAATGTAAAACAAAAATCAAATCAATTAAACGAACATTTGCTGTCAAACAATAAAAACATAACCAAACTATGTGCAGTGAGGACTCAACCCGCAGGGGAACCTGATTCCAGGGCCCAGGCAGTTCGATTATTTGACACTTAACAGAACGTTGTTTGACAGCAAATGTTCGTTTAATTGATTTGATTTTTGTTTTACATTATTAAGAGGTTTATCCTGTATTTTAGTCATAATAGTGTGAAAATACTATTAGAACTACTACTACTACTACTATTTATGTATTCGGGTAAGCCCAAATCGAAGATATTTTAAAGGTGCAAGAAATCAAGTTTAATAAAAAAACAAATAGTAATTTCACTCATTTAGCCATTGAATCTTATAGTGAAACATTAACAGAATTACATCACTAATTATAACTAACATTTTGAGATATATCCCGTTTCTGTTCGCTCTGGGTTTTTTTCCCATACATTTTGAGCATTGTCCTTTCTGATTATTCATTCCCCGGCAACGATTTCCCCTGCAATTATTGTATGCAATCACATCCATTAATCCATGATTTATTGCAATTTTCAAGCAAAATAACCGTGAAGTACCACTAGATTACGGTTAACACTGCGGTAATGTCGCAAGTATTCACTACGTAGTGCATGATTCTAAAGAGAATTTTTTGATCACCGCGTGGTAATTTTTAATTATATAGCTAATTCTTGGATAAGTGACGTGCAATTCGACGTTTTCGATTCATTCGTTTCCCTTGCCAACATGGAAGCTATTAGCCCCTTAAGCAAAACTCAACAAGCACTGTCTGATCAGTTAGATAAATTTGTGAAAAATTGGAAAAGGTCCCCTAAAGAGCGGTTAGAGAGTATCGGATATCTTAGCGGACGGGTAAAATTGTTAAACGATTTATGGAGTGAATTCTGCAAAAAAAATTAATAAATTAAAAAAATTAAATAACAATGTTTTATTTTAAAAAGCACTAAAAACTAATAAATAAACTTTCTACTTATACCACAGTATTTTGGTTACATCTAGTTTAAAATAAAAACTTGGGGTGCTGATGATACAAAATGCACACTCACACACTTCTAATATAACTTTACCGATAACTTAAATTTAAAATTATCAATTGGAAATATTATGAACAGTTAGTGATTGCTTTTACTTATCATTGAAACGAAACATATACAAAATATTAAATTTTATCTAACTATATGCAGATGCACCCCTTCGGCTGATTATGAGACGCATAATAGTGAAGCATTTCACGAAGGCGGCGAAATTTTTTGGATAAACTTAGGGGGTTAATATAATATATTATTCATTGCGGAAATATTTTGTTTCCACACTACTAGGTCTAAGGCGCTATGGAGTGACACATAAGGCGTTAATTCAATATGTGCTAGAGCCAGAAAGAAATAGACTTACATGTTTATAGCGCTTCCTTTTTTATACTCTAAGATGCACCCCAAGTTTTTATTTTAAACTAGATGTAACCAAAATACTGTGGTTTAAGTAGAAAGTTTATTTATTAGTTTTTAGTGCTTTTTAAAATAAAACATTGTTATTTAATTTTTTTAATTTATTAATTTTTTATTTTCTTAGTTTTTAGTGCTTTTTAAAATAAAATTTTGTAATCTAATTTTTTAAGTAAAATTTTATTTCTGATTCCTTCGGTGGACCTTACCTTTTAACGTGTGAGCGGAGAGCACGGTGTTATCAATAAATATATACTTATATGCGCAATGCGCATACATTGTCCAGGTGTTTACCACAAAACATATCCAACTGAATATATTCATATAGTTTTTATTTATTATTATAATATAAATAATATGTTTTACAAATATTACATAGATATATATATATAATAATATGCAATTAATGGTGTTTTCAGCTTTAGTAAATGATTATAAAATCATATTAGAAAAGCTCCCACTCCATACTTCTTGCGGTGTTACTCATTTGCGAAATAGAAAACATTTCTTTTAAAAAATATGAAGAATAGAATTACCCTCCCCTCAGCTAAAAAAGAATCATAACAAAAATGTGCATCGACCAAATAGGCGCAAATTTATCCTAATTCAGAACTCGCCAGCACACAAAAATCTCCCCTCGTTGAGAGCAAGGAGAAAATATGCGTGCGTGTTTCGAAGCAGGAAACTTGTTTTCGGCAATGAACCACCGCTGCTCGGCGACATAAAAATGTGCGCAGGCAGTAAGCAGTCTTCTTCTTGGCAAATGTTAATTTTGCCTTGAAATTGACTAAAATGCGTATGCAATTTCAGTAATAGTTGATTAACAATTATGCTCTAATTGCAATGATTTTGACAATAAACATATTATTTTTTTTTTTAAAACATGTTCTGTTCCTGAAATCTGTGCTATGTAAAAAAAATTCATGAAAATTTATGTGGTAGAAATTGGTTAAAAACTGCAATATTTGTTCCGAGCAGTGAAACAGAGAAACAGAGAAACCGAAAACGAAGTTAAATAAAACCTTGTAAAAATGATCGAAAGATGCGCGCGATGGCTGATGAGGAAACACGTAAAATTCCTTATTTTGAAGAAGATCAATACGCCACATTTGAAGAACTCTATTTCCAGTATCACAGTATCCTACAGGATTCCTTAGGCGTCTTAGAACGCAAGGCCCAAGCAACCGCTTCACCCGAGAAGCATTCACGGGATTCCTCCGTTAAGACGGAATCGGAAATTTTACTACCGCGCATCACCATCCCCAAATTTTTCGGTGAATATACATCTTGGACGCCATTTTCTGATTTATTTACGTCCCTTGTCCATACGAATGAAAGACTTTCAAATGTGCAAAAGATGCATTATTTGCGCTCGGTGGTAGGCGGAGAGGCTGAACAGCTAATACGGCATTTAGGAATCACTGAAGCAAATTATAAAGTCGCGTGGGACACTCTGTGTGAAAGGTATTCGAATCAAAGAGTTATTGTATACGCTCAACTTCGTCATCTATTTTCCTTTCCGTTCCTACAGAATGAAAATGCAAGTAATATAAGGAAACTGCTTGATAATTTCAACACCGTGTTGGCTTCGTTAAGAAATCTAAACATCAGGATCGATTCGTGGGACCCAATTCTTACCTATATGTTGGTTGATCGTCTTCCGACGGAAAATCGTCAGCTTTGGGAACAGTAATTAGGAATACGTACCTCACTTCCTTCCATTACGGAGATTCAAGAGTTTTTAGAAGGTCGTTTCAGGAGCTTAGAAGCTATGGACATCTTCCGAAAGAATCGAATGTCCACTAAACCAAGTACCAACAGTAAATCTCATACTTTTCATGCTTCCCGTCTAACGTGCCCCCTATGTAAAGACGCGCATGGATTAAAAGACTGTGTCAAATTCATAGAGATGTCTATCGCAGACAGAAATAAGGCGGTCAGGACATACCAGCTCTGTTTTAATTGTCTTGCTCAAACCAATTCCCTAAGGAGCTGCAATAGTCAAATAAATTGTCGCATCTGCCAGAAACGTCATCATACTCTACTCCATGTTCCTAGGTCAGAAACCGATAACCGCGGAACCCTTCCTCAATCTGCAAATGCCTCCTCCACACGCCCTTCAGAAGGCAGATCCACCGAAATCCAGGAGAACAGAGAAAGGCGGACAGTCAATTTCAATCGGGGAAAAAGGGAAGTCTTGTTAGCAACCGCCTTGGTAGGCGTTTATAGCAGATGGGGACAACGACAAGTGCTTAGGGCCTTGATAGATTTGGGCTCCGACTCTTCCTTTATCACGCGACGAGCAATGCATTCTCTTGGATTAAAACCCGAGAAATTTTTTGCCCAGATCTCCGGTCTGGGGAATACGCAGCTACCAAGCTCTGAAGCGACTACCTTTATAACCCTCTCCTCGATGCACGACAAAAACATTCAGGTTAGCACCAATGCCATAGTCCTAACCACCCTCACCGATAAATTACCAGCGCAAAGAATAGGCACAGATTCATGGCCGCATTTACATAATTTACCTTTTCCCGATCCTTCGTTCGAGTCTCCAGGTAGAGTTGATTTAATTTTAGGAGCCGACATGTATGCAGCCATTCTAAAGGATGGTGTGATTCGAGGAGTGGGAGGATCCCCGGTAGCGCAAAGCACTAGTTTTGGATGGATTCTGTTTGGTGAGATCAATACAGAAGGTAAGTCACCTGTGAAGCAAGAAAGATCTGAAGCGCTTGTTAATCTCCATTGCCATTTTTAAACTCTAGAGGAAATCACTAAGTTCTGGGAGCTAGAAAATGTCCCAGATTCCCAAGCTGAAGAACCCACTGACTCATTCTGCGAATCTCATTTTCTAAGAACGTACAAGCGAGATACCGACGGACGGTATATGGTCGACATGCCATTCCTTCCTTTAGGCCGCGAAGAAACACTCTTAGGGGAATCTCGGCAAGGAGCTCTACGGCGATACATGAAACTCGAGGCACGATTAGGATCCAATCCCTCTATGCAAAGGGAATACCACGAATGCCTCCGAGAATATCTCCAGCTGCACCATATGGAGAAGTTACCCGTCCAGCAAGGTCCCGGAGAAGCGAGCACCGCTTGTTATCTCCCTCATCACGCCGTGATCAAAGAAGAGAGCCTCACAACAAGAGTAAGGGTAGTGTTCGATGCTTCGAGCAAAACCATCAATGGTTTCTCTCTAAACGATCGACTCTGTACCGGACCCGCCATGCAGAAGGACATTGCTATTCTTCTTTTCGAATGGAGACAGTGGCAGTACGTTTTCACCGCCGACATTGCAAAAATGTATCGGCAAATTAAGTTAAATTCAAATCAATGTGATTTTCAGAGAATTCTCTGGCGGGAAAATCCGGAAGGACCCATAGAAGCCTACCGATTGTTAACCGTAACGTTCGGAGTCAAATGCACCCCATTTTTAGCAATACGTAAGTAGTATGAAGCCACTCCTGACATAAAAACCCACTGGTGCGAGGAAACAGCAAGCTGGCGACCTGGAAAGGGGCGAACGCTCGCCACTCGAGGTTAAAAATCTGTAAAGCGGGAAAAAGCCAAACTATTCTCGCTCATGCAAGAATTTTTGTTGTGATCCCACTGTTAGCAATTGTGCCCACTGTTGACAAATTGTGTCCACTCTGTGTATGACTTCGAGGTAAGTGCGGGCGGAAGGCAAGATCTTTTTGGGTTCTCGTTGTGCCTGGAAACTGGAAAGAACGGCTGTAGAGGTGGGGTCAAGTCCATTTTGATTGGAGTAGTGCAAAGTATGGTGTATGAAAATCGGTAGTTTGTGTGAAAAGGACTAATGTTGTTGTGCGAACGATCGATCGTCTCTAAAAAAAAGCACTCGATCGATGCAAAGAACAAGTTTTTGTCCAAAATCAAAGCTCCTTATTTTAAAGCAAGAGCCATATGTTTTTTACTCTTACTCTTGAGGTCGTTGTCTGGCCGAATTATAAAAACCCGGTTATCGTTGTGTGAAAAAAAAAACCCGTAGTAAATATTTATCGACGATGCGGAAACCTGCAGCAGGCAGTTATAGCAAAATAATAACTTGTTCAGACGAACTTGAACTTGAATAGGTATTTTGATTCATAGTTTTGGGTTGTTTTTTTTCGGAGTACATAGTTGATTTCTAGGTCAGGGGAAACGGGTATTGTTTGGAATAAAAAAACGGGTTAGTTGAAAATAGGTTTTTTATTTTAGAAAAACCAACATTTTTTATTTACGGTTTCTAAATATTTTAAGCACGTTTTACAAACTGTAATTTAACAAATCCTCCTCGAGACTCATCCTTCCCGTCAAAAATCATATAGGTACCGGCCGTTTGGTTCAGCTCTTCTACCTGCTTTTGCGTTTTTATTTTTTCTGCAAATCGTGGTGGTAGGTAGATGTATGTGTTATCCATGAAATGGGTTGTAACACGTAACCCGTAAGTTGTTTTTATCAACTTGAATGTTTTGACCACAGCAGGAGGGGGGCGAGGGTCCGTGATCTACATCATGATCCTAGATTCCATCCCACACCAGGCACACTTGACACAAGAGAACTTTCATGACGTCATTAACCTTGAAACTGTCCCTACTCATAGCCGACGAGCTTTTGATACCATTTTATGTGAATTTTAACCCTCCTCTAAAAATACATGTAAAAATGTTGCAGAACCGGTATAGATTATTCCCGAGTTGGTTTTAACCGTTAAAAAGTTATAAGGTTAAAAAAGTCTTTGAAGTTTGGAAATATTAACTACGTCTGAAAAAATATTCCAATATGAGATAAATTTCACAAACCATACCGAAGGTGAGAAAAATGACTACAAATGTTTTAAGAATGTTTACACTATATTGTCGCACTTTTGACGGAGGTTCTTTTATTGTGGGTCTATCGTACAACCCACACACGTCCTTTCCGTTAGCATATACACAGTTTGGTGAAAGTCGCTGATGTTCTGGTTCGATGTTTGTAGGTGAAGTAAACGCGTTCATTTCGAGTGCACAGAAATAGCACTTTATATTGTCGTTACGATTAGTGTAGAAAAAGCCACTTCTTGCAAAATTTTGACATTTACTAGCGTCAAGATTTTTTAAATTAACGAATGTCTTAAGGCGGTCGTATTCACTTTTCAAATTCAACATTTTAACTGACCGATGAGCGCTTAGACAATGTCTTTAATACTTATCCAGGAATTATGTTCACTGGGGAAGCCAAGCCATTTAACAAGAGCCTTGTTTGCGCGACGTTGTACTACCTTTTCAACGAGATATATATCGGGGTGTTTAACTGGGGTCAGTTCCTGCTCATAAAAACCTCCCTGTATTTTATTTTTCTGATAATCTCTCAGAATATAAGTTACAGGATTTGTGTCTTTGACTTGATCTATTGTGAAAATTTCCGTTGACCAGTTGGGGGTATAACCTTTCTCAAACACATGTTTGTGCCTGCTTATACGAACAAAATCGCCAACATTATACCTTGATGATGCTTTGGATGCTCGCTTCGGGTATTTATATGTTGTCAGATATAAACGTTTTTCGACTCTAGATGTTACATCTATCGGACGCATCTTTATAGTGCGATGAAATGATGTGTTGTACTTATGTACAAGTAAGTCAAGCATTGTTAGCCCTTGATAATTACCATTCATACTGAACTCTTTCCACATCATACCCTTTAATGTGCGATTAAATTTTTCGACAATTGAGGCCTTTAATGCACTAAAGGTGGAATAATGGTTAATATTATGAGCATTCATTAGCTTACGGAATTGATTGTTGTAAAATTCTTTGCCGTCATCTGTTTGTAAAAATCGGGGGTATCGTGACGACTTTTCAAATATATTTGTAACCTCAATGCCGCTCTTATTTTTGACCGGGGATGCCCAAGCATATTTTGAAAAACAATCAATAACAGTTAGTAGGAAGCAAAAGTTTCGGTTTTCCGATGCAAACGCTGTCATATCTACAAGATCAGCTTGCCATAGATCGTCTATGCCTTTGATGGTCACTCGGCGCCGTTTGAAATTCTTACGGGCCGGTCTGTGTAATTCGTTTACAACTTGTCTTCTACTCATCTTCAATAAAAAATGTATAAATAGAACGTATACAGATAAATACTGTTTATATACTATTTTCATTAACAATGGTTGTGAAATTCAAACACCCGTTTACAATGATGGTTGCTGGACCGTCAGGATGCGGAAAGACGACATTTATAGAAAAACTTCTTGACAATAATATATCTTTGATTCACCCACAAATAAAAAAAGTTCTGTGGTGTAATGCTGAAAAACAGGCGTTACCATCCAATGTATCGTGCAAAAATATTGAGTCTATAAATTTTTTACCTGAAGAATTCCCAAATGATACAAATGATCCAATATTAATTGTGTTGGATGATATGATGCTAAATGCTTTCTCTAAACAAATATGTGAGCTTTTTACAAAAGGTTCACACCACCGTAATTTTTCAATAATTCTTGTAACGCAAAATGTTTTCCATCAAGGGAAATTCTGCCGAGACATATCGTTAAATTGTAAATATTTGTGCGTTTTCAAGAACCCTCGAGATAAAAGTCAATTTCATCATCTTGCGAAACAAATACATCCTGAAAATAGTTCCGAATTAATGAGAATATATAAAGAAATTACACATGTGCCACACGGATATTTACTGATCGATCTAACGCAAGGTATTAACGAAGCGCTAAGATTTCGGTCTGATATTTTTAATAAGAAGTACACAACGTGTTTTTGTTCATACGAAAATTTAAACAGCAATTATGGTGTCGAGAATGAAACGGTTAAAGGACAACAGGCATATGTTGTACATTCTTAAAACAGCTAAACCATGTTTACGAAATGCAATATTAAAAAATGCTGACCCAGAAGTAATAAAGACTCTATGCGAGATTACGTACAATACTTTGAAAGGTAATCACACGCCTCGTGGAAAAATGTTCCGACAACTTTGCAAGTATAAAAAGGATATGCGTAAATTAGTTAAGGCAAAACGTTCTGTACCGAGACAGCGTAAAATATTAATACAGAAAGGTGGATTTTTGCCAGTCTTACTAGGAAGTGTGCTTTCAGGAATAATTGGGTCTTTAATTGAGAAATATGTACCGAAATAAATCTTTAAACAAAATGCTGCTTCTGTCAACAGAGGTATATGAAAAACTGAAAAACGACTTGGAAGATACAGCAAATCAATCTTTATTTGATAAATCTATGAACAAAATTTTGAATAGCAAACAATTATCTGATAAGGAAAAATGGTATAACTATCGGAACGAATTAATAAAATTTTTAAATTTAAAACGGAAACTTAAAGTTATTAGCACACCAAAGAAAGAAATATTTAACGTTAAACACGGCCCTGAAGTTGAACAAAAAAACCTACGAGATAATGCCACACAAACTAGGTTTGTTTTTAAGGCGGACAAGGCCACACAAGTTGTACCTGAACCTATAGAACTCGCACAGTCAACACCAGGGCCTATAGAGGATTTTTTTTAAACACCATTCGATGAAGAAACAACCCCAAAACAATCTTTAACTCCTGATCGAAACAGACGTTTATCAGCCAGTGCAGCCGTTAAAAACCTTAAGCCATCGTCAAAAGAGAAAAGTAAAGAATATCGTGTTGTTACTGCAGACGATGGCATAACACAGATCACTATACCAGCAGATATGGACATTGATGAAGCTATCGGCCTTTTTGACCAGGATAAAGACGCAAGTTTTGCAAGCGTCCCCAAAAAGAATAAAAAATCGCAAGGCACATCGTCTATATTAAGACCTTCGCAATCTAACCCCAGACAGAATATTCTTGCATTCCCAGTAAGAAAAGCCCCAGTGCGACAAAGTAGCCGCTTAAAAACTCAAAAATCACAAACAAAAAGTGAAACAGGCCAAGCTTGGGATAGACTTTAAACAACGAAAAATAAAAAAATCTAGTTATGCCTGTCGATATTAAAGAAATCAGTTTTTATGTGTGCCTGTTAAGCAACAATTCTAATCACGTTTATCCAGAGAATACTTTATCTGCATACACTAACCTGCTAAAGTACCCTTTAAAGATTGGGTGGTGGGAATTACTGAGATTTCCTTTAACTGTTACGATATTTCAAAACCACCTAAAAATAGATTAAAGAGAGGCATCGGTAATGGTGATCTTGGACCTTCAAGAAAACAAATGAAGAGGAACACATCCGATATTAGATATTGCGGATTCATGTACAGAAAAAAATTTTTATTTTACACGATAGAATATTTACGTAAAACAGAAATTCAGAAAGGCGTTGTTAAATTTTCCAGCTTCATAGCAGATCTGAAAGAAATTCTCTCACAACCACATTATAAAGCATATTTAAATGAATTAAGTGCACGAATTCTTGCTAGAATAAAACGTGCAAGGGCAATTAATGACATAAACCGTGTCGAATACGAAAAAAATGATGGCGAGTTTTTACTTCAGTTAGAGCTACATAATACAAATAAGTTAGCAGTTTTAAGGTCCGGTAAAATTTTCGACTCAATTGAACATTTTATTGAGGATTTGCTTGGTCAGAATGATATGAATATAAACGATTATGACGCATTGGTAAATATGGTGGAGAATATTTTAAAACCTCGCAATGTTGAAGAAGGCGAAAAAGAGAATATAAAGTTTTATATTGATCTTAAAGATATCGGCGCAACCATAAAAATAAAAAAACCTTTACCCCCAAAATTGACATTAAATCAGTTTGGCAGTTTGTTAATCGCCAATTTAAAATTCGATAATGATAGCTTAAGCGATGATGAAAAAGAACAAAAACTTGGCATGGTTGAGGAACAAATAAAAAATATTTTTAAAAATTTGCATGCTAGTTCTATGGATGCAGAGCAAGGTGAGCCAGTGTTAAATCCCACTTCCGTTTTAAACATTCCGTATGAGAAGACAGAAAGCTGTGGATGAACAAATTAAAAACAAACTGGTAGCACAAGAAAAACGCTGCATCGAGGAAAAAGAAAATGATTTTAATATGATATATGTGTACACTGACATAATACAGCCAAGAATAATTGGGAATATGCACACAAGATTTCTTAAAGTTTTACCTCTGCTCACGAAAAATAATAATGTTTTGCGTTTTGAACACGTCGAATATTGCCCCGTTGAGAAAAGTTTCATTGAAAGTATTTCTATAAAGCTAACCAATGATCAAGGTGAATTGATTGACTTTGCACCAAGTTACATACGAACATATGTAATGCTTCATTTTTTAAAAACAGACTATAAATAAGGGGAAAAACACAAATATTTTGTATAGTCTTGCTGGGACAATAATACTCGCTAACCATAACTGTAAAAAAATTTCAACATGAACGCTTATTATACCCGTTACTATATAAATCAAAGTGGGGGGTATTTAACAGACATTGGTGATTTATACAGAGCTCCAAACATTTACCAGCGCGGTAGGGGCATTGGAAGTTTCTTCAGCGGGTTATTTAGATATTTAAAACCGTTTGTTAGCTCTGGAGTAAAAACGCTATCCAAACAGGCCCTTAAAACCGGAAAGGCAATATTGCAAGAAGTCGGCACCACTAATAAAACAATACAGCAAATAATCAAATAGCAAGGAAAAGTTGCTGTACAGGATCTAACTCAGAAAGGTATAAATAAGATGTTTGGCGATATGGAAGGCTCAGGATTGTCGCGGAAACGCTTCCATGTAAAAAGAGCAAACCCATTTACGAGCTTGCAACTGTCTGTTAAACCCAAGCGTAAGAAGCGTCATACATCGAAAAAAGGTAGACTAAGAACCGTAAAGAAAACGACAACGACAACTAAACGTAGACGCCGTAAATCAAATAAACGCGTTTTGGATATTTTCGGAAAATAATAGCCCCCAAAAAAATGCCTTCATATAGCGAATGTATGAAATCGGAGCTGGATCTTTTTGCAACACCACCTATACAAAGTAATATTTTGAAGACGGAAGAAGTAGCCTACAAGCCAATTGCCTCCCTGGACAATTCATCTGTACTAGAATTTGTATCGTTGGGGCATGGCGACACTTACCGAGATTTATCCAGCGTATATTTACGCCTTAACCTTCAGCTAGTGAAAAATAAAGGGGGAAAAGAAGAATTGTATGATAAAGAAAAAAATAAAGATGAATTGTCTCCCGGAACGGTCAATAATATTATGCATTCACTGTTTCGTCAGTGCACCATTTACCTCAACGGCAAACCAATCGCTCAAACGGATAACAATTATAATTATCGGGCATACATAGAAAACCTATTGAATTATGGCAACGATGCTGCGCTAACACATTTAGAATCTGTCGGATGGTATTTAGATAAAGAAAATATGGAGGTGGTTGAAGTTAATGAGGAAAATACAGGATATTTAGCTAGAGCGAAATTATTTTCGGATAGTAAGGCAGTTGAACTAATGGGAAAATTACATGGCGATATGCTAAACCAAAATAAATTGCTGCTTAGCGGTGTAGATTTGAGAATCGTGTTGTCATTGGAGAAACCAGAATTCTACTTATTATCAAAAGATGATGAAAATGCTCCGGGAATTAAGATTTTAGAGGCGACAATGTATATGAACCATGTGACAGTTAATCCAAACATATTACTAGCGCATGAAACTGTTCTGCAACGATCAAATGCTGTGTACCCGTATAAACGTGTCGAGGTGAAAAGCTATACTTTACCCGCAAACACATTTTCTCTATCTTTAGATAACGTCGTTATTGGTCAATTACCCAATCTTTTATTTTTGGCATGGTGGATAATGACGCATACAACGGAAAGAGAACGAAAAATTCATTTTGCTTCAAGCATAACGATATTGCAAGAATTAATTTATCAGTGAATGGTGTGCAGGTGCTTAATCAACCTTTAGAATTTGACTTTTCCAGTACAAACCCCAAAAGCACAAGAGGTTATTTAACATTATTCAAAGGAACCGGAATTCATTATTTTGACAACGGTCATCAAATATCTAAAGATTTTTTCGATAAGGGGTGTTTTTTGCTAGCGTTTGATCTTACAAGTGATCATTCATACAATTCCACTTGTGCTAATCTTCTTAATCAGGGCACAGTACGCATAGAGGGAATGTTTAAAAAGGCTCTAAAGACGGCTATAACCTGCATAGTCTATACAGAATACGACGCAACCTTGGAAATTGAAAAGGATCGCAATGTATTCACCAGCTTCTGATAAGGTGGTTTTGAGAGAGAGAGAGAGAGAGAGAGAGCGTGCACATGTAACGTCACAGACTGTCGAGCCAAACTGGCCTAATACCTATCTAGATGAATAAAGCATGTCTAAACAGACTTATAAAAAGTATATATATATATAAGTTCTGTATCACATGTAAATATAAGCTGATTTTATCACCTCGTGTTGAGATGAGTTGTTTAATAAATGTGGAGTACTTCCATGGAGGTTGCCTAACCTTCTTGAAAAAGGTCTCTTTTGCGGGGTTCACAGCACAAAACAAATTATTCACAAAGGAAATAACTTTCAAATACCCCACCAGTGTTCCAGGGTGTATTGATCAGACACATAAATTTGGCAACATGGAGCTTAGACTTATAGATGAAGATCTGATAAAGACACTGGCGAAATTTACCACAATTTTCGTTAGCGATGTCACAACCAAAGAATTTATAAATAACTATGTCACTTCTTACACCAAGGTTATAGATCTGGAGACAACAACCCCACCAACTGAACAAGAATGAACACGATCGAACTTGCAAAATCATTAGCATCCAATTCCACAACAAGGAGATTCTTTAAAGGTGTATTCCCCTGCAATCGTCTTCCAAACAATATAAAAAAACCGGCATAATACAGATCCTGCGCATAAAGGCGGTACTCATTGGGTTGCATTTTATTTCCCAAGCAAAGGACCTCCAGAATACTTTGACTCCTATGGCAAATATCCCAGCAATATGGTTTTCCTCAACTTTTTACATACTCATTCTGCTGTTTTTGTAAATAATAATAAACGGTTACAAAGTACGCTTTCATCTACCTGTGGACATTATTGTTGTGTGTATTTGTATTTTCGATGCAAGGGAATGAGTTTAAAACAATTTTTGAAGCAATTTTCTATTCAGAATTTTGAATTTAATGACAGTAAAATTATGAGTTTATATCACAATATATATCCAAGAAAATATTTCCATAACTGTAAAGGCTACTATAACCAGTTATGTACACCAGAAAATTAAGGTATAAAAACAAGACTACGATCAGATACTGGCGTATACGTTTTTGAATCAAGATGGAGAACACATCTAAAGTGAGAAAGTCTAAGATAAAACTGCGAGGTGAAGATTTTAAATTCACTGTGTCAAGATCTAAAAAACCAAAATTAAGGAATGTACGTAAAAGGGATAGAAAGGAATCAGAAGTACGAGGTGAAAACTTGCTATTGAACTATACATACTTTTTGGACTGTTGTCATAATCAGAAAATTAGTGTTGGATTTGACACACACTCGTTTGAAGCAAAGATATTGTTCCACCGCCATGGACGTTTTCCTGTATCAGCATCTTACTCTGGATGGAAAGCAGTTCACAAACACTTAACGGACTTAAAGAACGAGCTCACCACAACCACAATACCAGGGAATCAAGAAGAATTACTCATGGAATACAGCATCCCCGTCGACTCAGGAAGTGTTCAACTGAATCTAAGCGAACTTGAAAAGTTGTTTCAAATACAAGATTTTTTAAATATTGTAATGCTTCACAACTGTAATGCCTCCGAAAGTGTAAAAGAATATTATAGAAAATATTGTGAATTGTGTAAAGATAAAAACAAAATTTCCTTGTCAAACGAAGACTTTTTTATACCATCTTGAGCCTCTTACGTACATCTAAATTATTCCAGATTGTTTTTTGAATTTCCTCTGTATTGTAGTACTCGCTTTGCTGCTCAGACCCCCTCTTCCGATTTCTCATATATAGCTTCAACTACTTGTTCCCTGCATGTCCAGAAATTATTCAATTTCATAACTATATGGCAGAAAACGCTAAGATTTGCAAAATCTAGCTTTACCTAAGGGTGAAACGTAAGAGATAGAGAAAAAAGTTAAATTACAAAGTTCTAGATCTTTTCCAATCATCGGTCGAAGGTGAAATTCGTTTTTCTGTACAACTCAAGATTAAGTCACAACAAAGTGTTAGCAATTTTAAATTTTTTGAGGGGTTAAAAATTAAAAATTTTGAGGTTTGTGAATTTTTTTTCGGTTACACGGTACAAAGAATAAAACGGTGCGGTTGATTGGCCAGTTCCCCATGCCTCTGCCAAAAAACATACATCGGGGAGGTTGATTCCCGTTGCCTCTGCCGATAACACGTAAGTGTTTTGCTTGTTTGTGCTGTTTCTCTAGCCTCTGCTGCAGCATAAATAGTCTTAAAGAAGAAGCTCGTTATAGACAATGTTTTTTGTGTACGGGACTCCTTCGTGAACTCTGTCAGGTCGGATAAGAATAACAATGTCATCCGGACGTCTAACTCTGCTGAGAAGGACGTACAGCTGGCCATGTGTGAAGCAGTCCGTGCGAAGATCGACGCCAGCATACTCAATTGTCTGGCCTTGGCTCTTGTGACCAGTCATTGAGTATGCCAACATTAGAGGAAATTGCCGACGGCTTACCCGAAGTGGTGATCCCTCCATAAACGGAAACCTGAACGTGATTCGGGGAATACCGATGGGTGTTACGTTTCCTGGAAATCTTACGGTAATCAAGCGTCGGGTTATAGCTGTAACAATAACTTTAGTGGCATTTACAAGTCCGTCGGCAATGTTGAGGTTTCTCATAATCAAACAAACGGAGCCAATCTTAAGTCGCAGAACGTGATCTGGAACACCTTTACCAGTGGCCTGCTGTAAGAGCTGAACGTCCACGTGCAAACCGTCATCGTCTTCCTTGTCCACAGAATCGGCACTTCTCAGCTCGTGAAGGTGACCGTCCAAGGAGTTCAAAATTTTGTCGTTAATCTCCTTGACATTCACATTCAGAGTTGAGAGGATGGCTCGTCTTGAGGCGTGATCGGGGTCTCTCAGGACACTTGTTGTAAACACATCAGAGATCAAGTCGGAGAGAGATGTGAGATATCTTACCCCAAGCAATGGTATCAAAGTCTCACTCTCTCGGCACTCTCCGAAGGACTTAGAAGCAACAGTCCCATTTCCCACTCCTAGAATGAACTCCGAGTATTCAATGGAACTGCTTGTTCTTTGTGGTGTGGTTAGAGTGAAAACCTGGAACAATAGCCAAAGATGTGACGCTCGAAGTGAAACACAAGCGACATCTGCCGGTGTCCTAGCCTTTACAACAACGGGGCCAATCTGTCGGAAATCCCCGGAGCAGAGAATAATCTTGTTTCCAAATGGCATATCGTTATTCATGAGGTCTCTTAGAGATCTGTCAAGAATTTCAAAAATGTAACGGTGTGCCATTGGGGCCTCATCGAACACGATTAGCTGTGCGGCTCTTATAAGCTCTGCTCGCTGAGATCTGTTGGTGATGTTGCAGACACCTGTGCCGTGGCCGAGGTCCAGAGGAAGCCGAAACATACTGTGGGCTCTCGTTCCACCAGGCATGTTACCGGCAGCAATGCCTGAGCTAGCCACAGCAAGGGCCACCTGATTACAACTTCACACAAAACCTAAATCTTATTTAGTTCAATTATGTCCAACAGTCCAGTCCAACAGTTCAAAATAATATAGTTCACCAAAAAATCGACACAAAATTTATTTCACACAAACTTATTTAGTTCAACCATGTCCAATAGTTTTTAAACACAATAATATCGATCAATAATAAAATCGATCAGACAAAACTCACTTCAGTAGCGATTTGATCATTCAAGCTCTTTGGCACTCAAATGAAACCTTTTTGTGTTCAATTTCACTAAACCGTTGTCTAATGTCAACATTAGAACGACTGCGACGAATGATTTCAGTGCGATCGCATACTACGGTATAATATATGTCAAGGCAAGTGCGAAATTGCACCCCAAATTAATTGGAAAATCATTACATTTTCGTTAAGAACTCATATAACGGTACATAATCTATCTGACATGTGCATATTAATTCGGATCTACGTTCTCTTGCAAACATTTTGGTGTAATTATTTTTTCTCTGCGATAAGTAGTTTAAAAGATTATGGGGGTTTAATTCAAGTACCTCCATCTTAAAAAATTGTAAATGAAAAAACTGAAGAAATTCATTTCACGTCAAAACCCGTATAACGGTTAAAAATGGAAAATTGAAATGTTCCCATGAAATATGTAAAACATTATGCTAAAGCGTTTAAAAGAAAAATCAACCCCCCGCACCAAGCTGCACCCCCCCCCCCCCCCCCCTGTCAGCAAATGTGAAAATCACGCATTTGAACGGTATTCGAATGAAAAAAGTCTGTTGTAAACTTTTTTGCAGCAGAAAAAAAAATATGCCATTTAATAGTACTCAGCAGGAGCTTTAATTTGATACCACACACGGCCTAAATTGGACACCTCCAAGAAGGGTGATTGCCACCCCCAGCCCCACAACCGCCCTAAAAAGGGTTAAAAATTAAAAACTTCAAGTTTTGTGTCGGTTAAAAAATTCAAAGAGTAAGTGTGCAAAATTTCAAGTTTCTAGCTATTCTAGAAATAGGTTAGAATTTGTATACGTGAGTGAGTGAGTGAGTTACACATCGGGTTGTATATATTATAGATTAAATTAATATCGGTATAAACTTTGGTATGGTTTAAACTCAGAACCTGACAATAAAGATTTTTTATTAAAACATTGAAATTTTTTATTCCACATACAATTTTTTATTCCACATGCAATTTATTGACTAACATATATAGATATATAAACATATATAGATATATATTAACACAATTTTGTACAGCACATCGAATACAGGATATATTTTTATGAATTGGACAAAACGTCTGGAAATTCGGAAGTTGGGATAATTTCGGAATTTCCTCCAGATGTATAATTTGTGCAGCTGGTATGTAATTGTTAATAAGACTCATCTTCATCTCCCCTTTTACATAGATTGTGGTGTTTTCATAGTTTGATAATATTTCGGGAAGCTTATTATAGTTTATATTCCCGTCGTTCCAATGCAGGTTATTTATGTGTTGTACATTGTACTCATTCTGCACTCTTGCAGTTATACACAGTTCTTGGTAGGGATGGGGCGGTGCAAAATGATACACCTTTGGGCGTATGCTTCCAAATGCAAGTACAGCAAGCTCCTTGATGAAAAGCTGTCCCTTATTGCCAGAAACGCATTGAAAATCCATAATGTGTTTACCCATGTTCCAAAAGGAGGTTTAGCTTGTGTGTTTTTCTTTACGTCAAATTTCTTTTCTCTCCAAAACTGCAGCTGATGAGTGATCGTTACGTCTACATACAACAAAATGTAATATCTTATTATAATAAATTTAACTTTTAACACACATAATATATTACACTAATATTTAAAAATTAACTGACTTATACTACAAATTACAGAATTCTATTTATCTACATTTAACGTACTTAATAAATTACATCCTTTCATCTTTTTAAAGCCATAAGGATATGAAAAATAATCCTCGGCTACAACACGTTTGTCAAAAGTAAAAGAAAAGTTCTTATCTTCAGATGTCGAAACTATAACACCGGGTCTCTTACGATTAATTTTATGACTATTTGTTACACAAACTACATCTTTATCGCAATTACCTTCCACCATCATTTTTAAAGTTTCAAAATTAACAAGTTTTGCACTTTCGAAATTTAGTGTAATACCTTTACATTTAGTAATAAAATCTGTCTTTTCATTATTTTGAATTTTAAGACTGTACGTTTTAGGGCCTGTACTAACAAATTCAGTAATAAAACTGTCGCATCCAAAGCTTTCTACTACATCTGTTAACTCACCTAAGAAATTTGAGATTTGAAATAAGGAAGGTTTTCGTGTGTCTTCCACAAATATTAAGCTGTCTGTGTCACAGTACAGAATTGCATCCCCAATCTTTTCTAATGCTTCATAGAGCTTAAGTCTGGCAAACGCGGTGGTATAAGCTCCCACAGGTATATTTACATGTGGCAGTGGGTTTATATTCTCCTCAATATATTTCCAACTAATCCACAAAGTGTTTTCATCAATAGGCAGTAGCGAAGAAATCTGAATACCGGGAGATTCCATAAAATTACAAAATTCTCTCCAACTGTTGACAACTCTTACATACGTTCTATCATCTCTTTGCACAAACTTACCCCAAAGTGAATTCAAGCAAAGTTTTGCAAGGTTGCGCATACCGGAATTTTTCTTAATTTGATCTTTTTCCAGGGTAATGTTCTCTTTAGCTTCATATAATTTTAAAAAATTTGCTTTATCCTCTAAAGATTTATATTTAGACCCCCAACCGCTTGATTCTTGTTTTAATTTTAAAAAGGTGTTAACATATTCTGTGAATAAACCACCTGTATTTGTGGTGGGGTCGTAAACTGTGTGGTTATATTTATGCACTTCAAATATTTTTAAAATTTGATACCCTTTTTTAACAGCTAAAGCTACTTCAGGTATAACCCATGTACCGACAAGCTGTCGCTCGGTTTCGCTGTGATCACAGCGGAATACATTGTTCGAGTTAGCACATGTTCTGCATAAAGTAAAATATAATTTATTGTTACTCTTTAAGGGTAGTACAGGTAAAAATAAACTAGTTGGTGGAAGAATCGAACACAAAATAAATCCATGCATGTCTAAAACTTGGGAAATTGAAGGTATATTATCGTTTCTATAAACTGTAGGTGTTCCAATTGGGTATGGCGAATATTTGTTCACGAAAGGGTACAGACTTGTGAAGTCTAAGTATCTAATAACTTGATTTTCATCAGTTTTATGATGCAGTCTAAAAACGTCTGTTCGACCTCCAAAAATAGCGTCTCGTGGATTCAGAGGTAGAACTACGCTGACCATATGTTTGTTCAATTCTACATCAATAGATGGATTTTCTTTTAAAAATTGTTTGAATTCACACTCCCATATAAATTCCAAGAGGTAGCCGTTATTCTGTATTATATTGATTCTTTTCATAGTGCTTTCATTTCTCTGTTTTAAAGTTTCTAATAAGTTATTTTTTGTTTTTAAGTTTTCGAATCTATAGCATTTGCTGCAACCATGAAAGAAACACCCAAAAAATTCGTACACCTTGTTATTTTTTCGGCTGAACCCATCAACATATAAACCTCCTTTATCCAATTTTATCTCTCCAAAATTATGTGCACAGCAAATATCATTATCTGTTTCGGTTTTTAATTTTAACCATTTCAAACAGTTAAACGAATAGTTTTTTGACTTGAAATGACTGTTTTTTGGCTCTATAGCCAAAGTATCACTTTTAAGAAATTTTTTTCTGTAAACAAGCATACATGCAGATGCAATGGTTAGCGATTCTATAAAGGGATTAATACCAGTTATATTAAGAAAGTCACACATAAAGCGAATACATCCAACACGTAGAATATTAACATCGTTGTTACAATATTTTAACAACTCGTTTTTATTATTAAACTCTTCTTGTGATTTCGTATTATACCATGTTAAAAACCTCTCTCTCTCTTTCTGACACATTGTATCATAGCCATATGACTCGGGCGGTGAGTATTTACCAATATAATTCAAATTGGTCTGCGTATTAAAAAAGTAGGGATAGTATCCTTTAGCACACCCTGCGATATCAAAAACATTTGGAAATTTAGAAAGTGCAAATGGCAAATAGTTTAGAGAATCAATGAAGGTTAAATTTTCACAGGTTAATTTCATTATCTTATTACCATTCATTATAGGTTGTATGGTTAATTTTCGTTCTACAAACTCAGAAATTAAAAAATGACCGTCATACCCCTGCAAATTATGTGCAATACAAAACACATTAGATATATTAGGTCTGTGTGTAAAACAATAATCTATAAAGTTTTTTACAACATTTTCACCTTCTTTATACATAAAAACATGCTTTCTAATACCACAAATCCCACATTTGTTTTCAATATTTAAATCGTTGTAGCATGAAATACAGACCAACGATTAAATTAACAATGTGAACGAAAGTAGAGGTACTGTTTCCATATACAGTATCTAGAGTAGTTTCACAGTCGAAAAATATAAGAAGAAATTTTTGACTCGTCTTTTTGCTATACGGTTTAATGAAACAGTTATGTTCTTGAGGAACTATTTTATAACAATTCTGGCAATGGTATTCATTACAAACATGTTTTTCACCTTTTTTTCTTCGATTAAAAGCTAAAAACTTAACACAAATTTTACATATTTGCAACGTTTTACAAACAACCTCCCCATCAATTTTATTTACAAGATGTTTATCAAAACAACCAACTCCTCTGAAAATACGATTACAATTAGTGCAATCTTTAGTCACATTAACAAAACTGCAGGGAGGTGAAGATAAACAATAAGAACATTTAAGTTCACATTTATGATATTTAGTGTTTGAAACTCTGTCACAATAATCACAGGAATATTTTTTATTTAAAAAACTTTTAACGATTTTATTACGTAAAAATGTTTAAACGCCTTTGAATAATAAAGATAAATTTTCTTTAAGGAATAACTTTGAAGTGTTATTTTAAACGTTATTTGATTGGGGTCGTGAATATTATCGTAAGGGTCATTCCATGTCAATTCATCCAGGCCATGACACCCATGTTCTCAGAATTCAATGATTTTTTTTTTATTGATTCCTTATACTGTGCTAATTAACAATATGAATTTATTTTTTTTTATTTCTAATACTTTTTGAGTTACGAATTTTTGAAGCTAAATAGTTTTGCGTTTTTTTCGTTTCAAAAATTTTTTTCGGCGAAGTAAAGGGGTCACAAAAACCCTTTTAACTTGCGTTGTATTGATCGCATCACAATGATTTTGGTCTTAAAATTTTTAGAAGACCCCACAGATTCAGATAGTAATATATTCACAAGCATATACCTAACGCATTTTTGAGAAAATTATAGATTTTTTGAAAATTTTGGAATTTTAAACTTAAAATTTTCAGATCCTTTTTTCGATAAAAGGCGTAGCTGGGAACAGGTTACTTATATTTTTTAAATATTCTATAGGCCTTATAATTATAGAATCTAAAAGAAAACCTCTGTTATTTTGCCTGACAATTTTTTTACAAATTTTTTAAAAAAAAAATTTTTTTTTCAAGTTATTCCAAGAACATTCTACCAATATTGGAAAATTTGTTTGACTTCATGTGTTTCGATTATTTTATAATTTTTTTTTTTATAAGATATTCGTAAGTAGTATGTAATAGATTTGGTGGTTTTTCAAAAAAAAATTCCGTTTAGTTTATAACGGGACTCGAAAAATGGCAATTTTGACAAATTTTCATATTTCAAAAAATCACTACTCTTGCAAATATAGTTATATTTTAACAATTTATATCTCCTTTTATAGATAGCACTTTTGAGTTTTAGAAAAAAATACACCGAAATAAATTTTGCTCAAAATGGCCGACAGGGATAAATTATTGACCGTTATTTTTGAATATTTCAAAATCCATATTTTTTTTTTAATTGATTTTTCTTTATGTTATGTGTAATAATGTTCTTAAACACATATTTCAATTTCAAGTTGGTACAAAAATTGGCTTGGCAGGTAGCACTTTTTATATCCCACCATGTCAGGTGAGAATATTGTTCGGTGTTACTCATATCGAAAATTTTTGACATGGTGGGATATAAAAAGTGCTACCTGCCAAACCAATTTTTGTACCAACTTGAAATTGAAATATGTGGTTACGAACATTATTACACATAACATAAAGAAAAATCAATTAAAAAAAAAATATGGATTTTGAAATATTCAAAAATAACGGTCAATAATTTATCCCTGTCGGCCATTTTGAGCAAAATTTATTTCGGTGTATTTTTTTTTGAAACTCAAAAGTGCTATCTATAAAAGGAGATATAAATTGTTAAAATATAACTATATTTGCAAGAGTAGTGATTTTTTGATATATGAAAATTTGTCAAAATTGTCATTTTTCGAGTCCCGTTATAAACTAAACAGAATTTTTTTTTGAAAAACCACCAAATCTAGTTCATACTACTTACGATTATCTTATAAAAAAAAAAATTATAATATAATCGAAACACATGAAGTCAAACAAATTTTCCAATATTGGTAGAATGTTCTTGGAATGACTTGATAAAAAAATTTTTTTTTAAAAAAATTTGGAAAAAAATTGTCAGGCAAAATAACAGAGGTTTTCTTTTAGATTCTATAATTCCAAGGCCTATAGAATATTTAAAATATATAAGTAACCTGTTCCCAGCTACGCCTTTTATCGAAAAAAGGATCTGAAAATTTTAAGTTTAAAATTCCAAAATTTTCAAAAAATCTATAATTTTCTCAAAAGTGCGTTAGGTATATGCTTGTGAATATATTACTATCTTAATCTGTGGGGTCTTCTAAAAATTTTAAGACCAAAATCATTGTCATGCACTCAATACAACGCAAGTTAAAAGGGTTTTTGTGACCCCTTTACTTCGCCGAAAAAAATTTTTGAAACGAAAAAAACGCAAAACTATTTAGCTTCAAAAATTCATAACTCAAAAAGTATTAGAAATAAAAAAAACAAAATTCATATTGCTAATTAGCACACTATAAAGAATCAATAAAATAAAAATCATTGAATTCTAAGAACATGGGTGTCATTTCGTCTTTTTTTTGGATGAATTGACATGGAATGACCCGTAAACAATAATCTGATAATCTTTAAGGAAAGTTTGGAAATTATACAAATCCTTTAAAACACAGCCTTGATTTTTATCAACAGAAACCTTAGCATTTTTACACAGTGCCACAGATAATATATCTAGGTTGTTAAGAAGCTTCTGCTTTTCGGAACGATTTAATTTTTTTCCTGCTATTTCCATAGCGTAACAGATACTTCGCGGGAGACAGAAGACATTGTTAGTTTTACCAACATCTAGAATGCTGATTTCCTTCAATAGAACTTCATGCTCACTTGATATGCGAGTGTTTATTTTACCTGCACCAGACGGGAAATTCACAATATTTGCATCTATTAGCAAATCGTCCGACGATAGAAATACAAAATTTGACTGAGTTACATTGGAAATAGCTCCGACAATATGTTCTGCTGTTAATTCACCGACAGCTCGTAAGCTACACCAAATAGGCTTCACTTGCGGTGAATTTGGAGGGTAGATGGAGAAACATATCTTATATATATATATAATATTGTCGAGGAAATATCGAACCAGACCACGTAAGTGGGTCCCTTTTCGCTCCTCTTTCCAAAGCTGCCCCAGGTCAGTCACCTTGCACAGTGGTGCACAGACTCCTTAACCCGGAACGCGTCGTCAGCTCGAGAATTTGCTTTATGGTAAGCTGTCGCATGTCCTCCAGCAAAGGATGACCTGTGACAGCCCACCGAATCCTCGAAATCGCCGGACATGCACATACCAAATGTATTGCAGACTCTGGCTCCTCAAGGCATAGACGACAGGACCCATCTTCAGCGATACCCATCCTCTGAAGATGACTCGCAAAACCCCCATGCCCTGTAAACACTGAAATCAACCATCTGATTGCTCCCCGCTCTCGCGATAGGAGTCTGTCAGCGGCCGATTTCGGCCCCAGACTAAAGGCTAACTTAGTCTGTCTACATTTGTTAAGGGAGTTCCACCTTTTCAGATGTTCTCTCCTTATCCATTTATCAATCGGGTCTTTTACCATACCCACTCCAATAGGGGTATATGGTTCCGGGCCCTCAAATTCACGGGCCGCCCCTTGCTTGGCTAGGAGATCAGCCCGCTCATTTCCTTCTAACCCAGAGTGCCCTCTGACCCAACATAACAGCACCTCATTATGTGAGGCACATCTGTTGAGTTTCCGGACCCCCTCCAGTGCAAGAGAAGACTTGATATCCGTCCAAGCACCTAATCACCGCCTGGTTGTCAAGCGCTATGAGGATTCTTTCTCCTCGCACTCGACTGTCCAGAAGATAATCCAGCGCCCATATCACGGCAATCAACTCCGCCTGGTAGACCGAGGTGCATCTCCCTAGGCTGACGGACTGAGCAACATCCATGTCCATTGAATAGATGCCTGCCCCCGCCCTGCCACTCGTCAGCGATCCATCAGTAAAAATACAAATGCTACCAGCCGCATCCTCCGGAAGCATGCCGTCCCCAATCAGGGTCCGGTGAAACCTTTCGATAATCCTAACCCTTCTAATGTTCTCCATAGGCATGCCAAGCTCCCCGATCCCTCTTACGAGATCCAGAACCTTCCGATGACCGTATGGAGTTCCAGTTCGACACCACGTGCCTTCACTGTCGAATCTCACGGCTGTCTCCACTGCTTTCTTTGTAATAAACAAATCCAGCGGGAGCATTCCCAGTATAAGTTCTAGCGCAGCGGTGGGTGTCGTTCGAAAAGCTCCCGAAATTCCCACGCACGCCATCCTCTGTAGAACATCTAACCTGCGCCTTACAGTTGCCTGGCTTACCTTAGGCCACCAGACTACTGCCGCATAGGTTATAGTTGGTCTTATCATCATCGTGTATATCCAATGCATTGACCTCGGCGTGATTCGCCACCGTAGGCCACACACCCTTCTACACTGATGTAACGCCATTTTCGCTTTGCGTACCTTCTCGTCCACATGGCGCATCCAATTCAGTCGTGAATCCAGGAATACTCCTAGATATTTAACTTCCTTGGACATTTGGACAGGTGAGCCGAAAAGCAGCAACGGCTCGAAGTCCAGCCCCTTCTTCTTCCTTGTGAAGATGATGAGCTCCGTCTTCCGCGCATTGACGGTTAGGCCCTGTTCAGAACACCACCGCTCAACCACTCTTAGGGAATCCCTCATGATATCAGCAGTGACACACATGAACTTGCCTCTAACCATCAATGCTATATCATCAGCATAGCCGATGACCTCGATTCTTCTCTCCTCCAAACTCCTGAGTAGGGAGTCTACCGTAATATTCCAAAGGAGCGGAGAAAGCACTCCCCCCTGAGGACACCCCTTGGTGACCCTTCCTCTCAGGCAGAAATCTCCGGAGCGAATCCTTAACGCCCTGTTTTTTAGCATTTGATCAACCCATCTTATAATAAGAGGGTCCGCCTTCCGCTTCCAGAGGGCCTTGCGAAGTTTATCGAATTGAATCTCATTGAAGGCACCCTCTATGTCCATAAAAATAGCCATAGCAATACCTCCTGTATTCAACTCGTCTTCCGCCACTCTCACCACCTGATGAAGTGCCGTCTCCGTAGATTTTCCAGCCTGACATGCATGTTGGTTACTACTCAAGGGATACCTGCTAAGCATCGTTATCTCCAATCGGTCTGCCAGCACTCTCTCCATTGTCTTCAATAGGAAGGATGTCAGACTAATTGGCCTGAAAGACTTCGCCTCAGTGTAATCCCTTTTTCCTGGTTTTGGCAGGAAAACAACAATTGTTTCTCTCCACCTAACCGGTATATGCCCTGTCGCAAGACAGGTTACAAAAATTCCCTTCAGCCACGGACTGAGGGCCTCCCTACCCCACTTAAGGAGCCCTGGGAATACCCCATCCATGCCTGGGGTCTTGAAAGGTGCAAAACTATCTATTGCCCTTCCAAACCCCTCTAGAGTCACTATTCCTTCCGCCATCTCTCGATCCAACCTCGAGGCCACCCGGTTCCGGATGACCCACGACGCGTCCGAGGCCTGACTTCCCGGAAAATGTGCCTCCATCAAGGTTTTTGCTGATAGCTCCAGAGTTTCCATCATCTTTCCATCCTTATCTCGGATAAGTCAAACTCTAGAAACTCTGTCCTTGGATACCAATTTCTGAAGTCTACTGACTTCGGAAATACTCTCCATACTTGAGCAAAAAGTTCTCCACGAGTCCCTCTTCCTCCTTCGCAGAGACTTCTTCAACTCCCTTTTCCTATTTTTGTAGTCTTCCCATGCCTGCGGATCGTCACTCCGCATAGCATGGTTAAAAGCTCTCCTGGCGCCCACTTTCAAGTGCTGCAGTTCCTCACACCACCACGGCGTGGGATCCTGCTCACTCACTGAGGTCAAGGGACAGGATTCTCTAAAGGCTCTAGTCATGGCCGACACCAATGTGTCCAGCTGTGACTCCGCCTTCCTGATGCTTTTCGGTGCACTCCACCTCTCCTCCTCCAGGATTCTCGTCAACCTTTCCGTGTATTTCATCACGTTGGTATTCTGAGGTAACCTTTGGAGTCGTTTGATCTCCCTTCGGGATCCGTATGCGACTTCGAACTGGATGGCTCTGTGGTCCGACATAGTTAGTCGATCCGAGACCCTCCAGCCCATAAGCCGCCCAACCATCTTCGTGTTGCACAGGGTAACATCAATCACCTCCTTCCTTCGTGCATCGATGAAAGTCGGCTCCGTCCCCCTGTTCCCAACATAGAGATCATTTCCAGTTACAAAGTCTAGCAGTGCTAAACCTCTGTAATTGTCATCTGAGCTACCCCACACAGTATTGTGTGCGTTAGCATCGCATCCCATAATCAGACCATCGGTTCCTACCGCGGCCGACCGCACCAGATGCGCCATCTCCCTCGAAGGGGGAGCATCCGTCGAATCATACGGCAGATACACCGATGCGACCAGAAACGAGCCCGCACCGGCTCCCACCCTTACCACAGTCAGATCTGGTGTACACAGGTGCGGCAAGAACATAGCTCGCACACCATGCCTCACCAATATACAAGTCCTGCCTCTGGTTCCTTCGGCCGCCTCTTGATAGAAGAGCGTGCCTGCACTTGATGGCACACCCCTGACTCTACCACTGTAGACCCAGGGCTCCTGCAACAAGGCTATGTCCATCTTATCCTCCACAAAGTGTCGAAGCAACAGTGCTGTCGCCTCTTTGCAATGATGGAGGTTTAGTTGACAAAATTTTATTTGCTGGAACGGGCCCACCTCCCTCCCAGTTGACACCGATACCATTTCTGGCATCATTCAGCTGCCTTTCCAGCGGAGGGTTCCACTCCCACTTAGACGCCCGGAATCCTGACGTAGGCGACCCCTAACCCGCAGTTGAGCCTGGCTCCTGCAAGCTTGATCGCGCCCGCGTCCTCCTCCGGACACCACACGGTGAGAATAGTTCCCCCCTCTTCTCCGTCGCTGTATCTACCTGCACGAGAGACCCTCCATTTAGAAGTGTCCCTCACACAGGCATTCTGGCGACAGATCCTGGCCAGGATAACATCCTTGTTCACCGGTGGTCCGGGTACTCGGATTATTATCCTCTGCAAATTCCGAAGAGCTTGCAGGTGATCCACCTTCAAGGACATGCCCTTCCATAGGACAGGCAATTTCCCGACGGCTTCACACAACCATTCCTTGGATTTCTGGTTGACGCACGCGAGTACAATCAACCCATCCTCCAAGTCTACTTGGGTTACCCCGATATCGCCGGCATCGTTCGGGAGACCATCCAACAAAGTCCGCAGCGCCTTCTTAAAAGTCGCTACATGACTCTTGTCAAGAGGAGCCTCCCTACCGATATCCGCAATACCCATGACCAGGTCCGCCTGTGCCACCTTAGAGTAGGTGGGACGAGCCCCCGCAGCCATGTTGGGGTTCCCGGTAACCTTGCCAGCCAAGTTCCTGCCGACTTTCCGCTTGCGCTTCCTGTCAGCTAGTCCTGGCCGCTCGGTCTCATCCGTCCTCACCGGAGTACTGACCGTATCACCCGAGGTGCCTTCGCCCCTCAGACGCTTGGTCGGTAGCTCCAGTGAGTCCGTCAGCGTCGTGGAAATGGTCACGTTGGTCGGCTCCTTTGGGGTCGATTGCTCAACCTCCATCGGACCTTCCTCCGCTCCCACGGAAGCCCCCAACTTCCCTAGCTTCCGCTTCTCCTTCCGAAGTAAACGCTTCCGCTGCGCACGCAGCTTCTGCGCTTCGCTCTTGGTGGCACGTACCGCTACCCCGGACTCAGCAAGCGCTCCCGAAACAGTCACCTGTCCCGGATTCGCTGCCTCGTCAGGAGCAAGCGAACTGCCTCCAAGCTTCAATCTGTCGAGCGAGCTCTCCAGATTGTCCGTGCCCGGCACGTCGGTTGGCATTGTATGCCCCCCCCCCCCCAGAGTCCATGGGGCCCACCTCCGCAGAGGGTGGATTTCTCGGCGTAGCCGATTTACCACCTGGGGTACTAATACCCTTTAGGTTGTACATGCCATTAATTTTTTTCTTTGTATCCCTCTTGGTAAGACCCCTCAGGGACGACCTGTCCGGCATGGGAGACCCTACCAGTGGCATGCCACCGCCGACATAGCTCAATCCCATCCCCGGGATCCGCAAGCCCCACCACCGCGACAAGGTGGGGATACAAGGTGGGGAGAAACATATCTTACTCGCTTTTGTACAATCGCTGGTAAGTTGTTTAATAACATTGTTATGATTCATAACAAAAACCTAGGGCGGTGACCGCGGAAGCGCCAAACTGCAAATTGCGCTAAAGTGAAGGCGGTCTAATTCGCACGCCCGAATTTACTGAAGCTATGTCGCAAACGGGTACCAACCATAATTTCGCAAACAGAAATCAATAGTTGTAAGCAATTAGTCGTAAGAAAATTAATTGTATTTAAATATGTTTGCAATCAATAAAGTTCAGTCAGTTTTCAGTTGTTTTAGCAGTCATTTCGTAGTCAATTTCAGTCTTTCTGTTCAGTCGATTTCTCAGTCAATATTCGCGTAATTAAACATTGAGTCTTTTGAGGCTCACATTACAGCACAGTGCAAGTGGTAACAAGAACCGTTTGCACGCGACATTGAGATAAGGTACAAGAACCTTTATCTCCGGTTGAGAAAAAGCTCTCGATCGAAACATTGGTGACCCCGACGTGATTCGACAAGCGATCACAACTACATCATCCATTAATCTCTATACTCTACGCAACTCCGTTCATCTAGGAACAGTCAGGACAAATAGACAACATGAGTCTAGACGAACTCGCAAAGGCTCAAAAGGAGATCGGAGACGAGATCTGTCGTTTATGCTCGAACTACGGCAAGGATTCTATGAGCAGTAAAAACATCAACTATCTGCAAAGGAAGGGTTCCGAACTTGACGACAACTGGACAAAATTTGATGCCACAGACACCCAAATCAGGGAATTTGGCGCAAATCTCGAACATCCGTACTTCGCTAACGATTACTACAATAGTATTCGAGCCATCTATGAGCAGACGCGTCAGCAGATGACGGATCTTCAGAAGGCATGGGAGCTGAAGGCAGCGGAAGTCAAGGAAAATTCCAAAACAGGCGATGAAGGAAATTCCAAGCCTGGGACCGCAGGAAATGACAATGTGCCGACCAAGGATCAAGATAATGACGGTAACTCAGAGGCAGCGGCAATGGTGCTAATTCGGAAGCAGCGTGCTGTTCTTGAGTCGCTGACCAGAACACTGAATAGTTTACACACACATGATCAGACACGATCTCTCCAGTTTTATGAAATTAAAAAGGCAAGAATCCAACAAGGTTGGGAACAGGCGGAGATGTTACATCATGAAATCATGGGAATAGGATCTTTCATTGGTGCAGAATACGATGAGGAAAGATTTCCAACTCTCGAGCAAGACGTGCAAGACGCTCAAATTGAGCTAGCAGAAAGGTTAAATTCGAGGCACCAACGAAGCGACCGCGACACAGCGGATACCGTTCCTCAGAATACATCTGGAGCATCCTCAGTCATGAGGTTACCGAAAATAGTTCTTCCAAAATTTGATGGGGACTACTTAAAATGGACACAATTTCATGACCTCTTTTCGGAGGTGGTCGACAGTCAGCAGATTGCAAAGTGCCAAAAAATGTGGTATTTAAAAACAAGTCTTCACGGATAAGCGGAGAGATTAATACGACACCTCACGATTTCAGAATCCAATTATGATACTGCTTGGCGAATCGTCACTGAAAGATATGAAAACAAAAGGTTAATAGCCTCGGCATTTCTTAGCAAATTGCTGTCACAGCCAGCAGTCACGGCTGATAGCGCTGCTTCAATTAAAATGCTCCATGACATTACACAAGAATGTCTTTTGGCAATAGAGAACATGGGGATCCCGATCACACAGTGGGATCCGCTGCTTTTGCACATTTTGATTGCAAAACTGGACAAGGGCACGCATATACTATATGAGCAGTCGTTAAAAGAGCCCAAGAATATACAAACCATGAAGGAATTTCTCCGATTTTTGGAATAAAGATTTCAGTCACTCGAGGCGTTAGGAAAAAAAGACAAATCAAGCAATCACGACAACTCCAGAAAGCCATTATTCAAATCCCTAGCGTCATCGACCTCACAATTGCAATGCCCGCTCTGCAAAAAAGCTCATTCACTATTCGCTTGCGAAGCATTTTTGCAATTCACTCCGTCTAAGCGTTTAAATTGGGTCAGAAATGCAAAAATGTGTGTCAATTGCCTGAAAAAAGGTCATGTAGCTGCCGAATGCGCAGCATCGAATTGCCGAAAATGCACGAAAAAACACAATACTCTGCTGCATTTGGAGGAAAGAATCGTAAGTTCTCAGCCTGTTCGCAAGGGCACAGATGAGCAAGCATCTAGTGCAGTGGCTTCTGAGATCAACAATCAAGAAGAAATACAACCAGTATCCTTACCGTCCCAATCTCAGCACAACACACGAGGCTACATCATGCTGGGCACAGCTATAGTAACGTTGCAAGCGGAAAATGGGAAATCATTAAGTTGCAGAGCAATATTGGATTCAGGCTCACAATTGAATCTTATCACCGAGGAAGTGACTCGAAAATTGCAGTTGCATGGAGTGGCAGACTCGCTGCAGATCGAGGGAATCGGTCAGCGCAAACAGCGCACTCAACGAAGGGTGAATGTGCTAATCAAATCACCAATTAATGGATTCACAACAAGAGTCGAGGCACACGTGTTGCCGAAGATCATTTCGCCGCAACTTGCACACATAATCGACATCCAATCATGGAATCTCCCAAAAAACATTAAATTAGCGGATCCAGAATTTTACAACCCTGCAACCATTGATATTCTGATAGGAGCAGAGTTATTTTTCACAATTTTGTCTGTAGGACAAATCAAGTTGGGAGAGAATTTGCCGATAATGCAAAACACTGCGTTCGGTTGGACTGTCGCAGGTAATGTCCAAAAGATTCAAAAAATAACAGCAACATGTGGCATCTGCAGCGAAGATGAAAGACTGGATCATCAAATTGAAAAGTTTTGGAAGCTTGAAGAGACAAACAATGAGGAAGAGCAATTCACAAATGAACAAAGGTATTGTGAAGCACATTTTAAGGAGACTACCACAAGAGGATCTAATGGCCGTTTCATAGTGCGGCTTCCATTTTTTCAACCTTCTGATCAATTGGGTGAATCCAAAGACATCGCCTATCACAGATTCATGGCCTTAGAACGAAAACTAATGAAGCATCCAGAACTAAAATCACAATACGTAGACTTTATGAACGAGTATTTACGACTCGGACATATGCAAGAAGTCAACATTGCTACAATCAAAAAGCCCTATTTCTTCCTCCCGCACCACTGTGTTGTGCGCCCAGATAGTTTAACAACAAAGTTAAGAGTGGTCTTCGACGGGTCTGCGAAAACCTCGTCAAATCTTTCATTGAATGCGCTCCTCGGAATCGGCCCAACGGTGCAAGACGATGTATTCTCAATTCTGCTGAGATTTCGACTCCCAAAATATGTATTCACAGCCGATATAGAGAAAATGTATCGGCAGATTTGCGTCCATGAAGAGGATCAACGGTATCAGTTGATCTGGTGGCGGGAAGATCCTAATCGGAAACTTAAATGCTTTAAGTTAACAACTGTAACTTATGGGACCTCGGCAGCACCGTATTTAGCTACCAAGTGCCTACAGAAATTGGCAAAAGATCAAGGTCAAGCATTTACGCTCGGAGCATCAGCGCTAGCAAGAGATTTTTATGTCGATGATGTGCTGACAGGAGCAAACAGCATATCCACTGCCTTGGAATTGCAACAACAGTTGCAACACATACTGAAGTCGGCTGGGTTCAGTCTAAGGAAATGGTGCGCTAATCACCCCAAACTTTTAGAAAGCATTCCAGAATCCGAAAGGGCAGTGCAATTAGACTTCCACAACATGGTGGAGGAACACATTAAGACGGTCGGGCTCACTTGGCTGCCAAAATCTGATCTATTTTCGATCAAGACTTCGTGGCCAGAAATAAACCGGGTCACAAAGAGGACGATATATTCTGACACCGCTCATCTATTTGATCCACTGGGCATCATGGGACCAACAACCATCATGGCCAAGATATTTTTACAGAAATTATGGCACCGAAAGCTCGACTGGGATGCAGCCTTGCCACAGGATCTTTACACAGAATGGCTCAATTTCCGGGAAGGCCTGAGAGAACTAAATAATATTCGGTTTCCACGGCATCTCTTCTCTCAACAAATCCCAAGGTCAGTTCAGTTACACATTTTCTGCGACGCCTCAGAGAAGGCATACGGTGCAGCAGCGTATGTTAGGTCGACAAACAAGGACAACATTGTGGTGGTCAGATTACTGTGTGCCAAATCGAGAGTAGCCCCAATGAAACAAGTAACACTACCGCGATTGGAGTTATGCGCAGCAAAATTAGGGGCTGAACTTGCGAGCCGCATTCTAAGGGACCTCGAGATGAAGGATACTTCTACATTCTATTGGTCTGATTCAGAGATAACCCTAGCCTGGATTCAATCAACATCATCAACGCTGCCAACATTTGTTGCAAACAGGATTGCAGCAATTCAGAAGCTGACTTCTGCGCTGCAATGGCGACACGTGAAATCCAAGGAGAATCCGGCAGATGTATTGTCTAGAGGAATTGCGCCCGAAAAGCTGGCCCAATGCAATATGTGGTTCTATGGGCCAACGTTCTTGCATGGCACAGAGAAACTATGGCCAGCGCCATATGTAGCCCGCAACAAATGTGAGCAAAAGCCATCACTGACAGTGAGCACCACAAAGGCATCGGATACAGGGATCTTACAAAACATAAATCATGGAAATTCATTTCGAAGACTGCAACGAATTGTGGCATACTGTTTACGCTTCGTAACCAGCACGAGACACAGCAGAAAGAGTCAATCACATGACGGCAAGAAATGGTGCCGGGAACAAACACATTCAGTTGCAGTCCCATCAGTTACCGAATTAGACGATGCGAAATCAGTAATTATAAAGGAAGTGCAAAGCACAGAATTGCACGACGACATTTCACACATTCGAAAACATCGAGAGGTATCCAAAACAAGTGCAATTAGTTCGCTAACCCCGTTTCTAGACGAGAAAGGGATCTTGCGAGTAGGAGGAAGATTAGAAGCAGCTAACATCTCGTTCGACGCGAAACACCCTATTCTATTACCATACACCCATTTGGTAACGAAATTAATAATGGAAGATATACACAAGGAGAACATGCATGCCGGTCCTCAAACGCTCTTAGCATTGAGCAGACAATCGTTTTGGCCCATCAAAGGAAAAACGCTCTCGCGATCCGTGGTAAAAAACTGTGTTCGATGTTCCAGAATGAAACCAAAGTTATTCACACAAATATTGGGAAATCTACCTGCCGAGAGAATTCAGCCAGCCAGACCTTTCGTGAACTCTGGAGTAGACTTCTGCGGTCCTGTATGGACTCACTACAAGATCAGAGGAAAGCGGCCGACAAAGTCCTACATTGCGGTCTTTTGTTGCTTTTCAACGAAGGCAATTCATCTGGAACTCGTGACAGATTTAACAACACAAGGATTTCTAGGGGCTCTGAAGCGGTTTATGGGAAGAAGGGGACATTGCCGCAACATTTACTGCGATAACGCCACAAATTCGTGGGTGCGAAAAATGAACTCAATGAATTAAAAAAGGAATTGTTGTCGAGTGAATCCACATCAAAGATTCAGCAGACATGCATGGAAGTAGGAACCGATTTCCACATGATACCCCCACGAGCACCACACTTTGGTGGCCTATGGGAAGCTTCGGTAAAATCTGCCAAATACCTGCTTCAGCGTGCGCTGGGAGCAGCATCCCTAACATATGAAGAAATGGAGACAGCAATCGTCGAGGCAGAAGCCATTCTCAACTCAAGGCCAATGACACCCATGTCATCTGATCCAAACGACATAGCTGCACTAACTCCAGGACATTTTCTCATTGGGGAACCACTGAAAGGATGTGTAGATGCCAAAGCCCAATCAACAAACATCAACTTGTTAACGCGATGGAAACTCGTAACTCATGTTAAAAATGAGTTCTGGCGTCGTTGGTCATCCGAATATCTCAACCAACTTCAACACCGGAGTAAATGGAAACAACAATGTCAAAATGTTCAACCAGGCACAATGGTCATCATAAAGGACGGCAATCTTCCCCCACTGAAATGGCCTCTAGGACGGATTATAAAGACAATAAAGGGTGCTGACAATTTTGTACGAGTTGCTGACGTCCGCACGGCTACAGGGATAGTGCGGCGAGCCATTCACTGATTGGCGCCTCTCCCTATAGAAGTCCCATCTGGAGATCACGACTCTGCCGAGGGCACTTCACCAGACGAGAAAATGAATGATCAGAGTTCGCAACGGTCAACACATAAACGAAGCACTTCTAGATCAACAAGGGAAGACAGCAGTCGGCTATCAAGCGAATCAAACAACGAAACTCCCAAGAAAAGAGCTCGAACATCAATGGGGACAACGATGCTAAGTTTGTTGCTCACTTGTCTATTCATTCCATTCGCTAAGGGCCAACCCATCGAAGTGAAGCCGTTCAAAACCAACCCCGGAATTTATTTTGAAAATTTAGGAGAGGTTCGCTTATTAGTAAACGAGTGGAATCTGATAGCCTTCTACAACATGGAGAGCTACTGGGAGGAAGTCACGTCAATGCAATCGAATACTAAAAAACTTTCCGCGATGTGTGAAAACGTTCAGGATAGCGCCAGCTGCAGCAGAATTGTCCAACAACTGCAGCGAATCTGTGAGGAAGTAGAACAGAATAATGAAATGCTGCGAGATCACACTACTAACAGAGCAAGAAGAGGAGCCATTAACTTCGTCGGAAACATGGCAAGTGCTCTCTTTGGAGTCCTAGATTCTAAGTACGCAGAAGAAATGGCTGAAACAATAAAATACCTTCAGAACAACGACGCTCATATCGTTCACTTGTTAAGAAACCATACATCCATAATTGACACCACCATTAATATCATGAAAAGGGATCAGGAAACAGTACAGTTGCAGTTCAAAGACTTGGATATTCATCTCGAAAAAATGTCTGAACACATAAAAAACATAGACCAAGTCCTCTACCAAGAGAGAGTTTCACACGTATTCACATCATTAACACTCCAAGTGATGTTGCAAGCATTTAACTTGCAACGGATTCAAACAAATATGATCGAAGTCCTAACAGACTGCCATCACGGGAAGCTCAACAGTCAATTAATTACACCAGCACAACTCGCAGCAGAAATCAAAAAGATAAAAAAATACCTTCCCAACTCGCTCAGTTTCCCAGTTAAAGAAGACAACGTATTGAAATTGTACAGTTTGGCAAGCACAGAAGGAAGAGTAATGCCGAAGCAAATCATCTTTCGCATAAACCTGCCCTTAATAACAACGGAGAATTTGAGCTATTCAAGGTCATCCCAGTGCCAACAAAACTCAACAACACCTTTGTTGCCATCCAACCATCAACACCATACATAGTGGTTAATCTTCATAGAAACCAATATTATGCTTTAACTGAAGACGAGTTGCATTTCTGCATTACAATAGTGGAAGGTAAACAGTTGTGCAAGCAAAAGCACCCCATATACAGCAGAGGATCGCAGTTCAACGCCTGCGAAATAAATCTGCTAAACAACATGCACCAAGGAACATCCTGCAAAATGGTCACAGTACCAGGAGGAGAGCATTGGATCCAGCTTCAAAATCCTAACCATTGGATCTACGTCCTGGAAACGGCAACTACACTCAATACAGTATGTGGGAGCAACACCAGTCAACACATCCTGAGTGGATCTGGGACATTGAAAATATCCAGTAGTTGCACAATAAAACAACCACTGGTGACAATTCACGGTCATAGCATTTTCCCCACGATCACCAAGATGTCATATATGCCGTCAGCAAATATTACTTCCGTAATTCAGAATACAAACAACACCGCAATACCGCAATTTAAAATGCATTATCAATCAAAATCAACTGACCTGGACAATGTTCAGCGGCAGTTAATGCAAACGGATGCAGAAATAGATGCACAAATGCCAGCCCAAGACATTCATCAGTTTACTATCGGATATGCGGCATTAGCGCTCGCAATCATAAGCGCAAGTTACCTCACGTGGAAATGCTACACCACCAAAGCTAGGCGAAAACCTCGACCTCGACCTCGACAAATCAAACCAACAAACGAGGAATCCGAACCTACTCCAACAGATGACACATTAAACGAATTCCGTGTGGACTTCAGAATTTAGCACAGAAGCTGCAGCGTAATATAGGATTTAGATTAAGTCGAAACTACTGTTATTCGTTGGGCGGGCAGTATGTTATGATTCATAACAAAAACCTAGGGCGGTGAACGCGGAAGCGCCAAACTGCAAATTGCGCTAAAGTGAAGGCGGTCTAATTCGCACGCCCGAATTTACTGAAGCTATGTCGCAAACGGGTACCAACCATAATTTCGCAAACAGAAATCAATAGTTGTAAGCAATTAGTCGTAAGAAAATTAATTGTATTTAAATATGTTTGCAATCAATAAAGTTCAGTCAGTTTTCAGTTGTTTTAGCAGTCATTTCGTAGTCAATTTCAGTCTTTCTGTTCAGTCGATTTCTCAGTCAATATTCGCGTAATTAAACATTGAGTCTTTTGAGGCTCACATTACAGCACAGTGCAAGTGGTAACAAGAACCGTTTGCACGCGACATTGAGATAAGGTACAAGAACCTTTATCTCCGGTTGAGAAAAAGCTCTCGATCGAAACAAACATCGTTAAAAGAATTTTCCAAAAATTCGAAGGGGTTCTGATGGCTACCACCAATATCTTTTAATTGGAATGTCATTTTTATACCTGTCAGGTTCAAATTTTTAAAAAATTTGCTTTCTTTCGATAATAATTTTATCTTAGTGCAAGAGGATCCGCAACCATACTGCGTTTTATCTCTCTTGTAATTTTCAAAAATTTTGCTTTTTACCATACCTGACGTGGAAGGTATGGCTAAATTAACAGGTGTAATGACCGGCACCAAACAAATCCCATCTGGTGGCCACCATTAGAGAAACCCAGCAGTTTAATAAGTTTCAAAACTTCTCAGCCGCACGGACAATACTTCGACATAATAGTTAGTGAGAATCGGGATAAGATTTATGATAGGTAAAGAAAGAAGAGCAATAAAGATTCTCTTCCAGGGTTATCGTTAATGGAAACGAGTGAAAAGTACCGTTCTCGAAATCTTAAGCAAATTATACTTGAGGTAATTCCGTCTGGGAAACTTAGGGTATGCTAACACATCTGGCCAACAGATGTGTGAATAAAGGAATTAGGCCCGTAATGGGGAATTCAGTATTAGTTACGAAAAAACAGGAATGATCTTGAAAAAAAGGAAGTGGCAGTTCTTGGAGATCACTCGAACGATATAGTCGAAAAATTGTCAACGGGCGTGCGGTTGAGTTGTAAGGGTAACTAGTGAACGTTACAGTTTATCAGGTGTGGGGTAGACTACGCTATACCCCTTGTGAAAATATAAGAAGAATATCTAAAGAATAGTGGTGAATATTATTTGTTGTGTGTCTTGAAAAAGTGCGAATACAAACTAAAGACAATGGAAAGTGTAGGCGGTGGAGAAAACGAGCATATGGCACCTGAAATTAATTTAGAAAATAGTGAGGGCGATAACCTTGTTTTGTTAAGACGCGAAATTGCTCTTTTACGCGAGGAAAAGGAAACGTTGATTAGGCGGTTAGAGTCAGTGGATGGGGGCGGAAAAGACTCAAGTTCGGTAACGATGGGAACTGAGGAATCAGCAGTAACCATCACTACAAAATTTAGTATTAGTGACATCAAAGAGATGATTGATCCTTTTGATCCTTCATCCACGAAGTGTAGTGTAAAAGAATGGGTAGAAAACATTGACACTTTTAAAAATATTTATGGATGGGACGACAAATTAACATTGTTTTATGCAATATTGAGATTAAAGGGTGCTGCAAAATTCTGGTACCAAAGTAGTGGTGCAGAAATAAGAAGCTGGTGTCAATTTAAGACAGAAATCGAAAAGAGTTTCCCTAGCGGAAAAGATGATTCGGAAGTTCTAGTGAAAATAATGAGTAGGAAAAGAAAAAGAGATGAGTGCGTCGAAAATTATTTTTATTCAATAACAGCATTGGCAAAACGAATCAAATTAAGTGAATACGTAACAATGAATTACATAATATCGGGACTGGGTGATAAAAACCTAATGAATGTTCTTACGGCTGCGAATTGTTCGTCCTTATCAGGACTTCTAAATCAGATCAAACGCTACGAAGACATTCAAACGCAGGAATTGAGACGAGATATGATGAGCAGACCCTCAACATCTAAAATGCAATATAGAGAGGAGACACAATCTATACCAAGACAACGAGTACACAAATCACTAACGATGGTTAAAAGAGACTTTCAACAGGAAATTGCCAGTCGGAAAGCATTTCCTGAACAGAACAATCTAAAACGGAATGTGAGGTGTTTTAGATGTGATGCAACCGGACATCTAGCCAAAGAGTGTAATTTAGTTGGAAAAAATAGGAGTTGCTATTGGTGCAAAGAAGTGGGACATTTTGCCAAAAACTGTCCAAACCGTGAAAAACAAAGCAAACATATAGGGCATATTGGGAGAGACAATAATGTGGAGGGAAAGGAATACTATCCAAATGTGGAAATTGATGGTGTGGAATTAAAAGCATTTTTAGATCTTGGAAGTGATGTCACCACAATTACGGAAAGTGCTATTTCGAATAACGCATGGCAAACGGAGGCATGTAGTGTCACTCTGTTCGGGTTCGGTGGAAGTAAATGCCCAGTTAACAAAAAAATTACGAAGCGGGTTAAAGTGGGAAATGTGGAAGAAGAAGTTGATTTACTTGTGGTGCCGGACAAATCGCAATCAACTCCAATAATAATAGGCAGAAGTATGCTAGACCGAAATGGTGTAAAAATAGTTAAGAGACCAGGCATTTTTGAAATCGTGAAGGACGAAGTTTCAAGTGTTGCAATTAATACATCAGCACAAGATGAGGGATTAAAGCCTTCATATACAGTGAAAAAAATTACTTTGGCAGAAGTGAATATAAATGGTGCGGTAGGTGACAAGGTGAAGAATATCGTGCTAAATACAATCAACGAGTTTAGTGAATGCTTTTCAAAGGACTTGAACGGTATCGGAAAAACAAACTTGGTGACAATGGACATAAAAGTGAAGGAAGAAAGAATTATCCAGTATAAACCATACAAAGTTCCATATGGGCTAAAGTCAGTTATAAGAAGATCAATCGAGGAGTTACTGTCTCAGGGAATTATTCGTCAATCCACGTCAGAATACGCAAGCCCAGCAATAATGGTTCCGAAAAAAAATGGTGAGTACCGCATGTGCGTTGACTATAGAAAACTAAATTTGATAACAAAGAGGGAGCAATTTCCGGTTCCTAATATTGAGGAAACTTTGAATAGTCTCGCTCACAAAAGTATATTCACCTCACTAGACTTTCAAAGTGGATATTACCAAATCGAAATAGAAGAAAGTAGCAAGCAGTACACAGCATTTGTAACTACAGAAGGGCATTATGAGTTTAATAGAATGCCATTTGGACTGACGAATTCACCAGCAGTTTTTATGCGGCTAATGTCTAAATTAACGGAACCTTTGAGATCATTAGGAATAATAGTATACATGGATGATATACTAATCCCAACGGAGACAATTTCTCAAAATATAGAAATATTAAGATCTTTATTAATCGAGATCCGAAAAGCTGGATTAACACTAAATCTAGAGAAATGTGACTTCCTTAAAGATAAGCTCGAATTTTTAGGCCATGAGATCACAGGTGAAGGGATAAAACCTGGAACAAAGAAGACGGGAGCAGTGGAAAACTTTAAACGTCCTACAAATTCCAAAGAAGTAAAACAATTTTTAGGATTGACGGGTTACTTTAGACGTTTCGTTAAGAATTATGCCCATATTGCACTTCCATTGAATAGACTATTAAAGAAAGATGTAGAATTTGTGTGGGGACATAAAGAGGAGGAAGCTTTTCAGAACCTGAAAACTATATTGATTCAACGCCCAGTTCTCGCGTTATACGATGAAAACGCACACCACGAAGTACATACCGATGCTAGCAGTCATGGATTAGCGGGAATTCTAATGCAAACGACAACAAACAATGAGAAACCGAGAGCTGTATCGTATTTCAGTCGAGCAACTACAACGTCAGAAGCGAAGTATCATAGCTATGAACTGGAAGCTCTCGCTGTAGTAGAAAGCTTAGAACGATTTAAACATTATCTGCTGATGAAAAAGTTCCGTGTAGTAACCGATTGCAATTCATTAAAAATGACACACGAGAAGCGCGACCTAATACCCCGAATTGCAAGGTGGTGGCTAAAGATTCAACAATATGACTTCGAATTAGTATTCCGATCCGGGAAGCAGCTCGCACATGCGGACGCACTAAGCCGTTCACCATGGGAAGAAGGAAAGGAAATTGAAACAGTTGCAAGTAAAGTTCTGGCGATTGGCCTCCCGGAAGAAGATTGGATCTCAACTCTCCAAATGCAGGACCCGTGGCTCAATGAAATAGTTCGAGTATTAACGGGTGAACTAGAGAACCACGAAAATAAAGATGGGATAAAAGGAAATTACGTGATGGAGCAAGGGCGACTGTGGAAAAAGACACCAAACGGACATCGACTGGTCGTGCCTAGGGGAATAAAATGTCGTATACTTAAATCTATGCATGATGACAGGGGTCACTGCGGAATTAATCGAACGTTGGAAAATGTACGCAAGAATTTCTGGTTTGCTAATATGAAACCCACAATTACAAAATACGTGAACAACTGCATTGAATGCTTATATAACAAGAGAAGTCCGGATGAATGTCGATATATTCTCAATTCTTACGAGACACTGCCGATACCCTTTCATACAGTACACTTGGACCATTTAGGCCCATTTCCGAAAAGCAAAAGTGGAAACCAATATGTAATCGGGCTGATAGATGCCTTTACTAAATTCGTAGTGTTTAAACCAACTAAAACAACAGCAGTTAGAAGCATTGTGAAGATGTTAGATGAAGTGAGCCAGTATTTTGGCCTCCCTACAAGATTGATTACTGATAGAGGTTCATCTTTCTCCTCCAAAGAATTTGAAAAATACTGCTTTGACAATGTAATCAAGCATATTATGGTTGCTGTACGGACTCCTCGAGCAAATGGACAAGCAGAGCGCTATTTCAAGACAGTAACAGCTGCATTAGCCACGTTGTCGAAGGAAAACGACGGTAGAGATTGGGACAGATATGTGACCAGGATACAAATAGCAACAAATAGTAGCAAGCATTCAATAACAAAAAGAACACCACAAGAGGTATTAATGGGTTATACCCCGAGAAATATATTAGATAATAAGATTACGATGATATTAAACACGGACAACGAAGACGAATCACAGGTTAACATAAACTTAGAGGCACTACGAGACGACGTGAAGCAGAGAATCGAAGGCGATAGGCATAAACAAGCTTCAAAACACAATAGATCAACAGTACCCCCGAAGACATATAATGAAGGCGACTTGGTCCTGATAAAACAAGCTCCAATAGGAACAGGTCAACCGAGGAAAATACAGCTGCGATTTAGAGGACCATATGAAGTAAGAGCCGTGCTTGGCAAAGATAGATATGTTGTAGGAGACACGGAAGGCGTACGTATTACTCAAAAGCCATATGAGTCGGTTCACTCCGCTGAGAATCTAAAACCGTGGTGTAAATTAAGCGATATGTGTTTTGACGAGAGCGATGCTGAAGATGAATAAGAGCTAGGATGAAAATGATAATAAAATTAGTGTAGCTTAAATAACATTGTTTTATTCAAATATAACTCGATGAGCCTGAGTGGTCCAGGGGGCCTGTGTGGCTGAACGGACCTGTGTGGTTGAGGTGACCTGTGTGGTCGAGAGGGCCTTTGTGGCTGAACGGACCTGTGTGGTCGAGTGGACCTGTGTGGTCGAGGGGAGGACCTGTGTGGTCGTGGGGGCCTTTGTGGTCGTGGTGGCCTGTGTGACAGAATGAACGACTAGATCTATATATATGTATATATAGATGTAACTATGAGTTTGAGGCTGAGCGTGTGTAGCAGAACTGAGGACAGTTCTACACAGGTTGGCCGAACTGTAATGACCGGCACCAAACAAATCCCATCTGGTGGCCACCATTAGAGAAACCCAGCAGTTTAATAAGTTTCAAAACTTCTCAGCCGCACGGACAATACTTCGACATAATAGTTAGTGAGAATCGGGATAAGATTTATGATAGGTAAAGAAAGAAGAGCAATAAAGATTCTCTTCCAGGGTTATCGTTAATGGAAACGAGTGAAAAGTACCGTTCTCGAAATCTTAAGCAAATTATACTTGAGGTAATTCCGTCTGGGAAACTTAGGGTATGCTAACACATCTGGCCAACAGATGTGTGAATAAAGGAATTAGGCCCGTAATGGGGAATTCAGTATTAGTTACGAAAAAACAGGAATGATCTTGAAAAAAAGGAAGTGGCAGTTCTTGGAGATCACTCGAACGATATAGTCGAAAAATTGTCAACGGGCGTGCGGTTGAGTTGTAAGGGTAACTAGTGAACGTTACACAGGGTTGTTTTTTACCATACCCGAGGTGGAAGGCAGGCTTGAATTAAGAGAATTGTTTTTTGTTACATCCGAAGTGAAAGTTATATTTAAGTTAACAGGATCTTCACTTGATTCAACTTCAGTACAGTTGTTTAAAAATGTTATTGCATCCTTTAAAGTGCTATCGCTTAATGGTATGTTATTCCCGATTGAAAAGTTTGTAATAAGACTTAATATACCGAACTTTTCTTTTACCGACATTGACACATTCTGTTTTTGCGACAGATCTTCGATAATACCTTTCAAGGTTATAAGGAAGAGTTTATTACTAAAAGCCAAGTTTTCGGCTAAAAGAGATGTTACATTCTTCATCTTTTATTTGAATTTATAAGTTTAATTTTTCCAATATAACTAGTTTTATATTCTTATTTATTTAGCTGTTATTTATTTATTTATTTATTTATTTGTTTTATTTATTTATTTTATAAAATTATAAGTTTAATTTCATCAAAATTTTATAACATGATTTAGTTATTAGGGTGCTACAGCTCGAGCTTCTAACGCTTGAGCTTGAGCTTCTACAGCTTCAACTTCCCGCTCTGCTAACTGTAATCGTCGCTGTAGTAAAAGGAGCTGTGCCAGTTCGAACGGTACGATGTCCTCTTCTACAATCGATTGTTCTGGCATTGAGGGTTCCCAACGGTCTTGCCCTTCCCAAAACAAATGCGGCTCCTCATCTGCAGGAAGTCCCATTGATTTATTACGTCTGAAATTTTGTGTTTGTTAAGAAATTGTGTAAAAAACCGTACAAAAACGGATTTTTTCAAAGAAAGATCTTTGTATCACTTATATTATTTACATTTAAATATAAACTATTAAGGAAACACTTGATCACGCCAATTACGTGATATCAAAAAATGTGGGAAGGTATAATCATTCTATTTGAAAATCTAGAAACACTAGAAGGAAGACATTTGAAAAAATGTCATTTAATAACATTCAACAAAACTTTAATTTGAAATCATATACGGGTGAAGGTGGTTAGTCTCAAAGTGAAAGGATCCCCACCCCCACAACTCCCAAAACTAAATCAACGTAAAACTTATTTAGTTTTTATGTAACTGAATATTAGTACATAAAGTTGAAATTTTTTATATAAAAACGGTTAAGACTTACATGACAACACTAAGAAAGAGCTATTCGATTTGCTCCATCTTCAAACTTGATCTTACTATTTTAACAAAGTATATGTATAAAATGATTTTTCCACATCCTAATCACGAATATATAACTCATTTTCTAACAACATTATTCCCCGATAGTGCAAGCATTCACTTAAAACTGATATACCCCCATTTTAGGGGTAAAACACGTGTTTGTTCTTAATTATAACATAGTTTTAACACAGAACCATCTGCATGTACAATGTACATTGTACATACCTTTACAAAAAACTTTCCAAAAATCTGTTGTTTCTTGCAGGGCTGTCTTCTGGTTGAAATGACTGCTTCCCAATTTCACTTTTAACTTTTCACTTAACACAAAACTTTTAAGCTCAAAGGGAAAAATATACGACTGATTGTATCGTTGTGATTTCTTCGTCTTTTATACAACTTTTACACGTCAAAAATAGTCAAATAAAATTAATTATTAACCAGGACTTTTGTTAACAATAAATTAAAATAAACAATTGCAATCGTTTAACAACCTTATAACATTTCTTAATATCTGTCAATAAATTAAGAGTTTACTACAAAACATAAATTACAATATAAACGAAATATTGTCAAAATATCTCAAATGGAGAAAAAAAACCTGCAATTAATTTGCACAATGCAAATGCATTTCAAAATTCAGGTAAAGTTCACTCACTCAAAGTTTAAATCGCCACTATAAATATAAACAATTAATGTCATCTTGCAAAAACTAACTTGTTTTTACATGAGTTAAAATTTTATCAAAGTTATAAATTTCACAGCAGTGCAGTGTCAGGATTATTTTAAAGAAATTAAAATAACGGTTGCTAAAGTGTAAGTAGAAATATTAGCATAACTTTACAAAGAAATTCCAAATATTATGTAATTGTAATAAATTACAATCGAGCTGTTGTAAAAATTTGCATACGGGTCAGCGTAAACAAGTGCTTGTTCTGTTTCACCTTTTTTATAATTCGGCAAAGCTTGAACAGTATATAAATGCATAACTTCATGAACAAAGTTTAGATAGTTTTTTGTGGAAAAAGTGTGAGTTGTATAGTTATTACGAGTGTCTCCAGATTCCGGAATTTAAAAACATGGTGAGTACCTGCAAAACTTAAATTTTTTGTTACCGTGTTCTGTAAAATGGGGAAAATCGGCCAAAGGGGTTGGCCGGGGGAGGTGTTAATATTTTCAAAAACTATAACTTGATATCTATGACGTTTAGAGAGAAACTTTTATTTGGGTATATTAGAGTACTCTCGATGAGTTTTCTGATGACTCAGTACTTGTAACTTGATATCGACAAGAGATGTTGATGCTTTGAAGTCTGATTATAAACCATATATTGTAATGCTAAGACATTACTCAATTTTTAGAATGCTTTTGAGCAGCTGCAAGACATTGCGGGGAGTGTCAATGGCACTTTGATTCCTGTTACATCGTTGGAATTGGGGAAGGAGTACCCTGTCAAAACATTCAAGTTGATAAAAACAACTTACGGGTTACGTGTTACAACCCATTTCATGGATAACACATACATCTACCTACCACCACGATTTGCAGAAAAAATAAAAACGCAAAAGCAGGTAGAAGAGCTGAACCAAACGGCCGGTACCTATATGATTTTTGACGGGAAGGATGAGTCTCGAGGAGGATTTGTTAAATTACAGTTTGTAAAACGTGCTTAAAATATTTAGAAACCGTAAATAAAAAATGTTGGTTTTTCTAAAATAAAAAAGCTATTTTCAATTAACCCGTTTTTTTATTCCAAACAATACCCGTTTCCCCTGACCTAGAAATCAACTATGTACTCCGAAAAAAAAAACAACCCAAAAATATGAATCAAAATACCTATTCAAGTTCAAGTTCGTCTGAACAAGTTATTATTTTGCTATAACTGCCTGCTGCAGGTTTCCGCATCGTCGATAAATATTTACTACGGGTTTTTTTTTTTCACACAACGATAACCGGGTTTTTATAATTCGGCCACACAACGACCTCAAGAGCAAGAGTAAAAAACATATGGCTCTTGCTTTAAAATAAGGAGCTTTGATTTTGGACAAAAACTTGTTCTTTGCATCGATCGAGTGCTTTTTTTTAGAGACGATCGATCGTTCGCACAACAACATTAGTCCTTTTCACACAAACTACCGATTTTCATACACCATACTTTGCACTACTCCAATCAAAATGGACTTGACCCCACCTCTACAGCCGTTCTTTCCAGTTTCCAGGCAGAACGAGAACCCAAAAAGATCTTGCCTTCCGCCCGCACTTACCTCGAAGTCATACACAGAGTGGACACAATTTGTCAACAGTGGGCACAATTGCTAACAGTGGGATCACAACAAAAATTCTTGCATGAACGAGAATAGTTTGGCTTTTTCCCGCTTTACAGATTTTTAACCTCGAGTGGCGAGCGTTCGCCCCTTTCCAGGTCGCCAGCTTGCTGTTTCCTCGCACCAGTGGGTTTTTATGTCAGGAGTGGATTCATACTACTTACGTACCCTTCGACAAATAGCCGAGGATGTAAAGAAGACGCTACCTGAAGCATCCAAAATTATCCAACATGGAATGTATGTTGACAATGTATTGACTGGCGCACATACGGTATCCGAAGCCCAGCGAGCTCAAGCGGAAATCCGTAAGGCTCTGCAATCGGCACAGTTCGAAATTCGAAAGTGGGCTTCTAATGATCCTAGAATTTTGGAAAAAGTCCCGGAATCACATTTGCTACTGTCCACTAAGGTCCCTCTCTCTAAAGATCAGTTGATCAAAACCCTTGGGTTGTATTGGTTGTATTATTACATAAACGAGATAAACAAGGTTCAAGTTGTGACAAAGAGGACGATTTTATCACAAATAGCTCGTCTCTTTGACCCCCTCGGTTGGCTCGCTCCAATGATAGTTCGCGCCATAATTTTGATACAATCCTTATGGCAAAGAGGCATTGATTGGGACTCGGAAGTTCCAAGTGACATCAGACTGGAATGGAAAGAGTACCTCCTCAACCTCTCCCGTTTGAAGAAGATTTCAATCCCCAGATTTGTTATGACCTGTCCAGGCGCATCGGTTGAAATTCATGGGTTCTGCGATGCCTCTTTAAGAGCCTATGCCGCAGTATTGTACTTGAGAGTCGAAATCAATGGAGAGGTGCATGTTAAATTAGCTGTAGCCAAGAATAAAGTCGCCCCTATAAACTCCCCTTCGCTCCCCCGGTTAGAATTGTGTGGCGCCCACCTGCTTTCTAAACTTCTGAAATTATTTCGTCCCTTAGTCCAAGGCTCAAATATTCGCACGGTCGCATGGACCGATTCCATGATCGTCCTAGCTTGGATCCGAAAGCACCCAAACTTCTTTAAGACTTTCGTTAGTAACAGAGTCTCCGAAATTGTCCAGAACATCCCCGGGACACCTTGGCGTCATGTTCGCTCGCAGGACAATCCTGCCGATGCTGCCAGCAGAGGCATAAGCCCACAAGAACTCGAAAATCACGCTCTCTGGTGGCAAGGACCAGAATGGCTAAGACAGCCTGCGGAGCATTGGCCACCCATACCCGAGACCGCAATTAAGGATAACCCGCTCCTCGAATTACGACCGGTTAGAAGTTTCATCACTCTTCAGACAAAGAAAACTCAAGAATTATCCCAAATGCTCTAGAAATACTCATCAGCTTCGCGTCTTTTCCGTGTAACCGCTTACTGTTTTAGATTCCTCGCTCAATGCAAATCCCGGCAAAACACAATAACCCCACACCTCACCCCAGATGATATCAAAAGAGCCAAACATTTTTGGATCAAATTTGTTCAAATGAATCATTATTCCAGCGAAATTACGGAGCTTTCCAAGACCCACCCTATAGCAAAAAACAGCTGCCTCCTATCCCTGCAACCTTTCTTAGACAAGGATGGGTTATTACGTGTTCATGGTCGATTAACAAACTCTATCTTACCGTATAATCAACGACATCCCATTATATTACCCGCAGTATCCCATCTCACTGAGCTATTTATCGCGGAAGCACACCTATGTACGTTACACGGGGGATCGACACTAACTCTCGCTGTACTCCGAAAATCATTTTGGATTGTCAGGGGTCGAAACACAATAAAAAAGATACTCCGTAAATGCATTCCTTGTTTTAAACAGACAAAACAAACCCAAACTCAGCTAATGGAAAACCTTCCCACTCCGCGAGTTACAATCAGTCGTCCGTTTTCCCATGTGGGAATTGATTACGCAGGGCCGATTATACTCAAAACCTTCAGGGGACGTGGACATAGATCATACAAAGGTTACATAGTTATCTTTGTTTGCTTATGCGTCAAGGCAATACACTTAGAAGTCGCCACTGAACTAAGCACTTCCGCGTTTCTTGCTGCCTTCCGACGATTCATTTCTCGCCGTGGTCTCGCTAATCACGTGTATTCGGACTGGGGCACCAATTTTGTCGGCGCAAAATCGGACAGCAACGTCCAAAATGGAATATATCCAAAGAAAATCTGCAACTCGGCGATATTTTTTTGATTAAGGATGAACGATTACCCTTCTTAAAATGGCCTCTAGCCCGAGTTCTTGAATTACATCCTGGCAGGGATGATCTGATAAGAGTTGTTACCTTGAAAACCGCCAACTCCATATTGAAACGTCCCATCGCAAAATTATGTTTGTTACCCATCGAGCAAACTCCACCCGAGCATCCCGAAAGGAATATGAATTAAAAAAAAACAACAACCCAAAACAAAAAAAAACTAATCAAGAAATCTATATTAATGAATTAATGAATGAGAATATCGAATTCTAAAACTAAAAATGAATGAATGAATTTGCGAAATCAGTAATTATAAAGGAAGTGCAAAGCACAGAATTGCACGACGACATTTCACACATTCGAAAACATCGAGAGGTATCCAAAACAAGTGCAATTAGTTCGCTAACCCCGTTTCTAGACGAGAAAGGGATCTTGCGAGTAGGAGGAAGATTAGAAGCAGCTAACATCTCGTTCGACGCGAAACACCCTATTCTATTACCATACACCCATTTGGTAACGAAATTAATAATGGAAGATATACACAAGGAGAACATGCATGCCGGTCCTCAAACGCTCTTAGCATTGAGCAGACAATCGTTTTGGCCCATCAAAGGAAAAACGCTCTCGCGATCCGTGGTAAAAAACTGTGTTCGATGTTCCAGAAAACTATGAATCAAAATAGCTATTCAAGTTCAAGTTCGTCTGAACAAGTTATTATTTTGCTATAACTGCCTGCTGCAGGTTTCCGCATCGTCGATAAATATTTACTACGGGTTTTTTTTTTTTCACACAACGATAACCGGGTTTTTATAATTCGGCCAGACAACGACCTCAAGAGCAAGAGTAAAAAACATATGGCTCTTGCTTTAAAATAAGGAGCTTTGATTTTGGACAAAAACTTGTTCTTTGCATCGATCGAGTGCTTTTTTTTAGAGACGATCGATCGTTCGCACAACAACATTAGTCCTTTTCACACAAACTACCGATTTTCATACACCATACTTTGCACTACTCCAATCAAAATGGACTTGACCCCACCTCTACAGCCGTTCTTTCCAGTTTCCAGGCAGAACGAGAACCCAAAAAGATCTTGCCTTCCGCCCGCACTTACCTCGAAGTCATACACAGAGTGGACACAATTTGTCAACAGTGGGCACAATTGCTAACAGTGGGATCACAACAAAAATTCTTGCATGAGCGAGAATAGTTTGGCTTTTTCCCGCTTTACAGATTTTTAACCTCGAGTGGCGAGCGTTCGCCCCTTTCCAGGTCGCCAGCTTGCTGTTTCCTCGCACCAGAGGGTTTTTATGTCAGGAGTGGATTCATACTACTTACGTACCCTTCGACAAATAGCCGAGGATGTAAAGAAGACGCTACCTGAAGCATCCAAAATTATCCAACATGGAATGTATGTTGACAATGTGTTGACTGGCGCACATACGGTATCCGAAGCCCAGCGAGCTCAAGCGGAAATCCGTAAGGCTCTGCAATCGGCACAGTTCGAAATTCGAAAATGGGCTTCTAATGATCCTAGAATTTTGGAAAAAGTCCCGGAATCAGATTTGCTACTGTCCACTAAGGTCCCTCTCTCTAAAGATCAGTTGATCAAAACCCTTGGGTTGTATTGGTTGTATTATTACATAAACGAGATAAACAAGGTTCAAGTTGTGACAAAGAGGACGATTTTATCACAAATAGCTCGTCTCTTTGACCCCCTTGGTTGGCTCGCTCCAATGATAGTTCGCGCCAAAATTTTGATACAATCCTTATGGCAAAGAGGCATTGATTGAGACTCGGAAGTTCCAAGTGACATCAGACTGGAATGGAAAGAGTACCTCCTCAACCTCTCCCGTTTGAAGAAGATTTCAATCCCCAGATTTGTTATGACCTGTCCAGGCGCATCGGTTGAAATTCATGGGTTCTGCGATGCCTCTTTAAGAGCCTATGCCGCAGTATTGTACTTGAGAGTCGAAATCAATGGAGAGGTGCATGTTAAATTAGCTGTAGCCAAGAATAAAGTCGCCCCTATAAACTCCCCTTCGCTCCCCCGGTTAGAATTGTGTGGCGCCCACCTGCTTTCTAAACTTCTGAAATTATTTCGTCCCTTAGTCCAAGGCTCAAATATTCGCACGGTCGCATGGACCGATTCCATGATCGTCCTAGCTTGGATTCGAAAGCACCCAAACTTCTTTAAGACTTTCGTTAGTAACAGAGTCTCCGAAATTGTCCAGAACATCCCCGGGACACCTTGGCGTCATGTTCGCTCGCAGGACAATCCTGCCGATGCTGCCAGCAGAGGCATAAGCCCACAAGAACTCGAAAATCACGCTCTCTGGTGGCAAGGACCAGAATGGCTAAGACAGCCTGCGGAGCATTGGCCACCCATACCCGAGACCGCAATTAAGGATAACCCGCTCCTCGAATTACGACCGGTTAGAAGTTTCATCACTCTTCAGACAAAGAAAACTCAAGAATTATCCCAAATGCTCCAGAAATACTCATCAGCTTCGCGTCTTTTCCGTGTAACCGCTTACTGTTTTAGATTCCTCGCTCAATGCAAATCCCGGCAAAACACAATAACCCCACACCTCACCCCAGATGATATCAAAAGAGCCAAATATTTTTGGATCAAATTTGTTCAAATGAATCATTATTCCAGCGAAATTACGGAGCTTTCCAAGACCCACCCTATAGCAAAAAACAGCTGCCTCCTATCCCTGCAACCTTTCTTAGACAAGGATGGGTTATTACGTGTTCATGGTCGATTAACAAACTCTATCTTACCGTATAATCAACGACATCCCATTATATTACCCGCAGTATCCCATCTCACTGAGCTATTTATCGCGGAAGCACACCTATGTACGTTACACGGGGGATCGACACTAACTCTCGCTGTACTCCGAAAATCATTTTGGATTGTCAGGGGTCGAAACACAATAAAAAAGATACTCCGTAAATGCATTCCTTGTTTTAAACAGACAAAACAAACCCAAACTCAGCTAATGGAAAACCTTCCCACTCCGCGAGTTACAATCAGTCGTCCGTTTTCCCATGTGGGAATTGATTATGCAGGGCCGATTATACTCAAAATCTTCAGGGGACGTGGACATAGATCATACAAAGGTTACATAGTTATCTTTGTTTGCTTATGCGTCAAGGCAATACACTTAGAAGTCGCCACTGAACTAAGCACTTCCGCGTTTCTTGCTGCCTTCCGACGATTCATTTCTCGCCGTGGTCTCGCTAATCACGTGTATTCGGACTGGGGCACCAATTTTGTCGGCGCAAAATCGGACAGCAACGTCCAAAATGGAATATATCCAAAGAAAATCTGCAACTCGGCGATATTGTTTTGATTAAGGATGAACGATTACCCTTCTTAAAATGGCCTCTAGCCCGAGTTCTTGAATTACATCCTGGCAGGGATGATCTGATAAGAGTTGTTACCTTGAAAACCGCCAACTCCATATTGAAACGTCCCATCGCAAAATTATGTTTGTTACCCATCGAGCAAACTCCACCCGAGCATCCCGAAAGGAATATGAATTAAAAAAAAACAACAACCCAAAACAAAAAAAAACTAATCAAGAAATCTATATTAATGAATTAATGAATGAGAATATCGAATTCTAAAACTAAAAATGAATGAATGAATTTGCGAAATCAGTAATTATAAAGGAAGTGCAAAGCACAGAATTGCACGACGACATTTCACACATTCGAAAACATCGAGAGGTATCCAAAACAAGTGCAATTAGTTCGCTAACCCCGTTTCTAGACGAGAAAGGGATCTTGCGAGTAGGAGGAAGATTAGAAGCAGCTAACATCTCGTTCGACGCGAAACACCCTATTCTATTACCATACACCCATTTGGTAACGAAATTAATAATGGAAGATATACACAAGGAGAACATGCATGCCGGTCCTCAAACGCTCTTAGCATTGAGCAGACAATCGTTTTGGCCCATCAAAGGAAAAACGCTCTCGCGATCCGTGGTAAAAAACTGTGTTCGATGTTCCAGAAAACTATGAATCAAAATACCTATTCAAGTTCAAGTTCGTCTGAACAAGTTATTATTTTGCTATAACTGCCTGCTGCAGGTTTCCGCATCGTCGATAAATATTTACTACGGGTTTTTTTTTTTCACACAACGATAACTGGGTTTTTATAATTCGGCCACACAACGACCTCAAGAGCAAGAGTAAAAAACATATGGCTCTTGCTTTAAAATAAGGAGCTTTGATTTTGGACAAAAACTTGTTCTTTGCATCGATCGAGTGCTTTTTTTTAGAGACGATCGATCGTTCGCACAACAACATTAGTCCTTTTCACACAAACTACCGATTTTCATACACCATACTTTGCACTACTCCAATCAAAATGGACTTGACCCCACCTCTACAGCCGTTCTTTCCAGTTTCCAGGCAGAACGAGAACCCAAAAAGATCTTGCCTTCCGCCCGCACTTACCTCGAAGTCATACACAGAGTGGACACAATTTGTCAACAGTGGGCACAATTGCTAACAGTGGGATCACAACAAAAATTCTTGCATGAGCGAGAATAGTTTGGCTTTTTCCCGCTTTACAGATTTTTAACCTCGAGTGGCGAGCGTTCGCCCCTTTCCAGGTCGCCAGCTTGCTGTTTCCTCGCACCAGTGGGTTTTTATGTCAGGAGTGGATTCATACTACTTACGTACCCTTCGACAAATAGCCGAGGATGTAAAGAAGACGCTACCTGAAGCATCCAAAATTATCCAACATGGAATGTATGTTGACAATGTATTGACTGGCGCACATACGGTATCCGAAGCCCAGCGAGCTCAAGCGGAAATCCGTAAGGCTCTGCAATCGGCACAGTTCGAAATTCGAAAGTGGGCTTCTAATGATCCTAGAATTTTGGAAAAAGTCCCGGAATCACATTTGCTACTGTCCACTAAGGTCCCTCTCTCTAAAGATCAGTTGATCAAAACCCTTGGGTTGTATTGGTTGTATTATTACATAAACGAGATAAACAAGGTTCAAGTTGTGACAAAGAGGACGATTTTATCACAAATAGCTCGTCTCTTTGACCCCCTCGGTTGGCTCGCTCCAATGATAGTTCGCGCCAAAATTTTGATACAATCCTTATGGCAAAGAGGCATTGATTGGGACTCGGAAGTTCCAAGTGACATCAGACTGGAATGGAAAGAGTACCTCCTCAACCTCTCCCGTTTGAAGAAGATTTCAATCCCCAGATTTGTTATGACCTGTCCAGGCGCATCGGTTGAAATTCATGGGTTCTGCGATGCCTCTTTAAGAGCCTATGCCGCAGTATTGTACTTGAGAGTCGAAATCAATGGAGAGGTGCATGTTAAATTAGCTGTAGCCAAGAATAAAGTCGCCCCTATAAACTCCCCTTCGCTCCCCCGGTTAGAATTGTGTGGCGCCCACCTGCTTTCTAAACTTCTGAAATTATTTCGTCCCTTAGTCCAAGGCTCAAATATTCGCACGGTCGCATGGACCGATTCCATGATCGTCCTAGCTTGGATCCGAAAGCACCCAAACTTCTTTAAGACTTTCGTTAGTAACAGAGTCTCCGAAATTGTCCAGAACATCCCCGGGACACCTTGGCGTCATGTTCGCTCGCAGGACAATCCTGCCGATGCTGCCAGCAGAGGCATAAGCCCACAAGAACTCGAAAATCACGCTCTCTGGTGGCAAGGACCAGAATGGCTAAGACAGCCTGCGGAGCATTGGCCACCCATACCCGAGACCGCAATTAAGGATAACCCGCTCCTCGAATTACGACCGGTTAGAAGTTTCATCACTCTTCAGACAAAGAAAACTCAAGAATTATCCCAAATGCTCCAGAAATACTCATCAGCTTCGCGTCTTTTCCGTGTAACCGCTTACTGTTTTAGATTCCTCGCTCAATGCAAATCCCGGCAAAACACAATAACCCCACACCTCACCCCAGATGATATCAAAAGAGCCAAACATTTTTGGATCAAATTTGTTCAAATGAATCATTACTCCAGCGAAATTACGGAGCTTTCCAAGACCCACCCTATAGCAAAAAACAGCTACCTCCTATCCCTGCAACCTTTCTTAGACAAGGATGGGTTATTACGTGTTCATGGTCGATTAACAAACTCTATCTTACCGTATAATCAACGACATCCCATTATATTACCCGCAGTATCCCATCTCACTGAGCTATTTATCGCGGAAGCACACCTATGTACGTTACACGGGGGATCGACACTAACTCTCGCTGTACTCCGAAAATCATTTTGGATTGTCAGGGGTCGAAACACAATAAAAAAGATACTCCGTAAATGCATTCCTTGTTTTAAACAGACAAAACAAACCCAAACTCAGCTAATGGAAAACCTTCCCACTCCGCGAGTTACAATCAGTCGTCCGTTTTCCCATGTGGGAATTGATTACGCAGGGCCGATTATACTCAAAACCTTCAGGGGACGTGGACATAGATCATACAAAGGTTACATAGTTATCTTTGTTTGCTTATGCGTCAAGGCAATACACTTAGAAGTCGCCACTGAACTAAGCACTTCCGCGTTTCTTGCTGCCTTCCGACGATTCATTTCTCGCCGTGGTCTCGCTAATCACGTGTATTCGGACTGGGGCACCAATTTTGTCGGCGCAAAATCGGACAGCAACGTCCAAAATGGAATATATCCAAAGAAAATCTGCAACTCGGCGATATTGTTTTGATTAAGGATGAACGATTACCCTTCTTAAAATGGCCTCTAGCCCGAGTTCTTGAATTACATCCTGGCAGGGATGATCTGATAAGAGTTGTTACCTTGAAAACCGCCAACTCCATATTGAAACGTCCCATCGCAAAATTATGTTTGTTACCCATCGAGCAAACTCCACCCGAGCATCCCGAAAGGAATATGAATTAAAAAAAAACAACAACCCAAAACAAAAAAAAACTAATCAAGAAATCTATATTAATGAATTAATGAATGAGAATATCGAATTCTAAAACTGAAAGTTGACTTCCTTGGGTATGAGACAGGATCACTGCGCATCAGATACGTATTGAATCGGTTCCGGAAAGAGCTCTGTTCTTTGTGGTTTTTCTCCTTTCCAGGGGACCATGATCGAGGACGGAACATTCTCCCCGCCTTGGCATCGCCGTGGTGAACGTAAGATGTCAATGAAGAATTTCTGAAAGAACAAATTGAGTGATCGACAGGAAGGGGATATAGCGCCCCTGACTCGCTTTCGGGAACATATAGGATGCGGAGTGGGTAAAACGGAAGGTTTGTGGCTTCATATTAGTGTCTTGATTTATAAGATGTATTCTAGACAGGAAACAGTCAATTAATTGTGTTCGGTTTCCGAATCGTTAGTGCGCACGGGTAACACACAGATTTTCGCGATTGGTCGTTTCAAAATAGAGTCTTTAGTTTCCAACGTCACGACGCGTACGAGACCATCTGAGCCTGGATTAAGACTAATGATTCATCCAAGCGCCCATCTGCAAGGTGGTAGATCTTCGTGCTTGATGAGGACTAGTTCTCCGACACGTACGTTCGCGAGTTTGCTTGCCCATTTTGGTTGCTGTTGTAATCGGCTCAAGTATTCGGTGCTCCATCTTTTCCAAAAGCTTTGGTATAAATTCTGGAGCAGTTGCCATCAATCCAGTCTGTTGATGTGTAAATCCAATAGATTTGGTTCCGGTGGGGTCACGAGTATGTCGCCAATCAGAAAATGAGTGGGTGTCAAAGGATTCAAGTCGGAAGGATCACTACTTCTTTCGCACAATGGTCGTGAATTCAAACAAGCATCGATTTGGGTGAGCACTGTGTTGAATTCTTCGAAAGTCAAGACGTGACTCCCCAGAATTCGTTTCAGATGGTGCTTTGTTGACCGGACACCTGACTCCCATAAACCGCCAAAGTGAGGAGATGCGGGAGGAATATAATTAAATTTGACTCCTTCGTTTTCGATGGCCTGGGCTATGTCAGCGTCGAGTTGCCCAAGCATTTATCGTCGTAATGTCTACAGAGCTTTGTCGGCACCCACAAAGTTGGTGCCGAAGTCGCAGTATACCTCGGCACATTTGCCTCGTCTTGCACAGAACCTTCTGAATGCGGCGATGAATCCATCAGAGCTCAGGTCTGTCACCAATTCCAAATGGATTGCCTTGACTGCCATGTATATAAAGACTGCAATATAACCTTTATACTTCTTTGGGTTGCGACCTTTGTGGGTTTTGAGCTCGAATGGACCGCAGTAATCCATTCCTGTATGGGCGAATGGTCGATTAGGTTGAACTCGGGCCATTGGTAAATTTCCCATCAGTTGGGTCTGCGCAGTCGCTTTCTGCCTGTAACACACGATACATTTGTGAATGTGGTGCCTAATCTTATTCCGTGCATTCAGTAGCCAATAGGTTCTACTCAACGTGTTCATCATTAATTGCAGTCCGCCATGTAGTGTGTCCTTATGAATTTTGTCGACGATAAGTTCTGTCAGGTGACACTTGTCGGGAATAATTATCGGATGCTTTTCACTGTATGGGATGTTTGCATGTTTCAGGCGACCTCCTACTCTGATCAGCCCATCATTCAGGTCGATCATCGGGTTGAGTTTGAACAATCGGCTGCGTCGTGTCACAGGCCGATTTTTCTGTAATAATTTTAACTCCTCCGCGAACTGCTGCGACTGGACTTTTCTCAGCCAGATTGTGAGTGCTGCCTGGGTTTCTACCGATTTGAGGAGTCCGATAATGCGGTTTTCGCGAGTTGTGTGTGCGTTGTGTATGAATCGCGTGCAGTACGCCGTGACTCGCATTAATTTGGCAAGTGAGGAAAACCGTTCAGCTAGATCACATTCCATGCTCACGTTTAAGTGGTGTATTGCGGCTTTTCGAACTTCCAAGTTCGTTGCGGTAATGGTGCCTCTTTTGGGCCAAGAGGATTTGGGCTTTTGCAACCAGTCTAGTCCATTCCACCAGAGTGTATAATGCAGCAATTCCGATGGGTATAATCCTCTAGAGGCACAATCTGCGGGATTCTCCTTTGTTGGCACATAGGACCAGACGTTATCTCCTAACTGTAATAACTTCCTTCTTTGGGTGGATAGTTGAGGATTCGGAGTGGGGTAGAGCAGCCCGAAGGCAGAACTCAAGGTTGGAGCAGCTGTTGAGCACAACTCCTAGAGACAGATTCAGGGAGCAGCTAATTAGCACGACTCCCGAGTGAAACAAATTTCGTGTTCACAATGTCTGCTTTATTCTAGGTGCTCTTTATTTTTATACAATTTTGTTCTTAACTAGTTCATCCCTACTCCCTAATCAATAGCTAAAAATGTGCCTATTCACAAATATTGCCTATTTCTCAATAATCGCTTATTTGCGATGACCCTAATAATTATGTCAAGTGCAGCAACCTGACCCAGCACTATTACCCCATGCTGGTGACTGCTCGTAAGTCACGTTTCCCTATTCACGTGTGCGGGCGCAACTTGCTTCGCGCATGGTTGTTGTTTATTTTCTGGAAGTGTGCTGCATTTTGCGTAACCATGTTTTGTGACCAAATTAATTGTCACTGACTGCACTTGAGCTAGGGTCAAATTGCACCGCAATGTGTTTGCGATTAAATATTTCTTTTTAGGTCAGTGCAGCTGAGTAATTTAGTGGGCAGGCAGGCACTTGACTTATTTTTGGTGATATGCTATTACATAACAATTGATGAATTTGAGCAACTCTATTAGCAATAAATGTCTTCCATTTGCTCGGAAGGGCTTTTATCCAAGATATTGTGATCTCCGAATCGGTCCATGCGTAAATCGGCACAGCTTCGAATTTCATTGCTTTCAGGACATATTTGATAAGTTTGGCTAACAAGGCGGCGGCACAGAGTTCTAATCGTGGTAGCGACACTGTTTTAAGAGGTTTCACCTTAGTTTTCGAAGTTAGCAGACTGACGGTTCTTTGCCCGGATTGGCTGATCGTGCATATGTAGATTACAGCGGCGTAGGCTTCTTAGGATGCATCTGCGAACCCATGGATTTCGATAGTATGGCTGGTTTTCGAATATTGAATCCATCTCGGGAGTTGTAAGTTTTCAATTTGTTTAATGTTATTTCCGTATTTGCACCACTCTTTTTCCAGATTTGGACCAACTTTTTCGTCCCATCCTAAACCCTCTAACCAGAGTTTTTGCAGGAACATTTTTGCTCTTATTATTACCGGAGATATCCATCCTAATGGATCGAAGAGCTTGGATATCTCGGACAGAATATTCCGAGACACCGAGTACGAAAAACTGTCGTTCTTTGGGTTCCAGTGCAGGCCGAGTGTGCGAACAGTCTCTTCATCCTCAACGTCTAGAAATGACTTTGTTGCGCGATGCTCCTCTGGTACAGCGAGTACTATCCTCTCATTATTTGATGCCCATTTTCTCAGGGAGAATCCGCCGGAGTTCGTCATTTGGAGAAGTTGCCTCTGTGCTTCTAACGCAGATTCGACGTCATCTGTCCCCGAGAGGAAATCATCCACGTAGAAATCGTTCAGAGTGATCTTGGATGCGATGGGAAATTGTTGACTTTCGTCCATGGCGATTTGTTGTAGAACTCTCGTTGCCAAATATGGAGCGCTTTTCGTCCCAAAGGTCACTGTGTTTAATTTATAGTCTTCGATTGGCGAGGCTTTGTTGTTGCGCCACAAAACTCGCTGGAATTCCGCGTGATGACTTCGCATAAGGACCTGTCGGTACATATTTTCAAGATCTGCCGTGAACACGATTTTGTAAAGTTTCCACCGAAGTAACAACGTTGCCAATACGTCTTGCAGAACCGGACCCTTCAGGAGCATGTCGTTTAGCGATATCAAAAACTACTCTTAGCTTTGTCGTTGTGCTACTTGCTTTGAAGACCCCATGATGTGGTAGATAGCTGCTTTACTGGCCTGGCCTAACTCTAGATACTCGTTGATGCATTGAGTATACGCTTCTTTGAGGGACGGGTTTCTTCTAAATTGTTTTTCCAATTGTAAGAATCGTGTCATGGCAATGTGACGAGAACGCCCCAAATATAACTTTTCGGTTTCTTTTTTGAAAGGAAGTTCAACTTTTAATCGAGCATCCGGCTCGAAGGACCAATAAAACGAAGTAGATTCGCATTCACCACAAAAATTTTAAATGTAAAATTTGAATTGCCGAAAGTATGAGCCGTGAGACGGGATTGGGTTTTCTTGTGAAAATAAAAGGAACTTTGATAGGTTTCGAGAATTATATTTTTTCTGATTTCGAGGTTCACAAATGTTAACGAACGAATGACACGAGATCTAGATTTCGAATGGAATTTTTCAAAAGCCAACAAGTCCCGTCGTGATTCCTGTTAGTAATTTAATTTCCCCTACCATGGAACGTTCGAGAAGTTTCCCAAATACGGTAAATTTTTCACTACTAATCCTAATAAGTTTTCTATACACTCAAACCTTCAAATGATCAATTTCCCCTCATTATGGTACATTCGAACCTAATGAGTGGCTACTCTATTACCTAAAATCTGAACGAATCTTAACTTAAAGTTAGCTGATTGACAATTAATCAATGATAAACAAAGACAGAGTGCAAGTGTTTTGTGGTTTCGTAGTTGACTTCCTTGGGTGTGAGACAGGATCACTGCGCATCAGATACGTATTAAATCGGTTCCGGAAAGAGCTCTGTTCTTTGTGGTTTTTCTCCTTTCCAGAGGACCATGATCGAGGACGGAACAACGACCGAACAACTAATCCTTACTCTTATTACTAATATTCTCCCCTTAACCCCATAATTGCACTAAAGTTGTATCATTGCATAACCCCCTATAAGTACAAGGCGAGAAACGGACCCTGCTGAACATCCCTAGATGGAGGTCTCATCCAACAGTGCAGCCCACCCACCGAGCTTCCCCTTTTTTGGGACTCAGCGATCGTGAGGTCTACGACCCTCATGGGGCCGGAGAATGTTGAGCGCATCTGGAAACCCTGCTCGCTGTCCAAGAGACGGCGGATTTGCAGTCAAGTAGAGTGGAGCGGGCTAGCGGGCAGTTGCAGCAGGACAGTCACCGAGCACACAAGCCATCAGTTTTTGCAACTTTGCGGGTCATACCATCCAGACATCATCATCCAGACCTCATCATCCAGACATCATCAGGCCGACATCAGCAGGATATTCGCCCCTCAATGCGTAGGGATTTGGAAATAAAGGGAGCATCGTGCAAATCCATGGTTTTTTTTTTCTTTTTCACCCCAAGGCCCCTTAACCCAACAACGCACTCGATTTTAGCCTTGGCTGTGCTTGGATCTTATTCCGAAGAACTTTTAAGCGAAATCGCAAATTCATTGGGGTTGATTTCCGTGCGAGGAAATCGGAGTTTCTTGTCGGGTCCTTCAACATTGCAGTGTTCTGCTAGGAAATCGTTTCCCAGGAGTCCATCTTGTGTCATGTTGGGCATGTCTTCTGCCACATGAAAGTTGCAGGGTATTTCGCTTGTCTTAATTACGAATTTCCCTCTGCACGTTCCCAAGGTTTTTCCGGTTCCAAATGGAGTTTCCAGCGTTACTTGCTCGCTCCGGTTTATTGTTGCCTTGTTTTGTATGGACTTTTCCTTTATGATGCTTACCTCAGCGCCGGTGTCCACTATTAATTTGGTTTGGCCGTGCAGGCCTATGTCTAGTGGGAGTTCCACTACTGGGACACCATAATTGGGCGGCTGGGTAGACCCGGTTTCTTTTTGCTTTGATTTTAGAGTCGGTCCTGGGAGTTTCGGGCCGACTGAGTCGCGTTTCCCGAATGCTTTGTATCCCAGGACTTTTTGTGTGGACAGGTCGTCAGGTCGTGTCCTTGTCTCCCGCACCAATCGCAGCTGAGACGCACGTTATAGGTCCTACGCCTGTTTGGGTCTTGTTGACCATTAATATTACGACGATTAAAATTATTGTTAACGGGGGTCGGGCGGTTTTCTCTAACCGCTGGAGCGGGAAGGGAGGTGCGTGTGTTTCCGCACGTCCTCAAATCATGCCCGTACCGTCTGCAACTATCGCAAAACGGTGTGTTCCTCCGCTTCAGGCAGTCCGCATAGACATGCCCTCGTTTATTGCAGTAGCTGCACGTAATTTTTGATTCCAACCTCTCCTTGCGTTTTTGGGGGGTTGGCGGGCTTGCCGTTCTCTTTGCGGGACTTGCCGTGGCGAATGGGTTTGGTACCAAATTCAGGTTTTGTCCCGATGGTCTGTCCTGGTTGTACCCGACATCGGGGTTACGTTGGGATCCCCTCGGCATACCGGGGTATGTGTAGGGGTTTCATGGGTCTTGCCCTCCTCCGACCCAGGCAGGGGTATACTCGCTACCGTTTGCCGGTGGCCTCCTCAAAGAGAAAATGCTCTGTTGCATCTTCTCCATGTCTAGAGCCTTCTTTGCGAGGCTCTCAAAATCGTTATTTGCGTTTGTCAGGAGGTATTGACTTATGTGACTGTTCGGCACACCCCCGCGCAGTGCGTTTGCTGCAAAATCTCCCAACTGTGTTTTCATTACACCTGCTTGGGTTTCCCCGTATTTGTCCTCGGCTGCCTCTTGGCAATACCGCAGGGTAGTCCTCAGCCTTTCAATGTAGGTTTATAAATCTTCCAGTGGGTATTGCTGGGCCGTTATTAGTTTGTTTACCATTTCTTGGTAATTTACCCGGGGGCAGATATGCCCGATTCATTTTTTTCTCAATTTCCTTCATTGTGGCCGGAACTTCATCTGAGAAAAGCAGGTATGCTTCTCCCCTCAATCGTGTTGGGAAAATTTGGAAGAAACATGGGTAGCTCATGGGTCATATGTGAGCCAGGGACGCCCGAGAAGGTCGGTACCATCTTGTTAACCAATTTCGCGACTTCCGTATAGTCTGTCATTTCCAGTTTTCGTATTTCTTCTTCTAAATCGAAACCGTAAAAACTGGGTGAATTAGGATTTCTTGAGGAAGCGAAGGAATAGCTCAGCCAGCTGAGAATTGCGTCAGCTTCGTCTGGCTCGTATGTTCCTTCGTCAAACGATTCTTGGCCTGCTTCCGGTTTGTTTTCCTCTCCCGGTTTTTCTTTGCCTGTTTCTGGGGATGAACTACCTTTCTGCCCCTTGAATTTTGCCCACGATTCACTTAATCTTAGAGCGTCAGCTTTTAGCTGATCGAGCTGCTCTTGGCGTCTTAACGATCGATTTAGATCTTGATCGTCGCACTGCTATTCCGTTTCCCCCCGGGTTCCTTAGTTTTCTTGCAAACTCTAGCGAGATACTCCTCTAGGTTTGCTGCGGGGTTTTGCAGGATTAAACCGCTCCGCAGGCGTATTCCTGCTACTCCGGAGTTTTTATTCGAAGAGTCTACGGGTTGTGGGGGAGTTGGGTTCATTTACCGTTCAATCTCCGTTGTTAGACATATATATTTTCTTTATAAAAAAAAAAACAAAATTTGTCGACTGACTTTTTCCGGATTAATTGATGTTCAGTGAACGCATTTTTGTCAGGCAAGGGGAGAAGGGAAACGAGATTTCGTTTTGTTTACATTCCTAACATTGCATTGAAATTTATTAAAAGAAGAGAAGAGAAAAAAAAACAATTTTTTTTTGGTGCACTTCTAGTGCAAGCTAGAACATTTTCTCCGCTATCAGTCGCACCGTGTCAAGTTTCACTACTTTTCTGCTCATGCTAAACATTGAGCTCCTTTTTTTTCGGTATTTCGCCCCCAATTGCAAAATTAATTGAATTGCAATTTTAATTGCACTTAATTGTAGTTTTTAGATCGCTACTCCCATTCCCCAAACTTTCATTTTATTCTTGCTTTTATATTTATTGTTTGTTTTTTTTATAAGTAGGTACTCGTGGAGAGCATATTGTTGTAAAATTCCCCGGGCCGAGCGGTTTGTTTTCAGGGGAATTATCAAGGCGTTATCCGCTAAGAGGGGGGGGGGGGGGGGGGGAGTACAAAATACAAGCTTGACGGGCACTTACCGGTCTTCCTGCAGCGGGCCGAGGTAAAACTAGAGCTGGGACTATCAAATCACACTTTCAGGTAATCACAAACGCGTCTTATCACCACTTCTAATTAAACCAGTACCGATTTAAGCAGCGCTGCGCTAAAAAAAACTTTCACTTGCTAGCAAATTTAATTTTCGCTTGGGAACTTGCAGAGCTCAATGGCGGACGCTAACTGATCGAAATCCCGAACCACACTCAGAACACCAAATCTGTTTTTGTTTTGTTTTTTTGCTACACCCGTAAGCCACATCCGAACACTGTCATCTCACAACGGCCACTCCTGCAGTTGCATCTCCAGCAATCTGTTCTCGTCAATAACAAAAATCTCGTGTCGCAAATTTTAAGCGAAATTTTAACAAACTTAGGAGAACCAGCCGTCGGCCCTTAGCGGTAAACGCAATCGTTGCGGTAAAATGCCAGTGTAGCTCCCCCTGGCCCCGCGGCGGAATTACCGCGTTTTACAACAATATTTATAGTTCCCCTAGGGAACAAGAAGTTTTTATTTCAATTATTTCCACAGTGACTTATCTTTAGCTCGTATCAGCGTCAGATTTCACTGCCGTGCACTATGGGCACTGTGGTTTCGTTTATTTCGTTGTGTTCTTTTTTTTTTGTTTTTTAACAATGGGGAACGACTCATAATTGACCTTGGTAAGATTCCGCTAATCCGGAAATCCCAGGCAGATAAAGTTGTTATTAATTTGTTCAAATGCGCAACGGACAATAATTGATGTGAGAGAGAAATCCTCGTGGATATTTTACATCTCAAATAAACGATCTTGTTTGATCAATTTAATTGTTTTTTTTTTTTTTTTTGGATTGAATCTTTTCTTTTACTGTGCCTTGTGTGTTTTTGCACGTTATTGATTCAGGGTAATCCGTGTTCTGATTGAGGGAATTCCAGAAAACTTTGGAATTTCGGTGTATGTTCAAGCAATACAAAGTGTCGCATTCCCCGGGTTGTCAGGCGGTTGCTTTGCCGCTCATGAAATATGAATCCGTTCGTGCTGCCGTTTTTTCCTGTGAGGAGTTTGGGACGTGCGAGTCCCAGATCGCAGAATCAAGGCTTTTCAAGCGCTTATGGTCTCTGACCAGGCTTCCTTGATCCTACCGGCTGCGCCAAAATGTTAAGAAATGTTAAGATTTCTTGCAGGGTTAGGCAATAGGCAGTGCGAGCGGGTTTAATAACGTTTTTCTAAGGAGGGGGCTACGTTGACCACCATTGATGGTGGAGACTGGGTTTTTCCCTACAATTTATCATCAGTGGTCCGCTGCGTTCGCGGATTTTCCGGATGGGGGCCAGGCTTGGTTAACAAAAGTCCTGGGATCGGGTTAAGTTGGCTGCGAGTATGGCCGCAAGCCGGGGAAAGGTTTTAGAATGAGCCCGCACTCACCGTAGGCTGTGAGCCGGGGGTTTGTGGGGAAAGGAGGCCGCGGCCGTAGCTGCGAGCCGTTGACTCAGTGGATAAGGGGGAACACTTGATACCTTTTTGGTGGTTGATGGTGGCACTTGTGAATAAAAGCTTTACTTTAATTTGGACTTGCTTGCTTTATTATTGACTGTGCCCTCGGTCAGCGTAACGACTAACAAACGAAAATTACTAAAAACTGTTCTTTAATTTACAATTATCTTTATACCATTTTAATTCTACCTAATTATCCCTACTCTAAACTAATTATTGATTATTTGCACTAAATATTGAGAACGGATCTCACATGTTGCTTTTCACCCCAGTGCAACGTGATCGACGGTTTTTTCTATAGCTAGTGCTGACATGGCCCAAATATAAAAAAAAAAAGCAATCACTTTTGATTATTGCAATCACGATTGGAATTCGGTGATATTGCTGAATTACTTTATTTATTGTTTTACGCAACTAGATGGGATCAGCCTGAGTTCATTTATGCTGACTCCCATCTTGTTGTTTTGTTCTCTTGATAGAGTTAATTGTTACCGGCCTGCGCTGCTTTGGTTCTTTTTGTTTTTTGGTAACGTGACGCGTTACCGTATAGTTTTGTTTTTTCAAAGCTAGCGCTTATCATAGCCGGCTCAATCATGTACCTCGTTCCCTGGGCACGACCTTGTACATTTATTTACAATGTTTGTTTATTTTTCTTGAGGTAGGTCGTTACCCAGTGTTCGCGCTTGCGGATCATATTTACTTTTGATTTTATTTAGTAATTAATTGCCTGTTTGTTTACTACGGCAATGTCGATCACAACATCGTTCATTTGTCGTGGAGTAGCTCCACATATTGTGCATGTGGAACCAGAAGGCGTATCCGATAATACCTGAACCACTTTGCCATCTACCATAGTCAGAAAGAGTTCATGCTTCACTTGAACTTCCTCACCTTCTTTATTGATTATTGATGGGCCCAAAGAATTTATTTGACTATTTATTTCATCCACAACAGCTTTAGGTTTCTCTGGAGTTTCTTTGCAAAAATCTATTGATATAGGCCGACAAAACGGAACAGACGAAGTTGCCGGATTTTGCCAGATAACAGCTCTAGTTATTTCATCAATTAGCTTGATAAGTAATGAGCAAATTTGCATCAGAAATAAATTCTGACTCCTCTGGCAGTCTCTGTTTGTACTGGCTTTGACCAGATGAGCCATCACAACCCCATTTGCTGTATAAAAGTAAATGTTTCAATCCATTGTTATACACGGAATCAATTGTCAATACCCTGGCTGCTGTATGATCCAATAAATCTTGCAGTTTCAGCATTCTTGCATATGAGCTCGTAATTTCTATTGCAGTAGATGGTGGATAGCAGGTTTGTTTAATTTCTTGTACTATGTAATATAGTGGGAATATAAAACAGTTTCGTTCGTTTGTTACATTCCTCAAATACAAATAGTGTGCATCTTCTGACTGTGCATAGTCAGCATCTTTTTCTAGCTTGCGCCATCCATGAGACTCGAGAATAAGGTTTTTTTGTCGCTATCAACCAACCTAAATGCTTCCACAAGTTTTGCTTCTGTTCCTTCTTGTATCAAACGTAAACACTGAAGATATGCATTGTAGATGTGCTCAAATTCATATTCATTTAGTAACAAAGTAGTTTTTCTCCTTTTACTAGATTCCAGAAGAAGTAGATGGTGTGATGTCAGTTGTTACGTTTTCCAAGTTTGGTAAAGTTACTGAATATTCTGAGTCTAACCAGTTACTGTTTTTTTTTCTAAAAAAATTTATCCCTTTTCCGCAACGCTTCTGACCATCGGTTGTTAAACGCAGGTAGAATATGCCTTTGGACATCACTGATGATAAAACAAATGTTTTCTTGAGACACTTGATTATTTTCAATTAAAAATGTTGATACTGCCTCTACTCTTTGCCCTCCTTCAATGTACGAAAGAATTAACTCACGTTTTAAACACTTAAAACTTGACATTTAAAAAAGTTATTAAAGTAATATTTGTACGCGACAACCGACAATTATATTACTATGAATTTGAAATAAAGGTGTCATCTCTTTATATACTATTTTAAACATAAGGACAGTGTGGATTTTTTTGATAGCTTTTTGCCAGGTAAATGATAAACAATATGATAAACTCCTTAATATCAATTTAAACATATGGAAGAAATGACAAAACATTAGCGCGAGTTAATTATTCATAGAAATAATCTAAGTTTCAAACCACAATAGATAATCGATTTGCATTTTGCCATTTTCCAATACCGCGACTTATTAATAACAATAATCTAAGTTTCAAACCGCCATAGATAAGCGATTTGCGGTTTTCGACTTTTCTCAAGTTTTTTCCCCATATCTTCAAAAGTCGCAAAAAGTCGCAGCTGATTTTTATAAATGTTTTTTAGGAATATCTAAACTACCAATTAGTATCAAATGTAAAGCGTGGGCAAACGTGGGTAATAGTTAAATCCTTCGATGAACTTAAAGAAGTTATTTTTTTCCACTTGTTCTACTTTTTATTTTTTTTATACACACTTACAGCCATATAATGAGAAATGGATCATTCTTATAAAATATTCATAAAATTAGCTTTTGAGAAATTCGTAATACTTAATATCTATTCCTAGAAAGTTTAACAAGAAATTAACTTTAAAAGTGGTGATGTACACATACTTGACAGAGGCATCCATAAAAATAATGAACTTTGGAGCACTGAAACAATTTTTTTTATATATAATTTATATAAAAAATCCACGGTTTAGTAAAGTTTGACTATGAAACTATGAAAAAAAATTAAAATAGTATGTTATTAGCGACATTGTTAAAAAATCATTTTTGAACTGCCTTTGTTCTACCATTTTCCACTGTGCATCGTCGTGTTATTATAAAAGGCTTCGATGATTTGTGGCAAGGTGATTTAGTGGAAATGCTACCCTATGCTGAAAGTAACAACGGATACAAATATTTGCTCACTGTTATATACTGTTTCTCTAAGTATGCTTGGGTTATACCAATTAAAAGTAAGACCGCAGATGATGTTACTAAAGCCTTTACAAGTATACTAAAAGAAGCGCGAGTTCCTCGAAATTTCCAAACAGAAAATGGAAAGGAATTTTTTAATATTAAATTCAAACACCTAATCGATAGTCATAAAATTAATCATTACGCAACTAAAAGCATCAATCGTTGAACGTTTCAATCACACTTTAAAAAATATGATGTTGAAAAAATTCAGCTGGAATGGCTCGTATCGTTGGATTGACTTGATTGATAAATTGTTTCTGACATATAACACCAGAAAACACCGAACAATAAAAATTAGGCCCATCGATGTTAGCAAATCTAACGAAGATGCTCTTTTATCAACTGCATACAATAACCTTAAAACTGTTAGACTGTCAAAATTTAATACGGGTGATTATGTTTGTATAAGCAGATATAAACATCACTTTGAGAAAGGCTACACAACAAATTGGACTACAGAAGTTTTTAAGATTATAAAAATTCATCTAACCAATCCCATCACATACATTTTGGATGATTACAAAGGTCAAAAAATTAAAGGTGGATTCTATGAGCTCGAACTGCAAAAAATGAAAAATCCAAAATTGTTCTTAATTGAGAAAATCTTAAAGCTAAATGGTGATAAGGTTTATGTGAAATGGTTAGGATTTTCGTCTAAAGAGAATTCATGGATCAATAAAAATGATGTTTTGTAATTTAACTTAAGAGGAGGATACACCTAAAAATTTTTCCGAGTTGAAAACTACTACAAACAAGTCAAATCACACAATCGCAGGTCCCTTTTGCTTGTGTGTGTAGCGACGGCATTTTTGTTTTCTGCTCTCTGCAGTTCACGGGCACGCAAAAAATATCGATTTTGCGATGGGCTTCGCCTTGCAGGTGGCTTTAGGGTTGGAACATCGAACACCCGATGTTAAAAACATCGATGTTTTCCTTCTCAATACATCGATGTTTGCCGCTGATGTTTTCTCTTCCGATATATCGGAGCATCGATGTTTTACTACCGATATATCGGGAAAAAAATGTTTCTTGAAAAATCTATTTTATATGAAATAAAATAAAATTTTATTATCCTCTTTGGATTTTCAAATAACTACTGTAACCTACGCTTTCACAAATTATTGTTTTAACTTGTACTTGAATATTCAGGACAACTCTTTTGTATGTGGTCTCAACCCAACTGAACCGAATTCCTCATCTGGAATCGTTCTTGGTAGCTGAGTCTTGAGCTCATTATTTAATCGCTTTATTATACCCAAGTACGCGGTAAAATTTATTGCTTTAGCGTCAGCCTTCATTCTAACAAATAAACAGTTTTGAGGATTTACCGACATTTTACCGGAAAGACGGGTCGAATCGTTAGAACTATTACATATAATTTTGCTATTATACACATATATTAATTTCTGAAAATGTAAGCTAGAATTTGGAATTAAATCACTCTTTTTTCTTTTCTGTAATTTAATGTCTTTGTTATACCATTCTACTTCTTTCAACTTTCAATCGACGTATGGTGCTTGGGTTTTAGCTTTGAAAAAGCAACAAAAATCTCCGAAATTTCATTTGGATCGAAACATCGAAACATCGAAAAACATCGATGTTGTACCATCCGATAAATCGCACCATCGATATTTTAATTTTTTCAACATCGATATATCGAACATCGATGTTTACCTTCCGATGTTCCAACCCTAGGTGCCTTCTGCTGTTTCTTTACTACTTGGTTTTCTTGCGCATCTCGGCCAGTACTTGGCGCTTGCGGAAAAAAATGATTCTACGGGAAGGGCGAAGTAGGGGACGGGGCAGGTCTTTCGTTTATAGTTTTGGGTACATTTCATTCTTGAGTGAATTTTACGATTGTGATTTGTAAATGCCCGATAAGAAATTTTGTTGGATGAATTTGTTTTCTTTTAGTTTGACTTTTCTAGACATTTTATAGTTTAGATTATTATAAAAAATAGTTTCATTTTGAAGTAATATATTACGGAATTTTTATATATTAATTATTGATAAAATCATCCTTTTCTCAATCTAAGAGGGACATATTTTTGCATTTTAGCTGCATTCTGTGCTTCTACTTATGAAACATTGTGATTTAATTAATATATACAATTGACCAAATAAAAGTATGATTTTTTAAAGATTATTAATTAAGAGTTATTTTATCAACTTAGTGTAATAGAATTAGAGAGACTGAGAGAGGTGGTGCTATTAATTGACATACGTGCTGATTCGGAGGTAAAAAATAAAGAAATCATTACATAACCTACTCACTTGGCATTTCAATAATTTATTGATTTGCCTATTGACCCTAAATTCATGAACATATAATTCTTTTTTTTTTGTCTTTATTATTTCTTGGCATTGGATACATGTGCTCAAAAATAATACACCCTATATACCCTACAACTAGAGTATAAAAAAAATTTAAACTAAAAGAAACAAACCCATGAAAACAAAATTTCGTTTCAGGCATTCAAAAATCAAAATCGTAAAATTTATACAAGAATGAATTTTACCGAAAAGGCGAAAACTAGCAACGAAAGATCTGCCCCGTCCTCTACTTCCTTCTCCAAAGTATCATGAAGTTGCATATTATAATATAGCATGAAAACTGAATACGGGTTAGTACATAGATAAATGTACCTAATTATTTTATATTTACTACGTATGTTTACATTAAAGTATTTTTTTTCTTTAGTTGTTGTTCAGTCTTATCTACCTACGTACAAAATTATCCAAATTATTATAATATTGTATACAACTTGCATTTTTACAGACAAGTTGCATATTAAATTGGTACTAGAAAGTAGAAATTCATAAAAGCAAGCCAAACTCCTTTTCTCGAATATACGAAATTCTAAAGTCATGAATGAAACTTTTCTAACGAAATATCGTATTCGCTTGTACGTCACCCTCCCCGTCATAAAAAACGTAAACTTGCAATTCATTGAAAATACAAATGCCAATGAGAAATCGTTTTGCCCCTTTTTCTACCCTCCCCGTTTACTAAATGTGTCAAGTGGCTAAATTGCCCGAACAAGAAAAATGCGCAGAAGCAAAAATCCACTTTTCTCTACATTGCATCCCACCAGCCATCCTGAAATCTTTCACCGCCGCAGCGCAGCCTCGAAGTGCTTGTTTTTTTCATGTTCTACCTACGTCACTCGCTACGTCGCCGAAATTTCTCTCAGAGGAATCGTGTACATGAACGGCGGCACGCTCATATGATACACCAAGTGTTTGACTGTGTTGTCAAGCAATTCTTGGTCAGAAAGTACGAAATTTGCTTATCCTTAGGCGGTTTAGAGTGAATTCTCTGGATTTTACATTAAAATATTGCAAGTATTATGCACTCTTTTATTGAAAAAAGTTACAAAAATTAAAGAAATGACACTTCTCTGTGAATGAATGCAAGAAAATCTGAAAAAATCCGTCCAAAAATAGGGGAAAAATGCATATAAAAAATTCATGAAACTACTCTCAGAAAAATGTCCTTTATGAAAGATCTAGGACCTTGTTTAAAAATTCCCCTATTTAAGTCCTATTCTAACCTTCAATCTTTTAAATGATCTAGATTTCATTAAAATCCATGCAGAAATAAAGGAGTTATGAGGTATCAACTTTTACTAAATTTGGCAAAATCACTCACTTTAAACCTTTATAAAAAGGAATCTAGGACCTTGTTTAAAAATTCCCCTATTTAACTCCTATTCTAACCTTCAATCTATTAAATGAGATATATTTCATTAAAATCCATTCAGAAATAAAGGAGTTATGAGGTATCAACTTTGGTCAATTTCGCGATTTAGGTGTATCCTCCTCTTAAGTATTGTTTATCTTGATAATTGCTCAGTCATCATTAGTTCATCAACCTGACTAGAGCCACTAGAGCGATGGATTCAAAGGACGAGCGAAAATACCTGCTGCGATCCGGTACAAAGTCAATAAGTTATTCACCGATAACATCGAAATCTATGTTTGAAAAGAAGTCTGATGATAAATCTAGCATACCCTACCAAACTCTTCCAGAAGAGAAAAAAGGTTGTGAAAATCCTTCCTTTAAATAATAAAAATACAATGTGTTGAGAATAAAAAATTTTTTTAAAAGAAATGTTTTAATTACTCCCACTTGACCAATGAGCGTTTCACACTAGATGTGCCTAGTGGCGTAAAGGATATCTGTTATTGGATGAAGCGTGTCTAAATGTCCTTTTTCAAAGCAGTACAAGTAAAAAGCAAATCTATTCTTAGATGTGTCTAAATGTAGCATTCAACCGCTTACGCAGCAAAGTTCTCTCAGTTGGTCCTGCGTTCACTCAGCTGAGCTGCGATCATGCCTACGCAGTCTCGGTGCAACTCCTCACACCCTCTTGAAAAACAGGGTTGTCTGATTAACATTCCCCCACTAATTACCCACCACACCCACAAAACCCGAAACACACGCCCGCGTTGCCACATGCAAATTTCTAAAAAATCTCCATACATTTTATCGTGCTTGGCCTAGAATCGGCATATCCACACTACTCACGTCTGCTCGCTATGACAGCTGGCAGCAGACTGAGTAGATAGGGACAGTAGGAATCTCGTTAATCCATTCATGCGCGTCACTAATTAGATGACGAGGCATTTGGCTATAAGCATCAGAAAGGCTTTCATTATTTCCACGGTCCAGAACATATATTTATTCCTATTATTTTTACATATAATATTCTTAAATCTAAATTCCGGTTCCGGCCAGCCTTTTTTTTACTGCGGTGTTGTCTGCGGTTTTCTTTAATTATTTTTTTTTTTAATGGAGATTGTGTATATCTGTTCCCCGTATAGAAGTTTACGTAACCAATTGTGGAACTTTCTTGCTAATAATTAATTTATAGAAATGTTAATTATGAAAAGAATTTATTTTTTATAAATTTATAACGGCTATCAATTAACAATCAATTCAGAACTGGCACGGACTTGGGGAATCCGACTGTCTAATTAAAACAAAGCATCGTGAGGGCACTAACGGGTGTTGACACAATGTGATTTCTGCCCAGTGCTCTGAATGTCAAAGTGAAGAAATTCAAGTAAGCGCGGGTAAACGGCGGGAGTAACTATGACTCTCTTAAAGGAGCGATATTGCATGGTGTTGGGACTGATTCCAGGGGCATGCCGCTGGTGCGGTCACTAGGTTCTAGTGGCACGCGGAAAGGTTCCTTCGCTCTCTGCGGTATCGATCCCTAAGAGGGCATAGATGTGCCTATTCACCACCTCCTCGTGGTTCCCGCTGGTAACGGTGACTTCGTGTCTCCGGCTAACGGTGAAAGGCTTCCACAGGCCCTGCGGGTTGCCAGCCCGCCCGGTCTTAAATTTGTTGGCCCACAAAGAAATACATTGCCTCGGATAAATAACGCGCGGTCCACTGATCACGCGAACCAACAATTAATCCCCCCCCCCCCCTAACCCCATTGTTCAGTCCCATTCCTGCCCCCATTGCGACCAGACCTTTACTTCCAAAATTGGACTCGGCGTACACAAGAGAAGTGCGCACCCGAATGAATTGGACGAAGAAAGAGGCCATATAGGCTCCAAAGAAAGATGGAGCGACGAGGAGATTCGGCTCATGGCTAAAAAAGAGGTCGAACTTCTACGCAGGGGTGAAAGCCGGTTCATGAATATGGATCTCGTTGCTAACATACCGAATAGGACACTTGAAGCTATTAAGGGTATGAGGAGGAAACAAAATTGCAAAGACCTGGTACTGCAATACAGCAGTGAGCCAAGTAATCAATTGACCATCTCGCCATCCCCCGAGCTTACCACTGAGAACCAGAATGAACATGCACCACCATCACCGCCAGCAACAACACCCCAACCAGCCTCGTCCCCGGAACAACCCCCAACTGACATCAGCTTAATACGTTACATCCTAGATCAACCGGCTATTATAAACACGACATACCAAAGTGACAGACTACAAAGCATTGTGACATATGACAAGGAGACTATACTTGAGGACCTTACTGCCTATCTATCTGACATATTACCAGCGCAGTCCACACAACGGCCTAGAAGAAGATATACTACTCGGGAAGCGCCTAGGACCATCTCTAAAAGAAAGCTCAGGCGGCAGGAGTATGCTGTCACGCAAAAAACTGGTCGAAGCACCAAACCCGGTGTATTAAGACCATCCTTGATGGCCCCAATATGTCCACCCAGCCCCCACAGGACATTATGGAAGGTTACTGGAGGACTATCATGGAGCAGGACAATACCGCAACGCCTGGAGTAGTGGATCACAAACAGGCCTTAAGTTCCATCTGGACCCCGATTACGGTAGTGGAAATTAGCAAAAACAAGCCTAAGCTTGCAACCGCGCCCGGTCCGGACGGTATTACGGCGAGACTGATCAACGCCATACCCGCGAACGTGTTAATGCGCATTTACAATCTGATACTATGGTGTGGGAAAAGTAGTAAGTAGTATACCCCCCCATAAGGATACGTAAGAGTGAGGGAGACAACATGAGAAAGCTCTCTCGCGGAGCTTTCCGACGGCGGATCGCGTCTTGGGTGAAGGAGCGCGGAATAAGTTTTCTAGTGCTTTAGGGCGGGGTTTAAAGGTAATGAGCCAATGATCGTGAAGCAAGATTGCGGAATAAGCTCTCCGAAGCTTTAGGCGAAGTTGAAGATCGGGGAATAAGTTCTCCAGTGCTTTAGGGCTGGGTTTAAAGACGGTAAGCCAATGATCGTGAAGCAAGATCGTGGAATAAGCTCCCTAGGCCGGAGCATAAGATCGGAAAGTTTGGTGTGTGGGGGGGGGCGGTACAATGTTCGTGAATCTTTGGGTTTAAGTGGCGGAATAAATGATTGCAAAGCTGGGGGGCAGGCCATATTTGATCAAATGCTTTCTATGTGTGAGGGGATCGTGGCGCTTGAGTTTGAATACTTGAAAGCTGATGCTGGGTTTTTGGGCGGCTCTATAGGATAAACAACAAAATGGAGTGTAATGAAAAATATTTCATGTTTATTATTCTTTTATATTTGTTTTCTGTTTTTAAATCGTCGCCAATAAATTTGTTCTCTATGTTTTACATCAAAAATTATTTTTAAAGTTTCGGCAAATAAATAAATGCGCTTCCTGAATCGTTCGGTATCTCTTGCATATTGCTCCCAAACACCGACTCGACTTTTACGGTAAGCAAAATCCCAGGCTATTAGACGTTTGATTACAGGATTGTTGTCAAATGTTACTCGCTTTTTTATTTTCGCTTTAAAAAAAAATCCGAAACGTAATAAACTTCACAAACCATGCCAAAAGTCAGAAAAACGACTCCGAGTGATTTAAGAATGTTTACGGTATATTGTTGCACTTTGGAAGGTGGCTTCTTTATGATGGGTCGATCGTACAACCCGCACACATCCTTTCCGCTAGCATATACACAGTTTGGAGATAGGCGCTGATGTTCTGGTTCGATCCCAAGTAGCATTTTCCTCCACATATGGGTTGCAGTTACGTCGTGGTGTCAAAATTTGGTTACCAGTACGCCACTGTTACTACCATAGCGACGTTGTCATAACTTCTACGTTTCTAGTTTAGTGCAACACTGCGGACATATTTTGCGACCTTTTAAACGCATTTTGGGCATTGCGTGGAAAAGGTTTCCTGTACAAGTACAATATTGTGGTTTAATTCACACCAATACTAATTTGTTTCTTCGATATTCTGATATACATTTATATGTATCATCGTTTTGATATAAAATATGAACACACTATCTAAATGTATTTATGGAAATATATTTTGATAGCTTAGTGAAATAATTGTTTGGTTTTTGACTTAAGCAGTCAAAAAAAATACAAACGAAGCCTAAGTTTTCGTTTAACTTTTTGTGTTACCTAGTTAAAAATTCATGGGCTTTCATAATTCCTAAATATATGTATTTTTTCAAAAACTATTCATGATAAATGTAATTTTAAAAACACGGTAAATGTAATATATTTCACACTTAATGACTACACCAATCTTTTAAACTAGTAGATTCATTTGAAAAAACGGATTTAACATAAATAAAAATATTGAAAGCGTTTATTTTTAAAATTTATATTTTTCCAAAATCATCCGCCATTGTTTATGTTTCTGGAGTATAAAGTTTCATTGTCTTTCTTATACTGTGCTTAAATTGACACAGTGTCTATTATGTGTCATGCAACGAGCCCACTTAGAAACAGAAACCTCTTTGCGTTTTAAATATTCCCAAATAGTCACAGTTACTATTTTGTGTTATAAAAGTTCAGAATGAGAGACTCAAATAACTATATAATAACAACGATTTTCTGTCATTTTAAAAATACACAATTCGGGAACAATGCCTAAAGTAGGATTTGTTCCCAAAGGGGAACTGCGTAGGTAACAACAACGTTTTTGTGTCATTTTGAAAACACTTATTGGTAACGATGCCTTAAATAAGATTTAGTTCCCAAAAGGGCACTGCGTTTGTAACAATAACGTTTTTGTGTCATTTTAGGAATATACTTAGTGGTAACAATGTCTAAAATGGGATTTGTTCCCAAACGAGGACTGCGTTCGTAACAATAACGTTTGTGTGTCATTTTAGGAATATACTTGTTGGACACAATGGTTAAAATAGGATTTGTTCCCAAGTAGTAACAACTAAGGTAAAAGTTACGTAACAGAGCTCTTGTATGTGTTGATATAGGATATTTGACCAAATGGGAATTAAAACGTCACAGTTACAAAGATTTTTGTCATAATAACGTAACGAATACGTTGTAGCGCGAAAACTGTGGGATGGGTAACAGAAGGTCGCAAAATGCTACTTGGGATGTTTGAAGGTGTAGTAAACGCATTCATTTCTAGGGCGCAAAAATAGCACTTTATATTATCGTTACGATTAGTGTAGAAAAAGTCGCTTCTTGCAAAATTTTGACATTTACTAGTGTCAAGATTTTTTAAATTAACAAATGTCTTAAGACGGTCGTATTCACTTTTCAAATTCAACATTTTAACTGACCGGTGAAAACTTAGACAATGTCTTTAATACTTATCCAGGAATTATGTTCACTGGGAAAACCCAGCCATTTAACAAGAGCCTTGTTTGCGCGACGCTTTAAAACCTTTTCAACAAGGTATATATCGGGATGTTTAACTGGAGTTAGCTCTTGCTCATAAAAACCTCCTTGTATTATATTTTTTCGATAATCTCTGAGAATATAGGTTACGGGATATGTGTCTTTAACTTGATCTATTCTGAAAATTTCCGTTGACCAATTTGGCGTATAGCCTTTTTCAAAAACATGTTTGTGCTTGCTTATACGAACAAAATCTCCAACTATATACTTTGATGGTGCTTTGGACGTAGGTTTCGGGTATTTATATGTTTTCAGATATAAACGTTTTTCGACATTAGGCGTTACGTCAATTGGGCGCATTTTTATAGTGCGATGGAACGACTTATTGTATTTATGTGTAAGCGAATCCAGTATTTTTACCCACCGGTAATTACCTTTCATGCTGAACTCTTTCCACATCATGCTTTTTAATGTACGGTTAAATCTTTCGACAATTGAGACCTTTAATGCCCTGAAGGTGGAATAATGGTTAATATTATGAGTATTCACTAGCTTACGGAATTGATTGTTGTAAAATTCTTTGCCATCATCTGTTTGTAAAAATCGCGGATAACGTGACGATTTGTTAAATATATTACCCATAGCTTTTGTAACCTCAATTCCACTCTTATTTTTGACCGCGACTGTCCAAGCAAATTTTGAGAAACAATCAACAACAGTTAGTAAAAAGCGAAAGTTTTGGTTTTTCGATGCAAATGCTGTCATGTCAACAAGATCCGCCTGCCAAAGGTCATCTATACCTTTGATGGTTACTCTACGGCGATTAAAATTCTTACGCGCAGGTCTATGTAATTCGTTTACAATTTGTCTTCTACTCATTTTCAATAAATAAAAAATGTATAAATAGATCACACAGATAAATACTGTTTACTTATATACTTATTGATTAGAAATGGCTATCAAATTCAATCATCCGTTTACAATGATGGTTGCTGGGCCGTCAGAATGTGGAAAGACGACATTTATAGAAAAACTTCTTGACAATAATATATCTTTGATTCGTCCGCAAATAAAAAAGGTGGTGTGGTGTAATGCCGAAAAACAGGCGTTACCATCCAATGTATCGTGTAAAAATATCGAGTATATAAATTTTATACCTGAAGAGTTCCCAAATGACGCAAACGTCCCAATATTAATTATGCTGGATGATATGATGTTAAATGCTTTCTCTAAACAAATATGTGAGCTTTTTACAAAAGGCTCCCACCACCGTAATTTTTCAGTAATTCTTGTAACGCAAAATGTTTTCCATCAAGGGAAATTCTGCCGAGACATATCGTTAAATTGTAAATATTTGTGCGTTTTCAAGAACCCTCGAGATAAGAGTCAATTTCATCATCTTGCGAAACAAATATACCCTGAAAATAGTTCCGAATTAATGAGAATATATAAAGAAATTACACAAGTGCCACATGGATATTTACTGATCGACCTAACGCAAGGTATTAACGAGGTGCTAAGATTTCGATCTGATATATTTAATAAGAAGTACACAGCGTGTTTTTGTTCACACGAAAATTTAAACAGCAATTATGGTGTCGAGAATGAAACGGTTAAAGGACAACAGGCATATGTTGTACATTCTTAAAACAGCTAAACCGTGTTTACGAAATGCAATATTAAAAAATGCTGACCCAGAAGTAATAAAGACTGTATGTGAGATTACGTACAATACTTTGAAAGGTAATCACACGCCTCGTGGAAAAATGTTCCGACAACTTTGCAAGTATAAAAAGGATATGCGTAAATTAGTTAAAGCAAAACGTTCTGTGCCGAGACAGCGTAAAATATTAATACAGAGAGGTGGATTTTTGCCAGTCTTGCTAGGAAGTGTGCTTTCAGGAATAATTGGGACTTTAATCGAGAAATATGTACCGAAATAAATCTTTAAACAAAATGCTGCTTCTGTCACCAGAGGTATATGAAAAGCTGAAAAACGACTTGGAAGATACAGCAAATCAATCTTTATTTGATAAATCTATGAACAAAATTTTAAATAGCAAGCAATTATCTGATCTAGCGGAACCAATTAATAAAATTTTTGAATTTAAAACGGAAACTTAAAGTTATTAGCACACCAAAGAAAGAAATATTTAACGTTAAACACGGCCCTGAAGTTGAACAAAAAAACCTACGAGATAATGCCACACAAACTAGATTTGTTTTTAAGGCGGACAAGGCCACACAAGTTGTACCTGAATCTATAGAAGTCGCACAACTAACACCAGAGCCTATAGAAGATTTTTTTGAAACACCATTCGATGAAGAGACAACCCCAAAACAATCTTTAACTCCTGACCGAAACAGACGTTTATCAGCCAGTGCTGCCGTTAAAAACCTTAAGCCATCGTCAAAAGAGAAAAGTAAAGAATATCGTGTTGTTACTGCAGACGATGGCATAACACAGATCACTATACCAGCAGATATGGACATTGATGAAACTATCGGCCTTTTTGACCAGGATAAAGACGCAAGTTTTGCAAGCGTCCCCAAAAAGGATAAAAAATCGCAAAGCACATCGTCTATATTAAGACCTTCGCAATCTAACCCCAGACAGAATATTCTTGGATTCCCAGTAAGGAAAGTCCCAGTCCGCCAAAGCAGCCGCTTAAAAACTCAAAAATCACAAACAAAAAGTGAAACAGACCAAGCCTGGGATAGACTTTAAACAACGAAAAATAAAATAAATGTAGTTATGCCTGTCGATATTAAAGAAAGCAGGTTTTATGTGTGTCTGTTAAGCAACAATTCTAATCTCGTTTATCCAGAGAATACTTTATCTGCATACACTAACCTGCTAAAGTACCCTTTAAAAATAACAAATGATTGGGTAGTGGGAATTACTGAGATTTCCTTTAACTGTTACGATATTTCAAAACCACCTAAAAATAGATCAAAGAGAAGCATCGGTGATGGCGCTCTTGGGCCTTCAAGAAAACAAATGAAGAGGAACACATCCGATATTAAATATTGTGGATTCTGGTACAGGAAAAAAATTTTTTTTTACTCGATAGAATATTTACGTAAAATAGAAATTCAGAAAGGCGTTGTTAAATTTTCCAGCTTCATAGCAGATCTGAAAGAAATTCTCTCACAACCACATTATAAAGCATATTTAAATGAATTAAGTGCACGAATTCTTGCTAGAATAAAACGTGCAAGGGCAATTAATGACATAAACCGTGTCGAATACGAAAAAAATGATGGCGAGTTTTTAGTTCAGTTAGAGCTACATAATACAAATAAGTTAGCAGTTTTAAGGTCCGGTAAAATTTTCGACTCTATTGAACATTTTATTGAGGATTTGCTCGGTCAGAATGATATGAATATAAACGATTATGATGCATTGGTAAATATGGTGGAGAATATTTTAAAACCTCGCAATGTTGAAGAAGGCGAAAAAGAGAATATAAAGTTTTATATTGATCTTAAAGATATCGGCGCAACCATAAAAATAAAAAAACCGTGCCGTTTGAGAACCAATTTGGAGACCTTGAAGCATTTTTTTCACACATATTTGTACAAACACCGGTGGAAAAACGTAAACCTGATATTGTAAGTGAAGCTGTTAATGACGGATTACAGAAAGCTGTGGATGAACAAATTAAAAACAAACCGGTAGCACAAGAAAAACGCTGCATCGAGGAAAAAGAAAATGATTTTAATATGATAAATGTGTACACTGACATAATACAGCCAAGAATAATTGGGAATATGCATACAAGATTTCTTAAAGTTTTACCTCTGCTCACGAAAAATAATAATGTTTTGCGTTTCGAACACGTCGAATATTGCCCCGTTGAGAAAAGTTTCATTGAAAGTATTTCTATAAAGCTAACCAATGATCAAGGGGAATTGATTGACTTTGCACCAAGTTACATACCAACATATGTTATGCTTCATTTTTTAAAAACAGACTATAAATAAGGGGAAAAACACAAATATTTTGTATAGTCTTGCTGGGACAATAATACTCGCTAACCATAACTGTAAAAAAATTTCAACATGAACGCTTATTATACCCGTTACTATATAAATCAAAGCGGGGGGTATTTAACAGACATTGGTGATTTATACAGAGCTCCAAACATTTACCAGCGCGGTAGGGGCATTGGAAGTTTCTTCAGCGGGTTATTTAGATATTTAAAACCGTTTGTTAGCTCTGGAGTAAAAACGCTAACCAAACAGGCCCTTAAAACCGGAAAGGCAATATTGCAAGAAGTCGGCACCACTAATAAACCAATACATCAAATAATCAAAGAGCAAGGAAAAGTCGCTGTACAGGATCTAACTCAGAAAGGTATAAATAAGATGTTTGGCGATATGGAAGGCTCAGGATTGTCGCGGAAACGTTTCCATATAAAAAGAGCAAACCCATTTACGAGCTTGCAACTGTCTGTTAAACCCAAGCGTAAGAAGCGTCATACATCGAAAAAAGGTAGACGAAGAACCGTAAAGAAAACGACAACGACAACTAAACGTAGACACCGCCGTAAATCAAATAAACGCGTTTTGGATATTTTCGGAAAATAATAGCCCCCAAAAAAATGCCTTCATATAGCGAATGTATGAAATCGGAGCTGGATCTTTTTGCAACACCACCTATACAAAGTAATATTTTGAAGACGGAAGAAGTAGCCTACAAGCCAATTGCCTCCCTGGACAATTCATCTGTACTAGAATTTGTATCGTTGGGGCATGGCGACACTTACCGAGATTTATCCAGCGTATATTTACGCCTTAACCTTCAGCTAGTGAAAAATAAAGGGGGAAAAGAAGAATTGTATGATAAAGAAAAAAATAAAGATGAATTGTCTCCCGGAACGGTCAATAATATTATGCATTCACTGTTTCGTCAGTGCACCATTTACCTCAACGGCAAACCAATCGCTCAAACGGATAACAATTATAATTATCGGGCATACATAGAAAACCTATTGAATTATGGCAACGATGCTGCGCTAACACATTTAGAATCTGTCGGATGGTATTTAGATAAAGAAAATATGGAGGTGATTGAAATTAATGAGGAAAATACAGGATATTTAGCTAGAGCGAAATTATTTTCGGATAGTAAGGCAGTTGAACTAATGGGAAAATTACATGGCGATATGCTAAACCAAAATAAATTGCTGCTTAGCGGTGTAGATTTGAGAATCGTGTTGTCATTGGAGAAACCAGAATTCTACTTATTATCAAAAAATGATGAAAATGCTCCGAGAATTAAGATTTTAGAGGCGACAATGTATATGAATCATGTGACAGTTAATCCAAACATATTACTAGCGCATGAAACTGTTCTGCAGCAATCAAATGCTGTGTACCCGTATAAACGTGTCGAGGTGAAAAGCTATACTTTGCCTGCAAACACATTTTCTCTATCTTTAGATAACGTCGTTATTGGTCAATTACCAAATCTTTTAATTTTTGGTATGGTGGATAATGATGCATATAACGGAAAGAGAACGAAAAATTCATTTTGTTTTAAACATAACGATATTGCAAGGATAAATTTATCGGTGAATGGTGTGCAGGTGCCTAATCAACCTTTAGAATTTGACTTTTCCAGTGCAAACCCCAAAAGCACAAGAGGTTATTTAACATTATTCAAAGGAACCGGAATTCATTATTTTGACAACGGTCATCAAATATCTAAAGATTTTTTCGATAAGGGGTGTTTTTTGCTAGCGTTTGATCTTACAAGTGATCATTCATACAACTCCACTTGTGCTAATCTTCTCAATCAGGGCACAGTACGCATAGAAGGAATGTTTAAAAAGGCTCTAAAGACGGCTATAACCTGCATAGTCTATACAGAATACGACGCAACCTTGGAAATTGATAAGGATCGCAATGTATTCACCAGCTTCTGATAAGGTGGTTTTGAGAGAGAGAGAGAGAGAGAGAGAGAGCGCGTGCACATGTGACGTCACAGCCTGTCGGGCCAAACCGTCCTAGTATCTATCTAGATGAATAAAGCATGTCTAAACTAAACAGACTTATAAAAAGTATATATATATAGGGTTCTGCAACACATGCAGGCTTAAGTAAATTTTACTACCCAGTGGAAAGATGAGCTGCTTAATAAATGTCGAGTACTTCCATGGAGGTTGTTTAACTTTTTTGAAAAAGGTCTCTTTTGCCGGCTTCACAGGTGAAAAAAGATTGTTTACAAAGGAAATAATCTTCAAATACCCTACCACAACCCCCGGGTGCATTGATCAGATAAATAAATTTGGAAACATCGAACTTAGACGTATAGATGAAGACCTTATTAAAACATTGGGAAAATACTACCAAAGAATTTGTAAATAACTATGTCACTTCCCACACCAAGGTTATTGATTTAGAGACAACAACCTCACCATCTGAACAAGAATGAACGCGATCGAACTTGCAAAATCATTAGCAACCAATCCCTCAACAAAGAGGTTCTTTAAAGGTGTATTCCCGTGTAATCGCCTGCCAAGAAATATAAAAAAACCAGCATGTATTATAGCGAATACAGACCCTTCACATAAAAGCGGTTCTCACTGGATTGCATTTTATTTCCCAAGCCAAGGACCACCAGAGTATTTCGACTCGTATGGAAAATACCCCAACAATAAATTTTTTCGCAACTTTTTACAGAATAATTCAGATGTTTTTATAAATAATAATAAACGTCTGCAAAGTGCATTTTCATCTACGTGCGGCCATTATTGTTGTGTATATTTGTATTTTCGTTGCAAAGGGAAAAGTTTAAACCAGTTCTTGAAACAATTTTCCTTTCACAATTTTAAATTAAATGATAAAAAAATTGTGATTTTATATCACAATATATACTCAAGGATATATTTACAGTCCGGTGGGGATTATTGTAACCAGTTATGTACATCGGAGAAAAAGGGTATAAATACGAAAGAATGATAAAAATACGTTCTGTATTAAAGTTTAAACTTATGCTTAAAAATGGAAACAACATCTAACACTAAAAAACATAAACTTATATTGTGTGGTGAAGAAATTGAAGTGATTGTTCCAAAATGTAAAAAAATAAAAAATATCCGGAAGCGAGACAAAAAAGCGTCAGAGGTACCTGGAGAAAGCCTACTTTTAGGGTATACATACTTTCTGGACTATTGCCAAAATCGAAAAGTCATCATTGGCTTTGACACGTACACGTTTGAGGCAAAGATAGTGTTCCACCGTCATGGACGTTTTCCCGTATCGGCATCTTTCACTGGATGGTTGGCTATGCATAAATACCTAACCGACTTAAAGGCTGAAATTGACACGGACACGATGCCTGCAAATCAAGAAGAGCTGCTCAGAGAATACACCATCCCTGTCGACATAGTTGCGGTTCAGCTAACTTTAGGAGAACTCTACAAATTATTTGACATGATGGACTTTTTAAATATTGTTATGTTCCACAACAACAACGCTGTTGATGGTGTTAAAGAATATTATCGAAAATATTGCGAAAAGTGTAAGGCCAAAAATGTGGTCGTTTTGTCAAACGAAGACTTTTTTATACCACCTAGAGCTTCTTATGTTCATTTGAATTACTCTAGATTATTTTTTGAAATACCTTTCTTTTGTGGTACCGATCTTTTGATATAATAAAATTTTTTTCAATAAAACAGAGTTTTTTATTCTCATATAATTTTATTTATTAGCATATATAAGTATATATTTACAGAATTTTGCAGGGCACAGCGCAAAGTAGTAGCAGGATTTTTATGAATTTCACAGGGAGCTTGAAAATTTTGCAGTTTATTTAGTCTCGGTATATTATTAAGTTGGACAATTTTTGCTGTTGGCACATATTTTCTGATGAAGGATTCTTTCATCTCTCCTTTCACATATATTGTTGTCGCATTTTCAAGTACTGAAAATACCTGTGGTAAATTGTTGTAGTATATAGATCCGCCATTCCAGTGTAAACTATTTATATTTTGCACGTCATACTGGTTTTGCTTCCGCGCTTTCAACGATAACTCCTGGTACGGGTAGGGCGGCATGAAATGATACACCTTTGGGAATATGGTTCCGAAAGTAAGTACAGCAACCTCTTTGACAAAGTACTGCCCGTTGTTACCACAAACGCATTGAATGTCCACAATATACCTGACCATGTTATCGAGACGGAATCGTACCAAATGTGATTATATGTAGCTTATACCTGCTTTATACCTGCGCTGAGCTCACACATACTCTTGTTTTTTCATTTAATAATTTTATTTACGCACACACACACATACCTACATTAAATTCTAAAATACACAACAGAATTCTACAAAAATTACCTAAATAACGTCAATTATAAATTACATATTAACTATAATTTTATTTGATTGTTTAATATTAGAATACAGATACTTTGTTCTTATTTTCATATAAAAGATAGTTTTTAATTCACAATTTCGTTTTTGTTCTCTTAAATCCGTACGGGTAAGAGAAAAAATTATCTGTCAGGATTCTTTTATTAAAAGTAAATGCCAGATTTTTACTTTCCGATGCAGTAATTACAACACCTGGACGTTTTCGCTTAATTTTTTTGTCATATCGAACAGTTGCGCCATCTTGTTCTTCTTCATTTACACCCAATGCTACCGATTTTAAATAATCAAAATTTACAATTTGCGATGTTTGAAAATTAATTAAAATCCCTTTACATTTTGTTACATATTGAGCCCCCTTAGGTGTCTCAACTTTAAAACTATAAGTTTTCGGACCAATTGATACGAATTCAGAAATAAAGGCGTTTGATCCAAAGGCTTCCACTTTATCTGATAGATCCCCCAAGTAGTCGGAGATTTTAAAAATTGGGGGGGCCTGTTTATCTTCTACAAATATCAAGCTATCGGTGTCGCAATAAAGAATTGCAGTACCGATTTTTTCCAAAGCCTCATAAAGCTTTAACCTAGCAAATGCCGTTGTATATGCTGCAACGGGAATATTTACATGTGGCAACATATTAAGCCCCCCTTCAGTATGACTCCAATTTATCCACATTACATCCTCATTAATGGGTACAATTGAAGAAATTTCTATTCCCGCTGACTGAACAAATTCACAAAATTCTTTAAAATCATAAACGACTTTAGTATATGTTGTGGGCAGGTTTTGCGCAAACTTTCCCCAAAAACTGTTTAAAATCTGGTTTGAGGCAGCACGTTTACCTGCATTTTTCTTAATATTGTCATAATCTAGCTTTATATTTTCGCGTTCTTCGAAATTTTTTAGAAACTCTAACTTATCTTTTTCGGTTTTTAGTTCACTGCTCCAACCACTGGCTTCTTGTTTAGTTTTAAAAAATGTGTTTACATACTCTGTAAATAAGCCTCCAGTTTTTGTTATAGGATCGTATGTGGTGTGCTCATATTTCCACACTTCGAAAACTTTAAGCATTTTGTAACCGCGCTTAATTGCTAAAGCCACTTCAGGAATTACCCATGTTCCGGAGATTTGTCTCTCACTTTCATTATGTGCACAGTTAAAGGCATTATTATTTTCTGCGCATTTTCTACAAAGAGGAAAATATAATTTCTTATCATATTTGTAAGGTAAAACTGGTAAAAATAGATTATCGGGTGGTAACATAGAGCAAAAAATGAAACCATGCATTGTTAAAATTTCAGATATTGAAGGAACTTCGCCTCTGAATATTGTAGGATGGCCTATCGGGTATGGGGCATATTTATTTATATACGGATATAAGCTTGTAAAATCTAAGTATCGTATAACTTTGTTGTTATTTTTAATTTTTGCATACGTCCTGAACACTTCAGTTCGACCGCCATAAAGTGCATTACGCGGATTCAGTGGCAACGCAAAATTTGTAAGTTTTTCATTTAATTCGTGATCAGTTTCAGGATTGCATTTTAAATAATCTTTAAAATCACATTCCCAAATGTACTCTAAATTATAGCCACATTCCCTAATAGTTTCAAGCTTTCTCACTGTACTCTCATATCTTTGATTTAAGGTTTCTCGTAAACCACCTTTAATAATATCGGGCGAGCGAACTTTAAAGCATTCTCGACAACCATGATAGAAGCACCCCAAAAATTCATAAACAGTGTTTGATTCCGGAATGTAACCATCAACATATAATCCACTTTTCTGTAATTTAACTTCTCCGGTATTAAGTGCAGATAAAATTTTATTACCTGTTTGGGAACTTTTAAACGTTAACCATTTCAGTGATAAAAATGAAAACTGTTTTGCCTTGAAATACCCATTTTTTGGCATAATAGATAGGGTGTTTGGTTTTAAGATTTTTTTTCGAAATACAAGCATGCAGGCTGCTGCTATTGTTATAGATTCTGTGAAGGGGTTGACGTCAGTGATATCGAGAAATTCTCTCATAAAAGATATACAACCCATCCGTAATATATTAACATCATTTACACAATATTTTAAAATTTCGTTTTTATTGTCAAACGTTTCAACAGACTTTGTCTTATACCATTCAAAAAATTTTTGTCTTTCTTTCACTTTCATGGAATTGCAACCATACATTTCTGGCGAGGGGTATTTACCAACATAATGTAAATTCTCTTTTGTATTAAAGAAATATGGATAATAGCCTTTACAATGATTTTCAAAATCAAAAACTTCAGGAAATTTTGCTATAGAAAATGGTAAAAAATTTAGCGAATCAATAAAATTTACATTTTTGCAAGTGAGTTTTATTATCTTAGTACCATTCATTACGGGCTGTATGGGAAACTTTCTATTAAGAAGTTCTGAAATTAAAAAGTGCCCATCAAAACCTTGAAAATTGTGAGCCATACAAAACACTTGTGTGATGTTAGCACGTAACGTAAATACGTAATCTACAAATTGTTTTACTACGTCAATTTCTTCATCATATTGAAATATATGCTGTCTCTTCCCACAAACAGCACAATCTTTTGAAACGTCTGCGTCATTGTAACATGAAAAGCAAACTTGTTGTGCCACTATCAAATTCACTGTGTGTAAATATCAAAGAGGGTTTTCATTGTAAATGGTATCCTGTGTGGTTTCACAATCGAAAAATATAATTAAGAACTTTAAAGATTTTTTATTTTCGTATGGTTTAATGTAACACAAATGTTCCTGCACCACAAATTTATTACAAATTTGGCAATAATACTCATTACAAGTATGTTCTTTCTCTCTTCGCATATCAAAGTTTAGAAACTTGTTACATTTTTTACATATCTGTAAAGTCTTGCAAACGGTATTTTTATGGATTTTATTTTGCAAATGTTGACTGAAGCAGTCTTCGCCTCTAAAAGAGCGGTTACATTCCTTACAGTATTTTGTTGTAGGAAAAAATTACAAGGAGGGTAAGACAAACAATAAGTACATTTCATGGAGCATTTATGAAATCTGTAATTAGACACGTAATCACAATAAATGCAGGAGAAATTCTTATTAAAGAATCCTGTGAGTGATGTTATGACATAGTAATGATTTTGTATTTGCGAATAATATAAATAAATTTTTTTTATTTCAGAAGTAAGTTCAAATGGTAATTTAAATATAATAGATTTAGGATCTTGTATGTTATCAAACACAACTATTTGGTAATCTTTTAAATATTTCTGAAATTTATATAAATCTAATATGGTGCATCCATTTGAAGCGCTCACATTTACCTTTGCAAGTTTACAAAGCTGCTTAGCAGCCTTTCCTAGAGTTTTTAAATCCTTATCCACGCAATAGCAAATACTACGGGGCAAACAATAAGTATCCCCATCTTGGCCTACATCTTTTACACTGCTTTTTTTCATTAAGGCTTCCGGTTCGCTTGTTTTATGGGGGTTTACTCTCCCTTTACCAAATGGGAAATTGACAATATTTGCGTCAATTTGTAATATATCGTCAGAAAAAAATGTTGCATTTGATTGATTAATGCTCGATATTAATGCGAGGATGTAATCACCATTCAGTAGAGTAACATCTTTTAAGCCGGACCAAATAGGTTTAACATGTGGTGAATTGGGTAAGGATATTGAGAATGAAATTTTACTACCATCGACAGAATTTTCAGTGATTTTGTTTATAATTTCGCTGAAGGTGTTTCGAATACCTTCGAATACCTTCTTCCCATCGGGCCCGGCTTTCTTCGGAACCACCAGTAGCGGTGAGTTCCATGGACTTTTGCTTCTTTGGACCACGTCGTTTTCGAGCATCTCCTCTAGCTGCTGTTGTCATAAAAGACTCTGAGCTGAACATTTGTAGGGCATAATAAAAACAATTGTAAGGTTAGGTAGATAGAGTGACAGGAGATCAGCTGAAAAGAGTGACAGCGAAGACAGTGCAAGAAAAATCATGGATCGAGAGAGGTCAAGAAGAAAAGTGTATCGAGATTAATAAAGCATAAAGTGTTAGAGAAAGAATTAGGGAACAGTAAGTTAAGTTAGAGAAATTTAAATTCATTAAGCGAAACGAATAAAAGTGGATCATGAATGATAAATAAAAAAGCCCAAGAGTGACGGACAAAAGTTTTTACAGAAAGTTTCCTGACTTCCCAAACTTCCAAAGAATTCTCCAGGACAACAGTTTCAGAAGTGGGATACGGGACACGAAAAACGAAAAAGGTAACGAGCATGTTTGCTAAAAAGTAGAACGCCTTTGAAAATTTTAGAGCATGAAAGAAAAAAATTTTAGAGAAACTAACCTCAAATTTAAAAATGGGAAATAAAATCAGTGAACACAGTAAATAAATTATTAAAAGAAAGTGTCTCGTCGTTGGATGTGCAAAAAACATATTGAATTGTAATTGTAAATAGTTGGGGACAGGATGATCATAGATCAATAAATTAACACGTGTTATTCCAAAGAACATAAGGAAATTGGTGGTGGGTGTCTATGATATTTAGCACCACACCACAAACCTAAGGCGCACACTCAGATTGAGTTTCAATGTTAACCGCTAGGAGCGCTTTAATTAAAAAATATGACAGAAAGTGACAATTCGGTAATATATTGCGAAATTGAATAAATAAGTACGGGAAAAAAGTATCAGTATTTCAATATGTATACAAATACTGGATATTAACAATAATAAAGAAAATTTATAAAGGTTTTAAAGAAAAAAAAAATAAATAAAGTTAGGAAAATGGCGAATTATAATGAAATAAAGAAATACGTAAAAGGTTTAAAGATAACAGAAATCCGGGAACAATTATCGATTCGAAATATTAGTGTCGATAATTTAAAAAACAAAGCAAAGTTAGCAGCGAAGCTAAGTGAAGTATTAATTCATGAAAAACAAAACGAAGAAAACACAAACATGTTCGGGGTGTTGCAAATAGACAATGAAGATGAGGTAAATGTTACAGCCGGTCAAAATGTTAGAGACCACGGCATGCAGGAAAACAATATGGAAAGAGAATTTAACTTATTGCAAAGGGAAAAGGAATTAAAAGAACGTGAAGTAGAAATACTGAAGGGTGAACTGGAATTAATGAGATTGCGAAATGTTAATATAACTCCAGTCTCAGTAAACAATAACAATTCGGAAGGGCGAATTAGAATTAACATCAACCATATTTCGGAGTTGATTGCTAATTTCGACCCAGAATCAGATAATTTCGAACACTGGGAAGCACAGATCGAAGAAATCCGTAATGTATATCAGATCGACGATCTTACACTAAAAACAGTAGTAATGACGAAATTGAAGGGACGTGCCCTAAAGTATATGCAATCCAAACCAACATTCATAAGTTTGGTTTTGGAAGAGATTATGCATGAGTTACGCACAATGTTTAGCACAAAGCAGTCTAAACATGAAATTAAGAAAAAGTTTGATGCTAGAGTATGGACAGACAAGGAAATGTTTAGTGGATACTTTCACGACAAGATGATTATCGGAAACAGTCTAGGAATTCCTGACGAAATGTTAGTTGAGGAAATTATCGAGGGTATGAAAGACCCTTATTTGGAGGCGCAAGCAATGATCGGTCAATATAGGACAACAGGTGATCTATTCCAAGCTTTCGCCAAATTAAATAAAATCAGTGGTACAATCAATCCACCAATAAAATTTGAGCAAAAAGAAGACAACACAAGAAGATTTGAACAAAGGGAAAACAACATTAGAAGACCAAATCCAATGAGATATTACCAGGGAAGACCGGAGTTTACACCTGTTAGACCACAATTAACAACAGGACGATATCAACTACAGACACCACAACAGCGACAATATCTACCACAACAGCGACCGTATCTACCACAACAACAACAACAACAACAGCAACAACCACAACAACAATCACAGCAACAGCCACAAATAATACCACAACAACAGTCAATCAATAACTACCTTAATACTGGAAGAAACTCAGGACCACAACTAAGAATTAGATGTACAAACTGCAACCTTAGTGGACACACCAGGGAAACTTGCCGCAGACTAGCTTCGCCAAGGGGCGCTTGCTTCATCTGTGGCCAAATGGGTCACTTTGCAAACTCGTGTACTCAAGGGAGCAGGCAGATAAATTGGATCGACTCGGATGACTTTCCAGAAGTTAACCAAACAGTTAGGGTAAAGTACAATTTTAGGGGAAAAATATATTTTAAAGATTTCGTTGCTTTATTGGATACTGGTAGTCCAGTATCATTAATTAGTATAGATGCCTTGTCAAATGAAGTATATAAATTCTTAGATGTAAAGAAAATTGATAAAAGCAGGTATATGGGACTTAATAAAAGCGTGGTCCGGGTCCTTCATCAGGTATCTCTTGGTGTCATACAAAACGGTTTAGAGTTAAATATGGACATGCATGTTGTTCCCAGTGAAACAATGTCAACACAATTATTATTGGGTAGAGATTTCTTAAAAAAATTTGGGTTCAAATTAACACAAGAGAAGAAGAGTTGTGATACTGAAAATTCTGAAGAACAATTAATGCAGATATTAATAGTAGATGAGGTAAAGGCAAGTGATAAAATGAATCATGTTGACGCACTTAGTAGAAGTAGTAATATTCTTGTTTTAGAAGATAATACATTGGACCAAAATTTAGCTATATGTCAGGGAAGAGATAAAACTATTAATGAAATAAAATCACAATTAGAGAAATCAGAAAGCGATAAGTATGAAATGAGAAATGGATTGATTTATAGAAAAACTAAGGCAGGAATACTGTTTTATGGACCTAAAGAAATGGAGGGAGAAATCATTAGATTATATCATAATATGGTAGGACATTCCGGAGTGGATAAGTGTTGGGCGGAATTGTCTAGAACATACTGGTTCCCCAAAAGTCGGGACAAAATAAAAGAATTTGGAGAAAATTGTCTAAAATGTATAGCTTATTCTCCAAAGTCTGGACCACAAGAGGGTGAGTTGCATCCGATTCCAAAAGGTAATGTACCATTTGAAACAATCCACGTGGATCACTATGGCCCTTTAGAAACAATTAGGAATAAAAAGAAATATATCCTAGAAGTAATAGATGGATACACAAAGTTTGTGAAATTATATGCAGTAAGAAATACAAGCGCAAAAGAAGCGGTAGCTTGTCTCAAAAGTTATTTTAGAAACTATAGTGTACCTAGTACCATTATTTCTGATAGAGGAAGTAGTTTCACTTCCGAAGAATTTAGGGAATATGCCAAAGAAATTAGTGATAAACATATCAAAGTAGCGGTAGAGTCTCCTCAGGCTAATGGACAAATGGAAAGGGTAAATAGAAGTTTGACGCCAATGTTAGCGAAATTAGTAGAGCCACTTAGGGAATGGGATCAAGTTTTACCCCAAGTAGAACATGCGTTAAATAATACTGTAAATAGATCCATTGGGAAAACACCTTCTCAAATGCTTTTTGGTATTAATCAAAAGGGAAAAATTGCTGACCCCATAAAAGAGATCGTTGAATTGGAAATGAATCGGGATATAGACGAGATAAGAAAAGAAGCAGATGAACGTATGATTAAATCGCAGGAAGTGGCAAAGAATTATTTTGATAGCAAACATAAACCGGCTAGGAAATATGAAAAAGGAGATTATGTTATGATTACTAACCATGTTAGTACTCCCGGAGCAAATAAAAAATTATTGCCCAAGTTCAAGGGACCGTATGTTATTGCGAAGGTCTACCCTAATGATAGGTACCTGGTGAAGGATGCCGAAGGCCACCAGGTTACCCAAATTCCATATACTGGTGTACTTGAAGCCAGACATATAAAAATGTGGAAACAAAGTAATAAAATAAATAATTAAATGAGATATAACGATTATATTTATATAGTAGATAAACTAAATTTGAGCAAATATTTAGTGTTAAAACAGTAGCATTGAATAATAGTCGCAGTAAATAGATATAGTATAATAATAATATTAATTATACAAATTATCTTCTTCTAGATTTAATAAACGAAAAAGAATTAGAGAAAAAAAAAATTTTTTTTAGAGGAACGAATTAAAATTTTAGAGATGAAGCTTACTGACGACCAGACAACTGAAATGTTCTATTTGGCGAAAATAGAACGACTAGAGGACGCGAATGGACGATTAGTAGAAAATACGGTACGAATGCGCGATGAAGTCTACCATATGGAGACTCAATTACGAGAAGCCCGCGATACTCAGAATAAAGCTGCCAATCCTCCCTCTAGTCCGCAAAAGAAGAATACCAGCAACTGCTATAATTGCGGAAAGCCTGGACATCGACATTATGAATGCCCTCAAAAGTTACGATGCTACAATTGTAATGAATTGGGGCATGATAGGATGCAGTGCCCCAAGTCACCTCGAGAGCGGGGTACATGCTATAGGTGCGGTTCACTTATTTATTTATTTATTTACGCTTAATACAAGCAATTTAAGACTAAGACTACACAAATATCACACAAGAACCTACACTATACTATAACTAAAAATACTACTAACTGAACAAATACAATTAACAGCAACAGATTATGGGGAGGAGGGGGAGGTAGTATAAATTAGGCGGGATTGAAAATCAAATTCCTTAAGAAATCCCTGCTACAATGGAAATCAAAGGACGGGAGGGAATTGGCCATTCGAAGCATCCTAGTGAGGGGCTCGTTGAGGCCATAGTTGGTACGGTGGTTGATGGGACGGAAGAGAGAAACTGATCGGAGACTACGGGGATTAGTGTTAAGAGAAACCGATTGCAGCAGAGACTGGCAATCGATGCAACCGGAAAGAAGTTGGTGTAAGAACAGGATATCAGCTGCGTCACGCCTAAGGTGAAGTGGATGCAAGCCAATAAGACGGAGCCGGTGCTCATAAGGGGGAAGGGACAAAGGGTCGGACCAAGGGAGGTTACGAAGGGCAAAGCGAAGGAACCTACGTTGAACAGACTCGATTCTGTTAACATGAGTCGATTGATAAGGAGACCAGACCGGAGAGGCGTACTCAAGGATGGGTCGCACGAAGGAAACGAAGAGGGCTTTAGATAAATAGGGATCGGAGAATTCTCGAGACCAGCGTTTAACAAAGCCTAATGTGGCATTAGCTCTACCAATAATATTATCAATGTGGGACCGAAAGTTCAACTCACGGTCGCACAGCACGCCCAAGTCGCGAAGCGAGGTAACCGACGGGATTCGATGTCCTGATAGCGTGTAGGGTCTAAGAGGAAGAGGGAGGCGTTTGCGAGAGTAGGTGATGGACTGGCATTTGGACACATTGAGGTCGAGAAAATTCTTATTACACCAAGTGCAGAAGCTGTCTAGGTCAGCTTGGAGGAAGACAGAATCGGATGGGGAGGAGATTCTCTTAAAGATCTTCATGTCATCGGCGTATATAGATACACTCGAGTGGGCCAATACATGCTCGACATCATTGATTGCTAGAATGAAGATCAGAGGACCAAGGTGGCTACCCTGGGGGACACCAGAAGGAGAGCGAAATTCTGATGATACGACAGTGCCAAAAAGGACCATGTATACCCTTTCCTCAAGATAAGATTTCACCCATGAAAGGAAAAAAGGGGGAAAACCAAGGGTGTAGAGCTTAAACAGAATAACCTGGTGAGAAATTCTATCAAAGGCTTTACTAAAATCCGTAGCCACAACATCAACTTCATCGCCATCTTCCAAGGCGCCTAAAGTTTTAGACACAAAGTCAATGAGATTAGTAGAAGTAGATCTACCTTTCAGAAAACCATGTTGGGCAGGAGAGAACAGTGATTTACAATGAAAAAAGATCAAATCATAGAGGATTTTTTCGAAGAGTTTGGGAATACAGGACAGCTTAGCAATCGGGCGATAATTTGCCACATCAGACTTGCAGCCCTTTTTATGAATAGGAATGATGAAGGAAGCTTTCCAAAGGAGGGGAAACACGCCTTGGGAAATAGATTGTTGAAAAAGAAAGGTCAGTGGTTCGATTAAATGAGGAGCGCATCTCTTAAGAACCACAGCGGGGATGCCATCAGGACCAGGGTTAAAATCCTCGTCAAGAGAAGCAATTGCGGTGGCAACGATCGCAGGGTCGATGCGGATAGAAGAAAGAGAGGTCTGAGGACAAGTGCGTAAAAACTTAAAATAGTCACAGTCGATTACGGAGGACGACTCACAAAACGACTGGCTAAAATGATTGGCAAATAAATTTGCGATAGTGGCCGGATCGTTAGAAGAAGAACTACCTAGCTTGAGGAGGGAAGGGTAACCGTTAGATTTTCTTTTCGAGTTAACGAATTGAAAGAAACGTTTAGGATCGGTGATAATTTCAGACTTCATTTTATTGATATAGTTATTGTACAAAAGGCGGCTGCGTTCCGAAAAACAGTTAAAAACCGATATGAACCTAGCATAATCCTCATCCGATCTGGAAAGGAGATATGACTTCCAAAGCTTATTCCTCTTATTACGAAGATACCGAAGCTCACGGTCATACCACGAAGGCGAGGAGGTGGAGGGTTTACGAGGTCGAAAGGGGAAGGACTGAGAGATGCAATTCGAAACAACATCCGTGAAAAAGGCGAGGGCCTCATCGACCGGAAGGTTGGGGTCATCAGAAGTGTTAGCGATTGGCGAGTTGGAAAGTAGGAGATTAAGTTTATTAAAATCACCAGCTCGGAAATTGAAAGTGAAAGAGGGCTCGATGGCCGGACAATCAAAAATATTATCAAGAGAAAAAGTTAGAAGGAGAGGAGGGTGATATGGGTCGAGCGTGGAGAGTAGATGCCTACACTCGCTGACGACAGAGTTAATGGGATCGGACGTAAAGATAAGATCTAATTGTCTACCAAGGCAATTGTTGACACCACTGACTTGGTAGAGGTTTGAATCAGAGAGACTGTCTAAAAATGATGAATCTTTAGCGGAAAGAACGCTGCAGGGGGTAAAGTAGGATTCATCATCAGATAAGGACCAAAGGATGCGAGGAAGATTAAAATCACCCAAAACAATTAATTCATCAGTAGGTTCTAGAGTATTAAAAAGCGCGTCAACTACATCAGTGGCATACTCGTATGCATCAGAAGGCTGGGAGGGGCGAATATAAAAGCAGAAAATATATACGAAGCGAGACTTAAGACTGAATTTGACGCAAACAAACTCGCATAAGGGGGAGGAAGAGGATTTGTGGTGGGTTGCACCTAAGCGGCTGTGCACAGCAAGGAGCACACCACGACCGGACGAAGACCCGTCGTCGCTCGAACCGTCAGCACGGAAGGTATTAAAAAAAGGCGGGAAGAGCTCTTGACTGAAAATGCTAGGAGAGAGGTTAGTCTCGCTAAGCGCAAAAATGTCATAGGGGAGTAAAAGGGAGTTCTGGAGAACATCACGGGTTTTGGTACGCAGCCCTCTGACATTCTGGTAGTAAATAGAAAGAGGAACGGAGGAGCGGCCACGTTTAGCAGAAGAGCAACGGTTACTGGGGTATAACCGGTGGGAATCGTTAGAGGAATTGGGGGCGACAAAAGTTAATGAAAGACGGGAAGAGGGGCGATTAACGCTGGCGAGGGTGCAAGGAACATTGGGGTTGGTTGGGAAGGTACTAGGCAAATTAGGAACGAAAAAACTTGTTATGGTCGTCTCGACTCCTTTGAAGGTGGGAGATATGCCTGGAGGAGACAAACAATCCGAAAGAGGTGAGGTCAGCGGACACGCTTTTGGAAGAGATACCAACTCCTTCGTGGTATTTAAAAAACAGATCACGTAAGGTAGCCAGGTCAGTAGGAAGGCCCTCTTGGTTAATATAAACTAGGACATTAGTTTTAGTCCGTCCATCAATGCAAACCGAGTCAGGTTTGTCATGAAGGTAAGCGAGGAGGAGGCGAACGTTATCGTAAATGTGCCGATCACGAAACCGGGAGAGAATGTAACGGCGATCAGTCGATTCAGCCGAAAGCTTAGTCAATTTAACAATGGGGGGGACAAGAGGATCAAGGAAAGAGGTCTTAGCAACCGACGACGTGGGAGGGGCGACCGAAAGAGGTACTGCGTCGGCCTGCGAGGAACAGGAAGGACCGGCTAGAAGCCTGCTTACGGGGGTGGCAACAGAAGAGGAAGAAGGAGGAAGGTCAATTTGAGGAGAAGCAACTGAAGGACTAAGGTCAGCAGGCGCGGCCAAAGAGACGCTGGGCGGCGTAGGGTGAAGAGTGTGCGATTTAATGAAGTTGGGATATTTAAAAGAGGAGCAATAATTGAAGTTAGGGAAAACCCCGGCCTTCAAATTCCAGTTAGGGTCGGACCCTGTAAATTTACGAGATGGATTAAACTGCTGGGGGACGGAGGAGGATGAAACTTTGTGGTTGGAAGTAGAGGAAGAGCGAGGCGGTTGAGAAGATAAAGAGGAAGGACGGGAAACGCTGGGAATAACATTAAACGAGTGGGAATGAGAAGGGTGAACAGAGGGGGAACTGTTAGCTAATACATGCTTATTAATACCGGCGAACTTAACAGACTTATCTATCCATTTCGTAAAGCTCACGGATCCATGGGGGAGGCAGATGGCGGGAGACTCCGAGAAAAACCAGGCGTACTTGCTAAAAATCACCACTTTGAAATTAGAAGACTGACGAGACTTATTCGAAGAAACCTTGGAGCAACTGCAAGGAACGAACGAGAAGGTTGCAGAGAAAAACCTCTGTACCCATGAAACATCCGCATCGTAAGGAGCCCCCTTAAGAAGCAGTTTAAACGAGCCCTCTGGGATGGACGAGGTGGACCTGTTAGCCCGCCGCAACTTGGAGAGCCTACGACGCCACTCGGCAATAGACCAAGAAGTACCAAACTTGAAAACAGTAGGTATTGCAGAGTCACGAGTCTTGGCTGCAGACACACGATGAGGCACAACGGCGGCTGGAGAGGCACGAAGATCAGCGGCAACATCCGAAGAGGTGGAGGGAGGCGCAGAACCAGCCAAAACCTGAGGAGGATGCGTACCCAGTCCATGTGATCCACCAGCGGCCACACAAGCCATGACAGAGGAAGCAATAGAAACGGCAGTAGACGTAGTTGCCGAAGACGACGAATTTCCAGAAGGTGAGGAAGATCCTGAGCCCACGACACGGCGAACGGCGGTCTTCTTTTTATTTTTATTATTATTTCTAACAGAAGCAGCGGCAGCAGACGAGACAGGAACAACAGCAGCAGAGGCAGCAGACCCCACAACGTTAACATTAGCCAAAACCCTAGGAAGGGTACAGCACGGCACAGGAGAAAGTACACAAGCAGCAGTAGCAGTCGTATACGTAAGCCGCAAGCCCTGATTGGTGATCGCAGGCGACGTCGGATACACAGTGGATGAAGGTGAACCAGAGGCCACACTACGGTGAGGGGAGGTCACTGCTGGGAGGGATGAAATGTCCGCGGAGGTTGACGAGGAAGCAGGAGCAGGCGAGTTTAGCTCCGAAACGATATCAGAGGCACTTAGGCACATGCTAAAAAATTGTAATTTAAATAAGTAATAGTTGAGACATATATCACTGTTTAAGTTTACGCAATAAGTCCTGTAATGTATATATATATAAGTTTTGTAGCAAATAAGTTTGAGGAATACCTATAAGTTTGGTAATATATATGTGAGTTTTCTAGCAAATAAGTTTTGAGTAACCTTAGCATAGGAAGATCGGGGCGATCTTAGGTCAGGACGGCCGAGCTGTTGTCATAAAAGACTCTGAGCTGAACATTTGTAGGGCATAATAAAAACAATTGTAAGGTTAGGTAGATAGAGTGACAGGAGATCAGCTGAAAAGAGTGACAGCGAAGACAGTGCAAGAAAAATCATGGATAGAGAGAGGTCAAGAAGAAAAGTGTATCGAGATTAATAAAGAATAAAGTGTTAGAGAAAGAATTAGGGAACAGTAAGTTAAGTTAGAGAAATTTAAATTCATTAAGCGAAACGAATAAAAGTGGATCCTGAATGATAAATAAAAAAGCCCAAGAGTGACGGACAAAAGTTTTTACAGAAAGTTTCCTGACTTCCCAAACTTCCAAAGAATTCTCCAGGACAACACTGCTCTTGAATTATCTCACGCTGCGTCTCGGGCAGGCGGTACATTTTCTGATTAATCGGCGCTTGTTCCGGAGACACTGGAATTTCGTGCGTAATAGCATCAGTGTGCGTCAACTTGTCCCCCTTTAGGTGGAATATGTCGTTGTAGTCTTGACATATTCTCAATATTTCCCGCTGTTCTTGTTTGTCAAGGATGGGGCTTAGGTTGAGTTCGTTCTCTAACCTGATTAGTCGCTCTTTGGCGCTTGTTTCTTCGGGGTCCGTTTTGCGTAACTCCAGGCAGTGCATTAGGGTGGCTTGGATACCTCTGTTTTGGGTTCCATTGGCCTGCGTCCCTGTCTCCCGTGTAGGGAGTTGCGTTTCTTCGCGCCCTTGTTCGGGCTGCGGTTTTATTTTGTGGGTGGAGTTGACGGTTTCCTCAGTGTTCTTGTGTCCGGTGCCGTTTTCTAGTTCTGCAAATTGGGTTAACGGTCCTAGCATATAATCAGTTGCCGGAGCTAGTTCTAATTCGATACTCGACAGCTCTACTGATTGGGTGTGCGTGTTGAGGATGCCGACAAGTACTCCTTGCGTTCCCGCTGAATTAATACTATTCGCTAGGAAGACTCCATCGCTTATTTCTTGCGACATACAGAGCATTTCTTCCCGTAAATTCATCGGAATCCTAACCATCACTCTCGTGCGCGCAGGTATGCATACGGGTTCCTCTAGGGTTACCCTGTGCTTCCTCATCGCCCTTGAAGTATTGCCTACAGTACCAACTTTGGTAACTGCTTTCGGGTCACTACAGGTCTTCGTTTCCCTCGTCGGGCTTTGCCTGTCTTTTAGTGCCCTTGACACTTCTTCGGGTTTTACGCACTCGATTTTAGTCTTGGCTGTGCTTGGCTCTGATTCCGAAGAACTTTTAAGCGAAATCGCAAATTCATTGGGGTTGATTTCCGTGCGAGGAAATCGGAGTTTCTTGTCGGGTCCTTCAACATTGCAGTGTTCTGCTAGGAAATCGTTTCCCAGGAGTCCATCTTGTGTCATGTTGGGCATGTCTTCTGCCACATGAAAGTTGCAGGGTATTTCGCTTGTCTTAATTACGAATTTCCCTCTGCACGTTCCCAAGGTTTTTCCGGTTCCAAATGGAGTTTCCAGCGTTACTTGCTCGCTCCGGTTTATTGTTGCCTTGTTTTGTATGGACTTTTCCTTTATGATGCTTACCTCAGCGCCGGTGTCCACTATTAATTTTGTTTGGCCGTGCAGGTCTATGTCTAGTGGGAGTTCCACTACTGGGACACCATTAATGGGCGGCTGGGTAGACCCGGTTTCTTTCTGCTGGGGTTTTAGAGTCGGTCCTGGGAGTTTCGGGCCGACTGAGTCGCGTTTCCCGAATGTTTCGAGTCCCAGGACTTTTTGTGAAGACAGGTCGTTAGGACGTGTCCTTGTCTCCCGCACCAATCGCAGTTGAGACGCACGTTATAAGTCCTACGCCTGTTTGGGTCTTGTTGACCATTATTATTTCGATTAATGAAATTGTTGTTTCGATTACTGAAACTGTTGTTGGCTGGGGTCGGGCGGTTTTCTCTAACCGCTGGGGCGGGGAGGGAGGTGCGTGTGTTTCCGCACGTCCCCAAATCATGCCCGTACCGTCTGCAACTATCGCAAAACGGTGTGTTCCTTCGTTTTAGGCAGTCCGCATAGACATGCCCTCGTCTGTTGCAAAAGCTGCATGTAATTTTTGCCTCCAACTCCTCCTTGCGTGGCTTATGTGACTGTTCGTCACACCCCCGCGCAGTGCATTCGCTGCGAAATCTCCCAACTGCGTTTTCATTACAGCAGCTTGGGCTTCCCCGTACTTGTCCTCGGCTGCCTCTTGGCAGAACCGCAGGGTAGTTCTTAGCCTTTCAATGTAGGCTTCTAAATCTTCCAGTGGGTATTGCTGGGCCGTGATTAATTTATTTACCATTTCCTGGTAATTTACCCGGGGCAGATATGCCCGATTCATTTTCTTCTCAATCTCCTTCATTGTGGTCGGAGCTTCATCTGAGAAGAGCAGGTATGCTTCTCCCCTCAATCGCGTCGGGAATATTTGAAAAAAGTGTTTCTTTTTGTCCTCCGCTAGACAAGCGAGGACCTGCTTACAGCAGCCTAGAAACATAGGTAGCTCATGGGTCATATGTGAGCCAGGGACACCCGGGAAGGTTGGTACCATCTTGGTAACCAACTTCGCGACTTCAGTGTAATCCGTCATTTCTAGCTTTTGTAACTCTTCTTCCAAATCGAACCCGTAAAAACTGGATGAATTTGGGTTACTAAAAGAACCAAAGGAATAGGTCAGCCAGCTGAGGATCGCGTCAGCTTGGTCTGGCTCGTATGTTCCCTCGTTAAACGATTCTTGGCCTACTTCCGGTTCGTTTACCTCCCGTGGTTTTTCCTTGCCTGCTATTGGCGTTGAACTCCCTTTGTACCCCTTGAACCTTGCCCAGGACTCACCTAATCTTAGAGCGTCAGCCTTTAGCTGATCGATTTGCTCTTGGAGTCTTATTGATCTATTTAGACCTGGTTCGTCGGGCTGCTGTCCCGTGTCCCCGCCAGGATCTTTAGTTTTCTTACAAACTCTAGCGAGATACTCCTCTAGGTTTGCTGCGGGGTCTTTTAGGGTTAACCCGCTCCGCAGGCGTATACCTGTTACTCCGGGATTCTTATTTGAGGGGTCTACGGGTGTTGGAGGAGTTGGGTTCATTTACCACTCAATCTCCGTTATTATGCATATATATTTTTTTATGATTAAAAAAAAAAATTTGATCGACCGACCTTTTCCAGTTTAATCGATGTTCTTTAATCGCATTTGCTGCTACGGGGAGAAGGGAAATTTCTGTTTACATTCGTTATGAATGTTGTGACGTTTGTATGTTGAGATTAAAAAAAAAATTGTGGTGCACTTAAAGCCCAAGCTAGAACATTTTCTCCGCTATCAGTCGCAGTGTGTCAAGTTTCACTACGTTTCTGTTCATGCTAAACATTGAGTTTTTTTTTTTTTGTATATTGCCCCCAATTGCAGAATTAATTGAGTTGAGATTTTAATTGCATTTAATTGTAGTTTTTTTTTTTTTAGATCGTTAATCCCCAAACTTTCATTTTATGATTGTTTTTTTTTTTTTAAAAAAAAATAGGTACTCGTGCAAAGCATATTTATAGTTCCCCTTGAGAACAAGTAGTTTTTATTTCAATTATTTCCACAGTGGCTTATCTTTAGCTCGTATCGGCGTCAGATTTCACTGCCGTGCACTATGGGCACTGTGGTTTCGTTTATTTCGTTGTGTTCTTTTTTTTTGGTTTTTTTTTTTTTAAATGTGGGAAGATTCATAGTTGTTCTTGGTATAATTTCGGTAAACACGGAAATTCCAAGCTAATGAATTTTTATCAATTGGTTGAGGTGCCAACGTACGAATTAGAGTTGTGTAATAGAGTGAACGATCTTTCTCGTCCAGATTAATTGTTCTTCTTTTTTTTTTATTACGGATTTAATTTCTCGAATAAAATGTTTGCCCCAGTCCGGGCTAATTCTTATTTGGCGGCGTCGGATTGCACCTTGGGCCAAGCTACGGTCATTCTGGAGTCCGATTCTAATGTTCACGGTTTTTTTTTCTTATATATTTTTTTTTTCAGTACAATTGTGCGGAGAGCAATTAATTTGGGACTATAGTGTCAATATGTAATGGTTTTTTTCCCTATCGAGACTGACTTGGGTACTTAATCGTTTTTTTTTTTTTTTAACTATTCAACCATTCTACACTAATTTTTTTTCCCGGGAAAGTCATCCTAGGGCTATCAGAGATTTTCGGGAATTCAATTCAACATTCAGGGTATGGATTGCCTATTGTTTTGAGTTTAGTGTTACTTGCGCGCCTTATTCCCGCGATTAAAATTTATTTAACAAGCGGTTGCATTGACGGTTTTTTTTCCTTTTTTTTTTTAAACTTGAACCCGTTCGTGCTGCCGATTTTCCCTGTAAGGGGTTTGGGACGTGCGAGTCCCAGATCGCAGAATCAAAGCTTTTCAAGCGCTTATGGTCTCTGACCAGGCTTCCTTGATCCTACCGGCTGCGCCAAAATGTTGTGTACTACACGGGGTAATAGGCGGCTCGAGCGGGTTTAGTATCGCTGAGTTTTAGGCGGGGGCGACGGCGGTTACCAATGATGGTGGAGACTGGGACCTTTCCTACAATTCGCCATCAATGGACCGCTGGGTTCGCGGATTTCTTGGATTGGGGCCAGGCTTGGGTTTCCAAAGGCCTGGGATCGGGTACATTTGGCTGCGAGCAGAGCCGCAAGCCGGGGGAAGGTTCTAGAGTAGCCGTGGCAAGCAACGAAGCCGTTTGGTTGGGGGGAAGGAGGCCGCGCCGAAGCTGCGAGCCGTTGTATAGTGGATTGAAAGGTTAATGTTTACCTGAGGAATCTTTAGTGGTGAACCTGAAAACTTGTGAGAGAAGGTTTCAACTAAAACTGGCGTGACTTCTGCTTAAGAGATTTAATTAAACTGAGTCTCTTAATGCTAATTACATGTTATTTTTATACATTTAATTCAATAAACACTTATCCCTACTCCAATTAATTTTTATTGATTAATTGCTAAATTGACACTAACTTTTGGAAAACACATCTCACGTGTTGCATTTCACCGTTGCAACGTGATCGCCACTTTCGACAAATAATTAGGTGCCGATTTCGCCCAATTGCAAACAAAAAAGACAATTACCTTTGATCGATGCAATTACGATCGGAATTTGGTGATAGTGCTGATTTACTTTACTTATTGTTTTTTATTTAGATGGGAGTAGCCCGAGTTCAATATGCTCATTTATGCTGACTCCCATCTTTTTGCTTCTTTAACGTTCTTTGTAAAGTTAGTTGTTAACGGCTTGCGCTTCTTGTTTTCTTTTTTGTTTGCGGTAACGTGACGCGTTACCGTATTGTTTTTACTTTTTTCAAAGTTAGCGCTTATCGCAGCCGGCTCAAGCGTATACTTAATTCCGTGGGTTTGACCTTGTACAGTTATGTACAATGTTTGTTTATTATTCTTGAGGTAGGTCGTTACCCATTGTCGCGTTTGCGGTTTGGGTCATGTTTACGTTTTGGGTTGATTAACAGTTAATTGCTTTTTCGTTTGCTTGTGGGAAACCGATCACAACAGATTGTATTGTGTAGGCAATAAATCATTAAAAGTTTATAACTATATGTTATAAACGATAATGGATCTGTGAAGCCAATGTGTTATAGAACATAGTTAATATGGATTGTATGAAAGTAACATCTGTATGTAAAACTAGTTCAATAACTAACTATTATGTAGTACGATGACAATGCCCAGAATCAATTGTAAACGACTTTGGTAACAGGCAAGGTGTTGCAATTGGTAGAGCAGCTGCCATACTGCGATCCACTGAAGCTCGTCCTTTGCTTGACGATTCGTCCCCGATGGCCTTCCTTTTTATAGGTGGTTTGTATACAACTTGAAATGTTGTAAACATATAATATTGCATATTATATAAATATTATATGAATATATAATATAAATATGAATATTATATAAATTATATAAATACATATTATTATACAATAATATATATTATATATACTATATAAGATAATATGACATATTCATGAAAGAATATAAAAAGAAAAGAGAGTAAGTATAACTCCTCGTGAAAGGGGTTGGCAAGATGTGAAAAATCGTTTGTTAATTTTCAGAGACCAAACTGTAATCCTGAGTGCACCATCTACGTACGGGCGGATCCTTGTGCGGTGAATTATCTTACATCGTCCATTGTTCACGATTGCCGTCGTGCAGTGGCTGTCTTCATATTTGACATTAATGAAAACTGTCGGGAATGGATTGAAGCTATTCATGTTATTCCCACGCGACGTCCCTGTCCACCATATTCCAACCCCACGGAAAAGTCCCGTTCTGCGAGAATGCGACATTTTCTTTGGTGAAGTGGTGTTGCATGTCGCAACATGATGCAACATATAAAACCCACAGAATTATAACCGAGACGTTTTCACCTCAATGTTGCAGCATTTAAAAACATGTTTTTCTTCACCCCTCTATCTCTGCAATCGTCTCTCGATTCTAGTTAAAGCGCAGCGGGGGTGGAGAGGGCGATAAAGGTAAATGGCCGCTGAATTGAAATTTCCTGAATGCAAAAAACGTTTCTTGCAGAATGATGGTGTCATGAACATGCAATTTGCTAAATTAAAGCGGTTACTGCAAACAATTTTGGTACCTTGTCCTGCAGGTGGAGTGCAATTATTATCCCTCGGATGGTGAACAACAACAAAAATATTACCGGAAATACTTTCAGTCAGTGGTTTGAATCTAAACTGGGTTCATGCCAACGACTTCAGTTCGCAACTGGGAAAGCCTCACCAAATGCGGCAGGACAACGCAGTTCGTCCACAGTGGAAAAGAGCCTGGATAATTACTACATCCAGGTGAGCTAAGGGTAGTATTCTCGACCCTTCAAGGGAGGAAGATAAGTTGTGAAGAAGCTAATCTTATCATATAAATACTTCAGACTCAGGTGTGCAAATTCAAGCAGAAGTCGTTAAGCAAGACACTCGATGACGTCACAATGCACACAAGTTTTGTTAATTAAGTGGTACTGCATAATTAATTACCAATTGCGGTGCATAATTAATGATACGTTGACTGCTGATGAAAACCTGCAAAATTTTACATGCACATTAAATAAGCGACTCAAAATAAAATAAATTAAAAACTGCAACATTTTGATAATGACTAACCGCCGGGAAATGTTGTTCCAAACATTTTATTTTATTTTTTTTTAAAAACCATCATGAAGAGCATTTAAAAAGTTGATGATCATCGTGAACCACTTTTGATGAGGATCGAGGAGGTATCTTAATTCGTTTTTTTAAAAACTCGTCCTGTTAAAAGAGAAGAGAAAACTTTAAGAAGAAAAATAATGATAAAACATTTTGACTAATTTAATTTGTGGTATATTTTATGATTCACGAGGTCAAGTGTGTCAAAGCATTACACTCAGTTCGATATCATCGTCTTCTGGCAATTGAGACTACAGAGCGCTTCATCTCAAGGAGATAATCTTGGGCAGAGGGTTTTCTATTCCCATCCACCTGTATTTGTTTTCTGTCTTTATTGTTATTAATGAACATTGAGGAAGAGTGAAAGTCAAAAATCAGACATGGGTACAGCGAGTATTAGATGCACAAGATACAGAGACTGTGCACAAAAAAAAACAGCTCCAATACCTCAGCATAAAAAGCAGCACTCATTTGGACAAGCACAGGAAAATGCCTGACGAGATTCAGTTTGCCTTGTTGAATTTTTTATGGTTAGATGGGAATTCCATAGAAAACTCCCACATAAAAATACACAGTGCCATAAATGTCAAATGTTTGGCCATGGTGCTAAAAATTGTCATGTAAAGACGTTCTGTGGAATTTGCTCGCAGCATCACACAACAGGAAACTGCACAACCCAAAGTACCTTTAAGTGCGCCAATTGTCATGGAAGCCACAAATCCACGGATCCTAGCTGCCCCAGTCGTAAGAACTACATTGACTTCAGGAAAAAGATGTCCATGAGAGTAAAAAAGACTGCAGCAAATCGAGGTTATCAACCGCACCAAGAGGAGTTCCCGCAGTTGGCCAAATTTTCAAGCAGCCAAAACAGCAGTGGTAAGCCTAATTGGTCCTCACTTAGATTTAATAGCACCGCCAACGCAAGCATCAGCACTGTTAATATAAGTGATAATAAACTATTTAGCCCACAAGAAATTCAAACCCTTACTAGCGAATTAGTTTTTTAATTAAGAAGTTGTAAAGATAAATACGAACAGTTCAATGTTGTAACAGAACTAGCGTTAAAGTATTTAAGCAATGATTCGTAATCAAATTAATATGGTAAATTGGAATGCCAGAGGCATCAGATCTAAGACATTGGAACTGTTTCATTTCATGCAGCAAAATAAAATAGATATAGCGATGGTTACCGAAACTGGTTTAAACTCTAATATATCATTATCACACCAGAATTACTCCTGTTTTAGAGTAGATAGGAAATGCTCCAGAGGTGGAGGGGTTGCCCTTATTATAAACAGGCATATTAAAGTTAATTCTTTACTTCAGCTACGGATGAATGTTATTGAAACCATAGGTGCAGTGATAGAAATTAAAGAAAAAACAACAATTAACGTCATTTGTGCATATTTTCCCGGAGGTACGAGACAGCAAGTCGTAAGAAGCCTGTTCAAATCTGATATCAGGAAGTTAACCCGCATGCAGAATAAATTTATTATCGGTGGGGACTTCAACTGCAGACACCAAGCATGGGGCTGCTTACGAGCAAACTGCTGGGGCAATATCCTAAATGACCTTAATTCAAATTGCCCATTTACATTGTTATATCCACCTGACCCTACATATGTACCTAGTCAAACCAGAGCAAACCCTTCTGTCCTTGATCTCTACTTAACAAACTGCCCAAATTTACTTTCACAACCATATGTGATAAACGATCTCTCCTCGGATCATCTGCCTGTTTTTCTCACACTTTACAGAGACCCAGTCAGAAATAATACAAAAAGACCCAATCTAAAACTCACAAACTGGAAATGTTACCAAAGGCTCCTTACAAACAAATTAAATGATCTACCTACCCCATCACTACCGGCTATTCAACAAAAATCTCAGGTGGATAGTATGATCAGCACTTTTACGGATGCTATAAATAGCAGCATTCAAGCTTCCAGCCCTAATTTTCCTCTAAATACAACTCAAGAAAAATTGCCAAGGCATATACTAGGAACAATAGCTATTAGAAATATGACACGAAGGAACTGGCTGCGCTATAGATTACCCTGTTTTAAGAAGGCGCTAGTCGAGCTTAATTATCAGATCAAAAAGTTAATTTTTGAACATAGAAACAGAAAATGGAATGCACTCTTACAAGGCTTGAAGAAAGGTTCCAAACCGTTCTGGAACATAGCTAAAATCATCAAAAACAAACGCAAGCCAATACCAGTACTCAGGCACCAAAATAATAAATATATTACTTGCTATGAAAAGACTGAACTTTTTGCTGAAATATTTGCCGGTGGGTCATTCCATGAAAAATCGACCAATTTTAGGATATTTTCTGACCTCATGTGCTCCGATATTTTTAATTTTTTTTTTACATAAAGTACTCGTAGATAGAAAGAAACAAGTTTGGTAGTTTCTCAAAAGGTGCCCCCCTTTAGTAGATAGGGGGACTTGAAAAGTGCAAATTTTTTGAAACTTGTTTTTTTCAAAAAATCACTGCATTTGCAAATACTAATGTATTTTAATGAGTTATATCTCATTTTAAAGAAAAACATTTGAAGTTTTGGAAAAAAATACAAAGAAAACCAAGTTACGTAAAATGGACGAAACCGATAAATTATTAACCGTTATTTTTGAATATCTCAAAATGCATATTTTTAATTTTTTTTATTTTTTTTTATTTTATGTATTATAATGTTAGAAAACACATATTTCAATTTCAAGTTGGGTCAAAAATTAGTTTAGGAGATATAATTTTTTATATCCCAGCATGTCAAGAATTTCCGATGCAAAATTTAATACGTCAGACAAGAACTTTTCAATCATATCTTCTGTTTATTTCTTAGCAAAGTACATAACTACATTCTAACTTTAAATAGTTCAATATGTTTAAAAATATTTATACTACAGTAAGGAAATATATTTTATTATTTGTACATTGTTTTATATAAAAAAATTAAATTTCAATATTATTTTTATCAGTAATTATTGGTATTGGCAAAGACATTTTAAACAAGAATTGTTAAGAATGAAAATTATTTTATACTAATTTATTCTAATTCTTAAAGCTATGTGTTGTTTCTTCTACAGCAAAAGAAAAATACTTTACAGTAACCCGGCCAATAGATGTTGGTAAAACGTGATGAACTTTCTGTGTTGAGGGCACAGGGTTCAGGTCAGCATAAATGTTTTCCATTTTCCTGTCTTCAGCTTCATATTCTGAATCAGATATGTATTTAAAATTCATATTTTTTACACTTTCCTCTGCCCATTGGAAAAGTTGAAGAGGGGTGGTTATTTGGTCCAAATGTATCCTTTGGAGGCTGGCTTTCGTTGCCAAGCGTTTTAAAGTCCCACCTAGTCCATCGCAAGCATTTTTTCCATGAGCTGTAGCAAAGAAGTTCCATTCTGCCTTGATTCCGAATTCATCCTCGTGCAGAGTTAAATTGTATAAATTTTTCCTGTTTTTATACTGTGCAGCAGAGCCATCCGAAAAGTAATATATTTTTTTTATTGAACCAATAGTGCCGTTTAAAAACTGAATCAAATGTCGTTGATAAACTCTAACTGCTACAGTATCATGTCGGAGAGCATCACTTATAATAACAAAGTTGGTAAATTGAAGCGCAGATTCCTCTGTTGTCCGATAATATATTGCAAATGGATGGATGGTAGCTTGATCCTTAGTCCAGTGATACGCCTGCACTTCATCTTGCAATAAAAATGAATAATTTTCTGAAAAGTCCATTATAACAATTACCTCACCAATTTCTATTGTGTTTTTAAGTTCCTCTAGATATCTCTTCTGTTGGTTAGCTATAAAATTATGCAGGAGTAATTTGGGAAAACGTTCGATTAAATTATCGGTGAATTCCTCTGTCGATTCAACAACGGTTATTAAATGCGACCTATCTGTTGATGTCCATTGGTTGTACGTTATTGTGTCTATATAATTTTTTTAAAAAATTTCCTGCAACAGACGGTGAAGGCTTCCAAATCCTGGACATTCGTCACAGTTATTTAAAAAACAACATATATTAGGTGGATTGCAGATACCTAACCCTAAACAAGTATTGTAGTTTGCCAAATTAAAACTAGTACAACTTACTAAATGATCGAATTTACAAGAATCTAACATTAACTTTACGTTTTGGTGAATACTACATACACATACACAGTGTGTACCCGCGGAACCGGCTAAGACGCAATTTTTAGGACGAAGGGACGCAAATTTAGAAAATCCTACTTTTATTTCCGGGAAAACGTCGCGAAAATGTCGATGGATTTCTTTCAAATTTCCAGAATCAACCGTTTTTGAACTTTTTCCTTTTTTCCGTCAATCTGGAAAAGATTTTTGGGTTAGTTTTGTAAAATGTGCAATTTAACCTTACTCACTTTTATCGAAATCGCATCCTTTTTTCCTGGCATAACTCTGCTAACATCATCACTCTCGTAGAATTGCTGTATTGCGCAGATGGCAACAGGTTGTAAACTACTGTTGTGGGATCCAGAACTAAGAGACTCCGATGATTTCCTCGATTTTTTTATTTTGTAGGGTGTTGCTCCTTCAAAAACCTCTGAGGTTCTTTTTATGCTCCATTTTTCGGGAACTAGCGTTAATATGAACTCGCGAATTTTGTCATCCTTAGAGTCTATGTACGCTTTTTTTAATTTCATAATATAGTCGTCATTTTGTTCTGATGACGATTTCGGTATATCACCCTTAATGTTTAGGATCTTTTCACCAATTTTTGCAGCACTTTCTTTCCACTTTTTGCGAACGTAACTTTCGTCAAGCAATCTTTTAATGTTAAAGGGTTCTTCTCCAATACTAACAAGACACGCATTTAGTGATTTAAGAATTATATTTTTTAAACTATCGTCTATTTCACACTTTTCACTTTCAATCACTTCTTCAACATCTATGTCCAATATCTTCTTGGATGTTCCCGGTAGTTCTCGAAGAAGTCTTCTATAATTAGAGCAAATCTTAGACTCCGAACTTAGAGTCGGACATTTCTCAATCATCCATGCTTGAACAGCTCTTAAATTGCTATCTTTAAAAGTATGATTTGCTATTTTTAAAGGATTGCAACAACTTAAAGAAGTAAAACGATTTTCCATTTTGTAAATCCGAGTGAATCGCACGAATAGCAAATGCTAACTAAAAGCAAAGGGAACTCATTGCACTAAATATAGATTGCGAAGTGTAATAAATATATCAACGTTAACTCGGTACCCTACAATAACACTTTAGTTCGCAAATTTTTTTTACATACCAGACAATACATACCTGCTATCATAAAAAAGGCGGGTTATTAGTTTATTACTTTGTTTTCCACAAATAGTTGAAGCTAAATTTAGACTGAAAATTCAAGGAACTGTTTTCTTTTTGATCTTTGCCCATACCAATAATTATTGTAATTATAATTATAATTACTGATAAAAATAATATTGAAATTTAATTTTTTTATATAAAACAATGTACAAATAATAAAATATATTTCCTTACTGTAGTATAAATATTTTTAAACATATTGAACTATTTAAAGTTAGAATGTAGTTATGTACTTTGCTAAGAAATAAACAGAAGATATGATTGAAAAGTTCTTGTCTGACGTATTAAATTTTGCATCGGAAATTCTTGACATGCTGGGATATAAAAAATTATATCTCCTAAACTAATTTTTGACCCAACTTGAAATTGAAATATGTGTTTTCTAACATTATAATACATAAAATAAAAAAAAATAAAAAAAATTAAAAATATGCATTTTGAGATATTCAAAAATAACGGTTAATAATTTATCGGTTTCGTCCATTTTACGTAACTTGGTTTTCTTTGTATTTTTTTCCAAAACTTCAAATGTTTTTCTTTAAAATGAGATATAACTCATTAAAATACATTAGTATTTGCAAATGCAGTGATTTTTTGAAAAAAACAAGTTTCAAAAAATTTGCACTTTTCAAGTCCCCCTATCTACTAAAGGGGGGCGACTTTTGAGAAACTACCGAACTTGTTTCTTTCTATCTACGAGTACTTTATGTAAAAAAAAAATTAAAAATATCGGAGCACATGAGGTCAGAGTCACTGGTCGAAATTTCGTGGAATGACCCACAAGGCTTATAGGATTAACCCGTGATTTTCTTACCAAAAGAACATTTAGAGTACATCTAGGTTCAGTACCTTCATTACCGCGTCAAATCAGTGCTGGGGTACCTCAAGGGTCGGTTTTAGGACCAATTCTTTACAACATTTATACAGCCGATTTTCCTGGAATACCTAACTGCTCGTCTTCTATCTATGCAGATGACACGGCCATATATAGCTCGCATGAAGATTGTACTCACATCTGTAGAAACCTACGTATTGGTCTTGATATCATTGCGGCTTACTTTCATAAGTGGAAAATTAAAATTAATGCAAATAAATTCCAAGCGATATTTTTCACCCGCAGGAGAAGTCCCCGCTTTCTAGCCAGCACCAATTTATTACTAAACGGGCATGAGGTCATATGGAGTAATGAAGTAAAATATCTAGGAATTATCCTGGACAAGAAATTAACTTTTGCTAAACATATAGAGTCAACTGTCCGAAAAATTGGAATACTAATTAAAATTTTGTACCCATTTAATAACAGAAATTCCCCCCTAAGTAGAGAAAATAAACTGATCATGTTTAAAGTTATATTTCGAGCTATTATGCTCTATGGTGCTCCAATTTGGTCTCAGTGTGCTAGTGTGCATCGGAACAAATTACAGATAGTCCAAAACAAAATTTTAAAAATGATGTATAGCCTTCCATGGCACTTCTCCACCTCAGAGCTGCATAGGATAGCCGACACAGATTTAATTAATGATAGAGTTAATACCTTAACTGATAAGTTCCTTGAAGGCTGTGAACTATCAGATAACCAGTTGGTCAGGCAATTTTGTGATAGTTAGTTGTAAGTTTTAGAATAACTAGATTTAGGTTAATTCAAAGGGTTTTCAGAAATTGCTTTCCCCAAAATATTAAATTAATTATAATGATTATGTTCCGCTAGACTACAATTATTAATTATAGATGAACGAAGTTGAAATCTTCTAGCACTAAAATGAAATTTATATTGTATATATGAATGTTTCGGATTTTCAAATAAATAAATAAATAAATAAATAAATAAAATAAATTTATGGTTCTAACTCTTTCCCCGTCCCGTATGCCAATATAAAATGCCCTCAAGCCGCTTGCTAAATGTTATGAAGAGTGTTACGGATTCGGGAAAACGTCAGTGACGGTGAGTCAACAGATTCAAGTTTCCAACAGAGGGCAATCAACGCACGATCAGATGCCCGTGAACCAACACACGCATGCGTTGACTCTCAGTTAGTTTTGGTTTGTTGTCCGAGCACGTTGGTCGCGGAAAAAGCTCTAGTGGCGGCGGCGCGGCTATCACAGAAATGTTTTAGTTTAATGGCGAAATTTGTAATAAAATCTTAAGTAAATAAATATTGTTAGTAATTGTTGAATTGAATATCGAGTTTTATTGTGGTAGTTTCTCGGTTCTTACTTTTTTGGTGGAATAAATCTCATTGGGTTTTGGCATTGGGTCATTTCCCCCCGGAGATTTTCAATGGCTTTTGGCCATTAGTCATTCCCCTAACAAAGAGTTTTGAATTAAGGTTGTCCGCTTTTCCCACTATATAGTAACACAAATAGCAATCAATATATGTAATATGATAATACGGGTTTTGTTGCGGACCCGATGACCCGGCCAACGACCGCTCACCTCTAGATCAGCACTCGATGGTCATTCACCACACGCAGTCAGCAATAGGCCGATCAATGGCCTATTATCAATGACCGATCGAGCAGCAGCTGATCTAGCACTCACGTGGACAACTCACGTTGCACCTGAGCCACAATCGATCACAGCTCAATCAGGGTCGATAACAGTCTTCATCAAATCGGCACCGGGATCTGTTGTTCTTTTTAGTTAATGTACTTTTATACTCTTTTGTTGTAATACCTTACTGCCTAGTCTTATCTTGTCTTAGTGATTTCGGGAATTGTGTTAAATGTTAAACATTTAGTAATAATAAAAATCAAACTTATCTTAACTCTGGCGCGGTTTAATTCCTCACACCTTTTTTAATTACGCACATTTTTTGGTCCTTCGAGCCGGATCGTTTCGGTTAGTAGTTGTTTGACTGTGTTGTAGAAACTGGTTAGTGTGAAAGTGCGTGACAGTAAAGTGCGTGAACCAAGTTAAGTTACAAACCACTTATCAGTGAAAGTGCGTGACAGTAAAGTGAGTGAACCGAGTTAAGTTACAAAACATTTAGAGCAGCGAAAGTGCCATCGTGACCGGGAGTCGAGTGCCCAACCAATTTGAGAATCAACCGAAGTCACCACCTGGACGGATCGACGTCATCACCAACAAATTAGAGTCACCTTTACCAAAAACACCAGAGCACGAGCGGTTTGTAATCACCAGTAACACACGTAAGTCCCAAGTCCATTGCACCCACTATTACTATTGTTTGTTTCCGCCGATCCCCTTTTTGTATCGTTTGCCGATTCACCGTCATAAATTAACCGTGACAACCATATTTTCCTTGACCTACGGCAATTTTGTCAGAGTTGAAGACTGAATATTCCCTCGCTGCCGCGCGTTCCTAGTATTCTAAAGTGAAATTACCTTGACCAAGGTTTGACTCTTGTCATTCCAAATTTTGGGACACAGTGTAAAATGGAAGCTTTATTTGCAAAACAAAAAATAAACCAAATGGAGCTCGAAAGTTTCATTTCGAATCTGAAGAGAACACCTAAGGTACGTCGAAACGAAGGCAATCTTAAGAAACAAAGCGCCACTTTAAATGGGCTTTGGGACGCGATTAAGTCCACGAATCGTACTTTGCTGGAAGGGTATAAGGTTGAAGAACATGCAGAAGTAACTTACTTCAAAGAAGACGTGTTTATGTCTCTCCAAGAGCGATATTTTGAGGCTCATGGAATTATTTTCAATTTTTTACAAACGTTAAAAGCAGCGACAACTTCTACAAGTGATCCTGCGCCAAAGACCGACCCTACACCACCAGCTATTGTCATCGCACCCAGAGATAATTATTGTGAGATACCTTTACCTAGAATTAATATTCCCACGTTTACTGGGGGATACCAAAATTGGGTTTCGTTTCGTGATCTGTTTGAGAGTTTAATTCACAACAATAAAACGTTGTCCAATGTGCAGAAAATGCATTATCTGCAGTCTTGCGTGAGCGGTGATGCGAAGCAACTGATTCGACACCTTAAAGTTTCCGGCGTCAATTACACGGCAGCTTGGGAGCTTTTACGGAAAAGATACCAAAATGAAAGAGCATTGATAAACGCTCAGTTGCATGCCTTAACTACTCTCCCAACGATCCACGTTGAATCTGTGGGTGCGGTCAAGAGATTTTTAGATAGCGTGAACGAATGCATCGAGGGCTTGAAAGCTCTCAATGTGGAGATTACTACCTGGAATTCTATTTTGATTTTTTTGCTAATGCAAAAGTTGCCCCGCGACACGATCGCGCAATGGGAATTTGCATTGAGTAATCGGTGCAATCCGCGGGATTTGCCGACAATGGAGGAGTTCATTGACTTCCTGGAAGGTCGTTTCAGGACGCTTGACACTATTAGCCGGGTTAAGGGCCATCAGCCCAACAAGGAACCCACCGTCAGCAGCCATTTAACTAGAGAACAACATAACGCACGAGCGTTTGTTGCTACTGCGTTCAACCCATGCCCAGTGTGTAACCAAGACCACAGATGAAGCAATGAAGCAATGCGGGAAATTTTTGAAAATGTCGCCGAAACTGCGTTATGAATACGTGCGCAATAATGGCCGGTGCATTAATTGTTTGTCTAAATCACATTCGGTGAGAGATTGTCCTAACATGGAAAATTGTCAACATTGCCATAAGCGGCATAATTCACTCTTGCATTTCAGCACAAATTCGTCAGAGTTCCACCAGCAAAATAAAGGCGGACAAGTAAGTTCACATGCTGCGTCAAGACCGATGCAGGTAAACAACCCAAATGTATTGAGGAATCAGGGTGCGACTCGATCGCATGTAGGCACGTTCCAATCGCCTGACCAATTGTGTTGTCAACCGGGGTACAACCAACCTCAACTGTCGCCAGTGCAACCTTCGTCAGTGCCCTCACCGGCACCACCAGTGAATTCTTGTAACTCACCTTTACATACGTATTTTGCTGACAATGAAGGTCAAGCGACAGTGCTATTAGCAACAATAGCATACTTGGCTATTAAAACGTTTACACAACTAGCAGTGGACGAGGGAGACAAATTTCCCTTGGCTGCCTCGAAGGCTCTTTCTGATTTTTATGTCGATGACTTAATGACGGGAGCGAACACCATTGAAGAAGCGATGGAACTTCAACAACAACTGCGTGATCTGCTTCAAGCAGGAGGATTTAATTTGCGAAAATGGGCATCAAATTCGGACAAAGTATTGAGCACGGTATATGATCCGGGGCAAACGGAGTTGCACGCCTTCTGTGACGCATCTACATTTGGGTATGCAGCAGTTGTATATTCACGTTGTACGTTAAATGGCGCAAGGATCGTGACCACGTTACTTGCCGCAAAAACTAAGGTCGCTCCTATTAAGCAAATTAGCATACCAAAATTAGAATTGTGCGGAGCCCGCCTGTTATCTAATCTCGTAGAGAAAATTAAACTCGCACTGGAGTTACCCCATATTCAGACGTATGGCTGGACAGATTCGTTAAATGTACTGGCATGGCTACGCGGACATCCACGTCAGTGGCAGACTTTTGTAGGCAATCGACCCGTTTAATACAAGAAGCGAAGTCAATTGACCAATGGAATTACGTTAAGTCGTTAGATAACCCTGCAGACTGCGCGACTTTTGGATTGTTACCAGCTGAGTTGAAAGAACACCAGCTTTGGTGGTCTGGACCATCGTGGCTTCAAAGTTTGAAGTCACAGTGCCAGTTAATAACCTGGAGTTAGACACTGATTTGGAAAGAAAGAAAACCGTTTGTTTATCGACCCGAACTCACTCGATATCCTTAGAATTTTTGGATCGTTTTAGAGTATACAACACTCACTACGCGTGTCTACCTATTGCCTGAGATTCGTGAAGAACACAAGAAGTCCAGTCGAGGCAAGACAGAAGGGAGTTAACTACAGTAGAAATAGAAGAGACGAGAACGCGCGTTGAGTACTTAGTTCAACGTTCAGTGTTTGCAGATGATATAGCAAAACTAGAAGCGAAGAAAGAGCTGGACAAGTCAAGCAAATTGTACCGATTAAATCCATTTTTAGACCAGAAGAACGTGTTAAGAGTTGGGAGGGCTTAGAAAATGCAAAAATCTCATATAACCAAAGGTTTCCGATCATTATTTCCGAAAAAGAACACTTCACACGGCTGGTCATACAGGAATGCCACCATCGCGCTTTACATGGCGGAACACAATTAACATTAAATCTTCTTAGGAAATGGTACTGGGTGTTAAATGCTCGGAATGTCGTACGCCACCAACTACACAAATGTGTGAGATGTTTTCGTTGCAAAGTGTGAAAAATGTTCTTAAAATAAAAGCCCGATTCAATATGAATTCTGAGTTTAATTACGATCCGAGATTCTGCTGCTTACAATTCGAGTTCTAACTAGGAACTGAACTTGGCAAACTAATTCAATTTACAGGTTTCTTGTTGTACATGTATCAGTGTGAGTTTAAACTGTTCAACTATAACTGTGAATTCATTCGTACATCTAACTTAAATCAAACTAAATCTAAATATTTTTAACATCCTCCGGGCGGGCGATTTATTGGATTTCTAAAGGGTAGAGCAGCTGAATAGCTCGATTAAATTTCGAACCATTAGGAAGTCGAATACGACAGGAACGAACTTTTCCGTCTCTGCCCGGGTAAGTTTCTTCCACAAGGGCCAATTTCCAAAACTGACGGGGCGTCGCTGAATCTTGCAGAAGCACCACATCCCCTTCCTTTATGCTTGAAGCGCCACCACCTTTACTATGATGAACTTGCCTCAACTGTTTTCTAAAGGAACTCAGTACGCGTAGACGATTTTTCCAACTTTGTCTCAAGTGATCCGCCTTGAGATCGCTATCCTTCTCAGTCGTGATTGCAAAAAATGAAGTCTGGGTTCCCAGGAGGAAGTTAGCGGGGGTGAGTGGAGTTAGATACTTCGGATCATCTCCCACATAAGTCAGCGGCCGGGAGTTAATGACGTTTTCCACCTCCGTGATCACGGTCTGAAGCTGATCATAATCAAGAGTTGATCGACCGATGACTGCCTTTAATGATCCCTTTATGGAACGTACCATTCGTTCCCAAAATCCGCCCCACCAGGGTGCTCGTTCGACTATAAACTTCCACGTTATACCGTGGCGACTGAGGAAACCTTGTAACTCTTCCGTGTTAATAAATCTCTCAAGCTTCCGTAGTTCTATTGCCGCTCTCTTGAACGTTTTGGCGTTGTCGGAATAGATTACAGACGGCACGCCTCGTCGCGCGATGAATCGACGAAGTCCAAGAAGACAACTCTCCGTTGTCAAATCCGGGGTTAGCTCTAAATGAACTGCTCTTATAGTAGCGCAAGTAAGTAGCATAATATAACATTTACATCTATCTCCTGATGATTTTAGATTTCCCTTTGTGTACAATGGGCTCGCAAAATCAATGCCTGTTATATCGAACGCTCTTGACAAAGCTAAACGATCTCTCGGGAGAGGTGCAAAGGGGTGGCAGGCTGGTTTTGCGTTTAATCTCTTGCACACTGTGCATCGGTTACGTATTTTTCGGACGAGCTGACGACCTTGAGGAATCCAATACGTTTTTCTCAAACGAGATAAGACTTGTGAAACGCCCCCATGAAGAGTTCTCTCGTGCATATCCGCTACGATAAGACCTGTAACGGGAGCCGACTTCGGAAGGATTATTGGATGAGGCTCTACGTCGCTGGGTATTGCGCATTGTAGTCTTCTTCCCACACGTAAAACGCCATCATTTAAAATTGGATTGAGCGTTATTAATTTTGAGTTTGACGGCAGGGTTTGCTTTCTTTCGAGAGCTTCGATTCTGTTTGCCACGTAAGGCATCCATTTCTTCCTTTCATCTCCGAGAATCCAAAACAAAGTTATTTTTGAATCTGTCCACAACCACACCGTACTGGGGAATGCCTTGAGATTTCCTTTTAGGTACGTTAGAAGCGTAGCCGCTAGAAGAGCAGCTGTAAGCTCCAACTTAGGTAACGACAGCTCCGGCTGTTTACCTTCCTTCAGTGGAGCCACTCTGTTTTTAGCACTCGATATTTGTTGATCTCGCGAACCCGCAGGTAGGCTACGACCCCGTAGGCACTGAGACTAGCGTCTGCGAAAATGTGAAGCTGAGCTTCCGGTAATTCCTTTTTCGCACATACCATGCGCGGTATCGTTAATTGACTTAATTCAGTCAATTCGTTGCAGATAACGTTCCAAATCGTCATCATTTCCTCGGGTAAGGTTTCATCCCATTTGAGCTCTTGACGCCATACAGATTGGAAAAGTATTTTGAGACGGACGATCCAGGGGCTTAAGATGCCAAGAGGATCATAAAACGAAGCCATGACCCTTAAAACGTTTCGTTTTGTGCCAATTAAAGTCGAATCCAATAGTCGTTTTACCGAGCCGACATCTACAACGAGCTCATCTGTTAGAACAAACCAGCGCAAACCTAGAACTTTTTGAGCATTTGCGACTTCATCGTTGTTTTCAAACTGTTGTCTCACATGGAGATCGCTAGCGTTCCATTTGCGAAGGTTCATCGACGCACCACTGAGAATTATAATTGTCTCACGATATAGTCTGTTAGCCGTTTCATCATCGTCTATCGATACAACAAGTTCATCCATATAGAAGTAGTTTTTCAAAGCGGCACTGGTTTCCGGATAGTGTTCTGTTGCCTCCTCTAAGATAAGCTGGATCGCGGCTCCTAATAGAAATGGACTACAATTGACTCCAAACGTGACTCGCGTCATACGATACTCTTGAATTGCGGGCAGAGGCTCGTTGTTCTTTATCCTTTCTGAAAACCATAGAAGTCTATGACTGTCTCTATCCTCTCTGCAGAGCAGGATCTGTAAGAACGCCTTCTCGATGTCGGCAACGACTCCAATTTTTCCGCAACGAAAATTTAATAACATCGATAACACATCCGGAAGCAAATTTTCACCTATCTCTAGGTTATCGTTAAGCGATAGCTGATTTGGCGCGAAAACGTTGAAGCATCGAAAACGATGCGAAGTTTCGTAGTCGACTTATCCTCACGATATACTGGCCTGTGAGGCATGTAATAGATTCGCCTTCCGGTATTGGTATCCGTCACCTTTTCCAGGATTCCATTTGAAATCAAATCTCTGAAGGCGGCATCATACTCAAGGATACTTGACCTAACAGATAGCTTACGCAATAACGATTTTAATCGGTATAAAGACTGAGTGTAGTTGTTATTCAATGGGGTATCAGCTCTGCTGGGCTTCCAAACAAGCTTTGCCTCAAACCGGTCACCAATTCTCTGAACAAATTTACATGGTTCATAACTTACTGTTTTTTGACCTTCGTTTACAATTCCGATCGTCTTAAGTCGCCAGAATTCTTGTGCCTTTTCGCAGAAGCAAACATGAAGCGACGCTGCTACGCTGGTTGCAATATTCGCACAAACAGGCGAGGGACCTTGCAGAGTCCAACCCAAAACAGTGTTTATTGCCGTCAAGTTCTCCGTAAGCCGCTTGCATTCTCCAGTTGCCAGTCTCCAATAAGTATCTGCTCCGATTAATAAACTGATTCCGTTTTCTAAATCGTAGCCGGACAGAGGAGAGTCTGCTAATGTTAAGCTAAAAGATATTTCGTTAGGTTTGGGGAATGGTAAAACATCAATACAAATCTCGGGAACTTCCAGACCCTGTATCGATCTCCGTATTTGGCGATTCTAATTGTCTCAATTCTGCTACCGTCTGTTCAGTATTGGTATTGCTCAGATTGTCGGATATGGAAGAGTTACCGGGGTCATTCCACGAAATTTCGACCAGTGACTCTGACCTCATGTGTTCCGATATTTTTAATTTTTTTTTTACATAAAGTACTCGTAGATAGAAAGAAACAAGTTCGGTAGTTTCTCAAAAGTCGCCCCCCTTTAGTAGATAGGGGGACTTGAAAAGTGCAAATTTTTTGAAACTTGTTTTTTTCAAAAAATCACTGCATTTGCAAATACTAATGTATTTTAATGAGTTATATCTCATTTTAAAGAAAAACATTTGAAGTTTTGGAAAAAAATACAAAGAAAACCAAATTACGTAAATTGGACGAAACCGATAAATTATTAACCGTTATTTTTGAATATCTCAAAATGCATATTTTTAATTTTTTTTATTTTTTTTTATTTTATGTATTATAATGTTAGAAAACACATATTTCAATTTCAAGTTGGGTCAAAAATTAGTTTAGGAGATATAATTTTTTATATCCCAGCATGTCAAGAATTTCCGATGCAAAATTTAATACGTCAGACAAGAACTTTTCAATCATATCTTCTGTTTATTTCTTAGCAAAGTACATAACTACATTCTAACTTTAAATAGTTCAATATGTTTAAAAATATTTATACTACAGTAAGGAAATATATTTTATTATTTGTACATTGTTTTATATAAAAAAATTAAATTTCAATATTATTTTTATCAGTAATTATTGGTATTGGCAAAGACATTTTAAACAAGAATTGTTAAGAATGAAAATTATTTTATACTAATTTATTCTAATTCTTAAAGCTATGTGTTGTTTCTTCTACAGCAAAAGAAAAATACTTTACAGTAACCCGGCCAATAGATGTTGGTAAAACGTGATGAACTTTCTGTGTTGAGGGCACAGGGTTCAGGTCAGCATAAATGTTTTCCATTTTCCTGTCTTCAGCTTCATATTCTGAATCAGATATGTATTTAAAATTCATATTTTTTACACTTTCCTCTGCCCATTGGAAAAGTTGAAGAGGGGTGGTTATTTGGTCCAAATGTATCCTTTGGAGGCTGGCTTTCGTTGCCAAGCGTTTTAAAGTCCCACCTAGTCCATCGCAAGCATTTTTTCCATGAGCTGTAGCAAAGAAGTTCCATTCTGCCTTGATTCCGAATTCATCCTCGTGCAGAGTTAAATTGTATAAATTTTTCCTGTTTTTATACTGTGCAGCAGAGCCATCCGAAAAGTAATATATTTTTTTTATTGAACCAATAGTGCCGTTTAAAAACTGAATCAAATGTCGTTGATAAACTCTAACTGCTACAGTATCATGTCGGAGAGCATCACTTATAATAACAAAGTTGGTAAATTGAAGCGCAGATTCCTCTGTTGTCCGATAATATATTGCAAATGGATGGATGGTAGCTTGATCCTTAGTCCAGTGATACGCCTGCACTTCATCTTGCAATAAAAATGAATAATTTTCTGAAAAGTCCATTATAACAATTACCTCACCAATTTCTATTGTGTTTTTAAGTTCCTCTAGATATCTCTTCTGTTGGTTAGCTATAAAATTATGCAGGAGTAATTTGGGAAAACGTTCGATTAAATTATCGGTGAATTCCTCTGTCGATTCAACAACGGTTATTAAATGCGACCTATCTGTTGATGTCCATTGGTTGTACGTTATTGTGTCTATATAATTTTTTTAAAAAATTTCCTGCAACAGACGGTGAAGGCTTCCAAATCCTGGACATTCGTCACAGTTATTTAAAAAACAACATATATTAGGTGGATTGCAGATACCTAACCCTAAACAAGTATTGTAGTTTGCCAAATTAAAACTAGTACAACTTACTAAATGATCGAATTTACAAGAATCTAACATTAACTTTACGTTTTGGTGAATACTACATACACATACACAGTGTGTACCCGCGGAACCGGCTAAGACGCAATTTTTAGGACGAAGGGACGCAAATTTAGAAAATCCTACTTTTATTTCCGGGAAAACGTCGCGAAAATGTCGATGGATTTCTTTCAAATTTCCAGAATCAACCGTTTTTGAACTTTTTCCTTTTTTCCGTCAATCTGGAAAAGATTTTTGGGTTAGTTTTGTAAAATGTGCAATTTAACCTTACTCACTTTTATCGAAATCGCATCCTTTTTTCCTGGCATAACTCTGCTAACATCATCACTCTCGTAGAATTGCTGTATTGCGCAGATGGCAACAGGTTGTAAACTACTGTTGTGGGATCCAGAACTAAGAGACTCCGATGATTTCCTCGATTTTTTTATTTTGTAGGGTGTTGCTCCTTCAAAAACCTCTGAGGTTCTTTTTATGCTCCATTTTTCGGGAACTAGCGTTAATATGAACTCGCGAATTTTGTCATCCTTAGAGTCTATGTACGCTTTTTTTAATTTCATAATATAGTCGTCATTTTGTTCTGATGACGATTTCGGTATATCACCCTTAATGTTTAGGATCTTTTCACCAATTTTTGCAGCACTTTCTTTCCACTTTTTGCGAACGTAACTTTCGTCAAGCAATCTTTTAATGTTAAAGGGTTCTTCTCCAATACTAACAAGACACGCATTTAGTGATTTAAGAATTATATTTTTTAAACTATCGTCTATTTCACACTTTTCACTTTCAATCACTTCTTCAACATCTATGTCCAATATCTTCTTGGATGTTCCCGGTAGTTCTCGAAGAAGTCTTCTATAATTAGAGCAAATCTTAGACTCCGAACTTAGAGTCGGACATTTCTCAATCATCCATGCTTGAACAGCTCTTAAATTGCTATCTTTAAAAGTATGATTTGCTATTTTTAAAGGATTGCAACAACTTAAAGAAGTAAAACGATTTTCCATTTTGTAAATCCGAGTGAATCGCACGAATAGCAAATGCTAACTAAAAGCAAAGGGAACTCATTGCACTAAATATAGATTGCGAAGTGTAATAAATATATCAACGTTAACTCGGTACCCTACAATAACACTTTAGTTCGCAAATTTTTTTTACATACCAGACAATACATACCTGCTATCATAAAAAAGGCGGGTAATTAGTTTATTACTTTGTTTTCCACAAATAGTTGAAGCTAAATTTAGACTGAAAATTCAAGGAACTGTTTTCTTTTTGATCTTTGCCCATACCAATAATTATTGTAATTATAATTATAATTACTGATAAAAATAATATTGAAATTTAATTTTTTTATATAAAACAATGTACAAATAATAAAATATATTTCCTTACTGTAGTATAAATATTTTTAAACATATTGAACTATTTAAAGTTAGAATGTAGTTATGTACTTTGCTAAGAAATAAACAGAAGATATGATTGAAAAGTTCTTGTCTGACGTATTAAATTTTGCATCGGAAATTCTTGACATGCTGGGATATAAAAAATTATATCTCCTAAACTAATTTTTGACCCAACTTGAAATTGAAATATGTGTTTTCTAACATTATAATACATAAAATAAAAAAAAATAAAAAAAATTAAAAATATGCATTTTGAGATATTCAAAAATAACGGTTAATAATTTATCGGTTTCGTCCATTTTACGTAACTTGGTTTTCTTTGTATTTTTTTCCAAAACTTCAAATGTTTTTCTTTAAAATGAGATATAACTCATTAAAATACATTAGTATTTGCAAATGCAGTGATTTTTTGAAAAAAACAAGTTTCAAAAAATTTGCACTTTTCAAGTCCCCCTATCTACTAAAGGGGGGCGACTTTTGAGAAACTACCGAACTTGTTTCTTTCTATCTACGAGTACTTTATGTAAAAAAAAAATTAAAAATATCGGAGCACATGAGGTCAGAGTCACTGGTCGAAATTTCGTGGAATGACCCACAAGGCTTATAGGATTAACCCGTGATTTTCTTACCAAAAGAACATTTAGAGTACATCTAGGTTCAGTACCTTCATTACCGCGTCAAATCAGTGCTGGGGTACCTCAAGGGTCGGTTTTAGGACCAATTCTTTACAACATTTATACAGCCGATTTTCCTGGAATACCTAACTGCTCGTCTTCTATCTATGCAGATGACACGGCCATATATAGCTCGCATGAAGATTGTACTCACATCTGTAGAAACCTACGTATTGGTCTTGATATCATTGCGGCTTACTTTCATAAGTGGAAAATTAAAATTAATGCAAATAAATTCCAAGCGATATTTTTCACCCGCAGGAGAAGTCCCCGCTTTCTACCCAGCACCAATTTATTACTAAACGGGCATGAGGTCATATGGAGTAATGAAGTAAAATATCTAGGAATTATCCTGGACAAGAAATTAACTTTTGCTAAACATATAGAGTCAACTGTCCGAAAAATTGGAATACTAATTAAAATTTTGTACCCATTTAATAACAGAAATTCCCCCCTAAGTAGAGAAAATAAACTGATCATGTTTAAAGTTATATTTCGAGCTATTATGCTCTATGGTGCTCCAATTTGGTCTCAGTGTGCTAGTGTGCATCGGAACAAATTACAGATAGTCCAAAACAAAATTTTAAAAATGATGTATAGCCTTCCATGGCACTTCTCCACCTCAGAGCTGCATAGGATAGCCGACACAGATTTAATTAATGATAGAGTTAATACCTTAACTGATAAGTTCCTTGAAGGCTGTGAACTATCAGATAACCAGTTGGTCAGGCAATTTTGTGATAGTTAGTTGTAAGTTTTAGAATAACTAGATTTAGGTTAATTCAAAGGGTTTTCAGAAATTGCTTTCCCCAAAATATTAAATTAATTATAATGATTATGTTCCGCTAGACTACAATTATTAATTATAGATGAACGAAGTTGAAATCTTCTAGCACTAAAATGAAATTTATATTGTATATATGAATGTTTCGGATTTTCAAATAAATAAATAAATAAATAAATAAATAAAATAAATTTATGGTTCTAACTCTTTCCCCGTCCCGTATGCCAATATAAAATGCCCTCAAGCCGCTTGCTAAATGTTATGAAGAGTGTTACGGATTCGGGAAAACGTCAGTGACGGTGAGTCAACAGATTCAAGTTTCCAACAGAGGGCAATCAACGCACGATCAGATGCCCGTGAACCAACACACGCATGCGTTGACTCTCAGTTAGTTTTGGTTTGTTGTCCGAGCACGTTGGTCGCGGAAAAAGCTCTAGTGGCGGCGGCGCGGCTATCACAGAAATGTTTTAGTTTAATGGCGAAATTTGTAATAAAATCTTAAGTAAATAAATATTGTTAGTAATTGTTGAATTGAATATCGAGTTTTATTGTGGTAGTTTCTCGGTTCTTACTTTTTTGGTGGAATAAATCTCATTGGGTTTTGGCATTGGGTCATTTCCCCCCGGAGATTTTCAATGGCTTTTGGCCATTAGTCATTCCCCTAACAAAGAGTTTTGAATTAAGGTTGTCCGCTTTTCCCACTATATAGTAACACAAATAGCAATCAATATATGTAATATGATAATACGGGTTTTGTTGCGGACCCGATGACCCGGCCAACGACCGCTCACCTCTAGATCAGCACTCGATGGTCATTCACCACACGCAGTCAGCAATAGGCCGATCAATGGCCTATTATCAATGACCGATCGAGCAGTAGCTGATCTAGCACTCACGTGGACAACTCACGTTGCACCTGAGCCACAATCGATCACAGCTCAATCAGGGTCGATAACAGTCTTCATCAAATCGGCACCGGGATCTGTTGTTCTTTTTAGTTAATGTACTTTTATACTCTTTTGTTGTAATACCTTACTGCCTAGTCTTATCTTGTCTTAGTGATTTCGGGAATTGTGTTAAATGTTATACATTTAGTAATAATAAAAATCAAACTTATCTTAACTCTGGCGCGGTTTAATTCCTCACACCTTTTTTAATTACGCACATTTTTTGGTCCTTCGAGCCGGATCGTTTCGGTTAGTAGTTGTTTGACTGTGTTGTAGAAACTGGTTAGTGTGAAAGTGCGTGACAGTAAAGTGCGTGAACCAAGTTAAGTTACAAACCACTTATCAGTGAAAGTGCGTGACAGTAAAGTGAGTGAACCGAGTTAAGTTACAAAACATTTAGAGCAGCGAAAGTGCCATCGTGACCGGGAGTCGAGTGCCCAACCAATTTGAGAATCAACCGAAGTCACCACCTGGACGGATCGACGTCATCACCAACAAATTAGAGTCACCTTTACCAAAAACATCAGAGCACGAGCGGTTTGTAATCACCAGTAACACACGTAAGTCCCAAGTCCATTGCACCCACTATTACTATTGTTTGTTTCCGCCGATCCCCTTTTTGTATCGTTTGCCGATTCACCGTCATAAATTAACCGTGACAACCATATTTTCCTTGACCTACGGCAATTTTGTCAGAGTTGAAGACTGAATATTCCCTCGCTGCCGCGCGTTCCTAGTATTCTAAAGTGAAATTACCTTGACCAAAGTTTGACTCTTGTCATTCCAAATTTTGGGACACAGTGTAAAATGGAAGCTTTATTTGCAAAACAAAAAATAAACCAAATGGAGCTCGAAAGTTTCATTTCGAATCTGAAGAGAACACCTAAGGTACGTCGAAACGAAGGCAATCTTAAGAAACAAAGCGCCACTTTAAATGGGCTTTGGGACGCGATTAAGTCCACGAATCGTACTTTGCTGGAAGGGTATAAGGTTGAAGAACATGCAGAAGTAACTTACTTCAAAGAAGACGTGTTTATGTCTCTCCAAGAGCGATATTTTGAGGCTCATGGAATTATTTTCAATTTTTTACAAACGTTAAAAGCAGCGACAACTTCTACAAGTGATCCTGCGCCAAAGACCGACCCTACACCACCAGCTATTGTCATCGCACCCAGAGATAATTATTGTGAGATACCTTTACCTAGAATTAATATTCCCACGTTTACTGGGGGATACCAAAATTGGGTTTCGTTTCGTGATCTGTTTGAGAGTTTAATTCACAACAATAAAACGTTGTCCAATGTGCAGAAAATGCATTATCTGCAGTCTTGCGTGAGCGGTGATGCGAAGCAACTGATTCGACACCTTAAAGTTTCCGGCGTCAATTACACGGCAGCTTGGGAGCTTTTACGGAAAAGATACCAAAATGAAAGAGCATTGATAAACGCTCAGTTGCATGCCTTAACTACTCTCCCAACGATCCACGTTGAATCTGTGGGTGCGGTCAAGAGATTTTTAGATAGCGTGAACGAATGCATCGAGGGCTTGAAAGCTCTCAATGTGGAGATTACTACCTGGAATTCTATTTTGATTTTTTTGCTAATGCAAAAGTTGCCCCGCGACACGATCGCGCAATGGGAATTTGCATTGAGTAATCGGTGCAATCCGCGGGATTTGCCGACAATGGAGGAGTTCATTGACTTCCTGGAAGGTCGTTTCAGGACGCTTGACACTATTAGCCGGGTTAAGGGCCATCAGCCCAACAAGGAACCCACCGTCAGCAGCCATTTAACTAGAGAACAACATAACGCACGAGCGTTTGTTGCTACTGCGTTCAACCCATGCCCAGTGTGTAACCAAGACCACAGATGAAGCAATGAAGCAATGCGGGAAATTTTTGAAAATGTCGCCGAAACTGCGTTATGAATACGTGCGCAATAATGGCCGGTGCATTAATTGTTTGTCTAAATCACATTCGGTGAGAGATTGTCCTAACATGGAAAATTGTCAACATTGCCATAAGCGGCATAATTCACTCTTGCATTTCAGCACAAATTCGTCAGAGTTCCACCAGCAAAATAAAGGCGGACAAGTAAGTTCACATGCTGCGTCAAGACCGATGCAGGTAAACAACCCAAATGTATTGAGGAATCAGGGTGCGACTCGATCGCATGTAGGCACGTTCCAATCGCCTGACCAATTGTGTTGTCAACCGGGGTACAACCAACCTCAACTGTCGCCAGTGCAACCTTCGTCAGTGCCCTCACCGGCACCACCAGTGAATTCTTGTAACTCACCTTTACATACGTATTTTGCTGACAATGAAGGTCAAGCGACAGTGCTATTAGCAACAATAGCATACTTGGCTATTAAAACGTTTACACAACTAGCAGTGGACGAGGGAGACAAATTTCCCTTGGCTGCCTCGAAGGCTCTTTCTGATTTTTATGTCGATGACTTAATGACGGGAGCGAACACCATTGAAGAAGCGATGGAACTTCAACAACAACTGCGTGATCTGCTTCAAGCAGGAGGATTTAATTTGCGAAAATGGGCATCAAATTCGGACAAAGTATTGAGCACGGTATATGATCCGGGGCAAACGGAGTTGCACGCCTTCTGTGACGCATCTACATTTGGGTATGCAGCAGTTGTATATTCACGTTGTACGTTAAATGGCGCAAGGATCGTGACCACGTTACTTGCCGCAAAAACTAAGGTCGCTCCTATTAAGCAAATTAGCATACCAAAATTAGAATTGTGCGGAGCCCGCCTGTTATCTAATCTCGTAGAGAAAATTAAACTCGCACTGGAGTTACCCCATATTCAGACGTATGGCTGGACAGATTCGTTAAATGTACTGGCATGGCTACGCGGACATCCACGTCAGTGGCAGACTTTTGTAGGCAATCGACCCGTTTAATACAAGAAGCGAAGTCAATTGACCAATGGAATTACGTTAAGTCGTTAGATAACCCTGCAGACTGCGCGACTTTTGGATTGTTACCAGCTGAGTTGAAAGAACACCAGCTTTGGTGGTCTGGACCATCGTGGCTTCAAAGTTTGAAGTCACAGTGCCAGTTAATAACCTGGAGTTAGACACTGATTTGGAAAGAAAGAAAACCGTTTGTTTATCGACCCGAACTCACTCGATATCCTTAGAATTTTTGGATCGTTTTAGAGTATACAACACTCACTACGCGTGTCTACCTATTGCCTGAGATTCGTGAAGAACACAAGAAGTCCAGTCGAGGCAAGACAGAAGGGAGTTAACTACAGTAGAAATAGAAGAGACGAGAACGCGCGTTGAGTACTTAGTTCAACGTTCAGTGTTTGCAGATGATATAGCAAAACTAGAAGCGAAGAAAGAGCTGGACAAGTCAAGCAAATTGTACCGATTAAATCCATTTTTAGACCAGAAGAACGTGTTAAGAGTTGGGAGGGCTTAGAAAATGCAAAAATCTCATATAACCAAAGGTTTCCGATCATTATTTCCGAAAAAGAACACTTCACACGGCTGGTCATACAGGAATGCCACCATCGCGCTTTACATGGCGGAACACAATTAACATTAAATCTTCTTAGGAAATGGTACTGGGTGTTAAATGCTCGGAATGTCGTACGCCACCAACTACACAAATGTGTGAGATGTTTTCGTTGCAAAGTGTGAAAAATGTTCTTAAAATAAAAGCCCGATTCAATATGAATTCTGAGTTTAATTACGATCCGAGATTCTGCTGCGTACAATTCGAGCTCTAACTAGGAACTGAACTTGGCAAACTAATTCAATTTACAGGTTTCTTGTTGTACATGTATCAGTGTGAGTTTAAACTGTTCAACTATAACTGTGAATTCATTCGTACATCTAACTTAAATCAAACTAAATCGAAATATTTTTAACACAAAGCAAGTGTCCAACAACAGTTAATGGGGCCATTGCCAGACCCTCGTGTAAGCATTAACCGGCCATTTTTGCACACTGGAGTCGATTTCAGTGGATATGTCACAGTTAAGGAGTCCAAGGGTAGAGGACGACCAAGGACCAGTAAAGGGTACGTTAGTGTATTTGTGTGTCTATCAATCAAAGCCGTGCACCTTGAATTCGTTAGCGATCTTTCTAGAAATGCATTCCTAGCAGCGTTTCGCAGATTTTATAGTCGCCGAGGTCTGTGCAGTGATATGTACAGCGATTGCGGCACCAATTTCGTTGGAGCAAGCCAACAATTAGTCAAGGCACGGTTAAAAAGTGAATACGGATTGTCATCAGAAACCGTAAATGCACTTACTGCACAAGGTACAAGGTACAAGGTAGTGAACTGCAAATCCGCGCAGGACTTCTTCGACGCTCGGCGCTGCTGCTCTTGATCCTTTGTGGATGGCCCATTGGTATATCCATCAAAGACTACACAAGTTGCAGTGAAGTCTTTCGTCAAGCGGCGAACGTACATTGAATTCACTTGACCATAAATTGCAGGTCGTGGCCACTCAATTGCGTGAAGTAGATATCCTCCGTCAACCACAAACTGGCAGTCTTGTTGTGTTTTTATAGAAGGATCATTAGCAACTGTGTGAGGAAACAATGTAGAAAAATCTGATTTCGTTGGCTTCCGCATGTAAGGACCATCGAATAATGCAGGTGGAGTGGGCGCAAGCTCATACATAAAATACTGAAGCAGATCAGACTCATCTTTCATGATGCAAATTATGCGCAGAAAAAGCTGACTAGAGTTAACAGGTATTACTTCTCCCCGAATAGTGACGACCCCACTCATGATGGAAAGTGGATTCACCTGGAAGAGAAAACCATCATTGTATTTTGTACCTCCTGCTTACCATGCTAATAATCGTGCCAGGCGCGAATGCTCGGGGCAGTGGAAAGGGATCTCCTTCACACTTTCCACACACACACACCTCCGCAAAATCGTTCCCTTACTTACCAGCTAATCCTATTTCCGTAGCTTCATCGCAGTTTACTTTCTCATTACCAATGATGCCTGAAGATAATGAATGTAGCCCTTCTGATGGAGTGAAAGGGGAATGAGATTTTAACCAAAGGAGGAAGATTTCAGTGTCCTTAGCATCAATACAGCGGCGGGAATCCCTCAAGTCGACGTGCTGGTGATAACAAGAAACATATGAAGTTCCGAGGTAAAATCAAAACCAAGACATTACTTACTTGGTCTGAATTTCCTGTTTTTGATCCACACAGATCCTCTATTCCATTGCAAAGTTGTAAGGTACCAGCAAAAGAAAAAATATAGTGTGCCAAAGTGCTCTCAGTGATACCTCTCCCATGGCTTAGACCGCCCTGGCTCTTTAAGGGTCGCATGAGGTCCTGTTCAATCACTTGATCAGCTGAATTACCAGCCCAAAACGAATTCTTGCGTCGAATTGTGAAGAATCCTTGTGATGCAAACTTGTCAAATTCTTCCTTAGACATTCTAGATGGGAGGGTTTCTATCTCTTGCAGATAGTACTGAGCCGATTTGGCGTAGTTATAACGCCCACGAGAGTGAAAGTATGGTATGATGTTCCTAACACAGTGGACATGGAGATCCCAATCCCCAGTGCGCTCTGCTCGGATGACGGGACGTATCAGCTGAACCATTTTGAAATATTGAACCCATAATTTTGCAGTGCGACCCAGCTGTGAGAGTTCGTCTAACTTATTCCGAAAGGCTTTTGAAAGCCGGGCAAAGTCATTGTCTTCCAATATTTCTTGCTCACTGCAGGTCCCCTCCAGAAATTGTGAATGAAGTTCAGCTGCCCTTCCTCTGATCACTGGGTCGATATCGGTACAAGCTTCTAAAATCAATGTGCCGAGAGCATGCTGGGTCATGAAGTGAGCACGAAGGGCTCTGCTGTATGCGTGTCCTGTCATCATGATTATAACGGAAGCTTTGGCATACACACCTTCTCCACTCCAAAGCTCATCAAGACCACTTCCACCTGAAACAAAAATGTATGAACGGTCAGTGTCCAGAACTATTCGTTTCCCATTTGGCTTGAGCGTCTGTGTAGCTTGGGTAGGCCCGGCTGCCTATCCTGAGCCTTACAGGAGCAGCGAATTGGGGATATCCGAAAACAATATATTTGCATGCCAAACAACTATAAATTGCTATAAAGTCACTTACCCATGATGTGGCCAATGCCACCCATAAAAGCCATCAGAAAGTGAAACATGCCGATTCGAACGAAGATGTTTCCTAGCTCTCTTGGCTGTGCAGAGATCAGAATGAGGATTGCTTTACAATAGAGCAATTGATCAAGGTTTACAAAGCAGATCCCTTGACCTCGCTTCCGACAATCGTCTGACACAAACATCAAAGCAGAGTATATGGCACTAGGGTTGTTTGGATTGAGGTTGATAAAGGGCACAGGTTCAATGTGGCTACATTGGAAGTAACCATCCGTTTTCATCGCTGCTCTCATGTATCCACTCCAAGACGGTGATTTTGGGATTCCTGAAATATAAAAATTAAATTTCAAATCGAAGGGAGGATGTGTTTACGAACCTGCCCATAAACCGGAAAGCCAGACTGTGTCTAACTTCTCAGCTGTTTTAACTTTAGAGAGAGTGCTTAGAGGACACTCACTAAATGCCTTCACTTTAACTATGGCTAAGCCATCCTGAGCAGGTTTCTTATACCAACAGATGTTGATGTAGCCTTTTCCAGATGTAACCTCTGCTGTGGACACTGAAGATGGTAGTCGTGGCACTCGCTGTGGCAGTATTTCAGGCGCCGGGGTAGTGCACCGCACACCTCCAAGGCTATGGAAGGTATTATGACCGCTAAGCGTTCTAATATTGCAGTCCACATTGTCAAAAACGTACTGAGTGTACTTTCCGTCACCAAGGTCACTGTTACTTGACACCCTGGCTATGACTGATTTTTCGTAACGCAGTACCTCGTTGTATGACACGGAAAACCCCAAGGAGTACAGCATGTCAACTAGAAGTCGTGAGCCATAATGTCTATGGACATATACTCCAACTCCAAGGAGCACCGGAGAAATGAAGGACCGAGCTCGAACTGCTGCTACAATAGCTTCACCAAGTGCACGGCGCCTCCGACCAACTCTGGGTGCATTTGGGTCCTTACCTGTGACTAGTACATCCAAGAAAGCAGAGAGGGTGGTGGGTACAGCGAACTCATCTGGGGATAATAGTTCTTCTTTGCTGGGATAAAAATCACCGTCATACGCTTTACCGCGTATGTCTTCAAGGAGAACCTGAGCTCCCTCCTCTACTTTACGCAGTCTTTCTTCCTGCTCAGAATATTTCTTGTCAGCTTTCCACTTTTGGTATATAATGTTGTCTGCTGTGCCCTTAAAATTGATTATACAGCTTTTCCCTGGAAGACTGCTTACACAAATGCGGCTCCCGTAGTGGTCACACAGTTTGTCCTTAAAACGTTTCCTGCTATAGGGCTCACAATCAAGCCCCAAGCACACTCTTTCCATATACACCTCTAATTCATCTATAGAGAATTGGCAATCATCAGAAGTCTCAAGGTAATCACAGACTTTCCTGAAAGCTTGCAGCCTGTTTTCACTCTCGGGTCAGCCGACGTGTTTAACAACTCCACTTCCACAGTCACCTTCGATGAAACCACCTAGGAAAAATATAGTTCGGCATTCGTCATGGTATCTAGCATCATTGGCGTGGAAATCTCCAGTTACATTTGCTCTTCGGCGTACTTTCTCAGCCCATGAATCAAGCCTTGTATCACACTGAGCGATCACAGTTTGCTTGAATGGGACAGTATGCACCTCAGCCACAGTCTTCCTATACTGCTGTTTCTTTTTAACTTCAATTCTAACAGAAGCTTCTTTGCCACAGAATATACAGTCCCTCCCTATGTCAAATGGAGTTAATGACGACCGCAAAACAGACATCGGATTGCTATTGTCATTATCTCCTGATGACAGCTTAAGCGCAGCTGTTTCAATATTTTTTGGTCTACAGTATTCATTCCTAAAAGCGAACAAAATAACGATTGAAAAGAATCCTGGCAAAATGAAGCAGTTGTTCGTACTGACGTCCTGTTTGAAAGGAAACCACGCACAGGTTATAAAATGGAGAGCGAATGCGCTCAGCGCAACTGAGGCAGATTCGGGTTAATGATCTATCCCCTCCACTCTGAGGTTGAGGTTATGTTTGGGCAAGGAACGTTGGGCACACACAACAAAGAAGTTACCTGCATTTAAGATGAACGGTGATTTCCCCATGTGTAGGGAAACTTTTGCCATCTTTCCTTGCATCACTGGCCCTTTGCAAACCTTCGAGTCCTTTTTTTTTTAACAACACTTTTGTTTCCACCTACTAACAGAGACTTGTTGCATATGGAACAATTCATTACTAACAGTCTAACACACGGTAGATAAACAATATCGAACTAACACAAATCACTTGTATGAGTAAAGCACCTAACTTCAAACAGAATTTTCCAGCACACTACGTGGGATACAATGATACAGGCATCGGTACGAATAACTCCAACCGGATGGTCTCGATCGCGACGCAAGTGCGAATCTTATAATATGTTGTATAAAAGCATTCTTCTTTATTTAAAGTTACACAAATAAATCATATAATTGTTACTGATTTGCGCAAAAATTAACGGATCCTGAAATTCAATGATCCTGAAATTCAAGGCTTCTGAAACTAACGGATCCTGAAGTTCAAGGAATCTGAAATTCAAGGATCCTGAATTTCAATTCACATTTTTGGTTCGAATTATGTTGCGCACGACTTGTATTAGGTTTTGCACAAAAAGCTTTCTCAAGAGATTCCACTTCAGATTTTAAAAATTTAAGCAAAGGCTTCACTTGTTTATCTACGATTGCTTTAAGCGACGCGGCAGAACTAACTATGGAACGCGCGTCGTCGTTGTTTCTCTCACTACACACTTCCTCTTCCCGGGATGTCTTCTCCTGGGAGTCTTCCATAGAAGTGTCACAGCGCCGATAATACTCCACTCGCATCTCAGTAGGCAAACACCGCAGCAGAACACCCTTTAGCATAACAAAGGAATTGGACGCCGGCACACCCACCGCTGACAGGGAACGAGTGTAAACTAATACGGAATTATACAGTCTTCTCAAACTCACTGCATCTGTTTTTGAAGTAACCGGTTGTATTGATAGTAGGCTTTGCATGTGATGATCTATTATTTTCTCTGTATTGCCGTACTCTTCTCGCAGCAACGCTATAGCTACGTTGTAACAGGCTTCTGTCGGAGTCAAGCCGGCTATTGTTGCTGCTGCCTTTCCCGTTAACAATGACTGTAAATAATTAAATTTATCGATAGTTGAGAGGGACTTATCTTCATGTACTAATGTACCAAAGTGTTCCCAAAACGGTGTCCAGTCCTTGAAATCACCTGTGAATATCTTAGGATGGAACTTTTTTAATTTCACTGCCGAAATCGGTTCCTTGGGCTGCTGTTGTTGGTGTTGCTGTTGAGCTGAAACTAACTGCGCGCTCATATTATTGCTGATGTATTTCCGCACTTTATTTAATCGCTGTTTTAGTCTAGTAATCGTTGCTATGGCTTTGTCGTTATAATCGGCAATACTTTCCGCTTCCTTGTCAACGTCCTCACCTTTGATTAACGGGCGAGCTTCCTGATTAGCCTTCTGAAGATTTTCATATGCACTTGTGATGCGGTCAAGTAGAACCGTTAGTTCCTCTTCTACATTGTCCAAATTGTCCGTTCTTTCACTGACTTTAGAAGCATCTGATTGCAAGTATTCTGACGCGCACTTTGCAAGTTTGGTTACTTGCCCGCGGTAGGTAGCGCGCGACGCTAATTCCATTTCGACTTATTTTCTTAATCCGATAATAATCAATTAAGCAATCACTTAATCTCAAACCGTCTCGTTCGCGAACCCAAAATGTGAAAAATGTTCTTAAAATAAAAGCCCGATTCAATATGAATTCTGAGTTTAATTACGATCCGAGATTCTGCTGCGTACAATTCGAGCTCTAACTAGGAACTGAACTTGGCAAACTAATTCAATTTACAGGTTTCTTGTTGTACATGTATCAGTGTGAGTTTAAACTGTTCAACTATAACTGTGAATTCATTCGTACATCTAACTTAAATCAAACTAAATCTAAATATTTTTAACACAAAGCAAGTGTCCAACAACAGTTAATGGGGCCATTGCCAGACCCTCGTGTAAGCATTAACCGGCCATTTTTGCACACTGGAGTCGATTTCAGTGGATATGTCACAGTTAAGGAGTCCAAGGGTAGAGGACGACCAAGGACCAGTAAAGGGTACGTTAGTGTATTTGTGTGTCTATCAATCAAAGCCGTGCACCTTGAATTCGTTAGCGATCTTTCTAGAAATGCATTCCTAGCAGCGTTTCGCAGATTTTATAGTCGCCGAGGTCTGTGCAGTGATATGTACAGCGATTGCGGCACCAATTTCGTTGGAGCAAGCCAACAATTAGTCAAGGCACGGTTAAAAAGTGAATACGGATTGTCATCAGAAACCGTAAATGCACTTACTGCACAAGGTACACGCTGGCATTTCATTCCTCCTGCATCTCCTCATTTTGGGGGATTGTGGGAAGCCGGTGTCAAATCCGTAAAATACCACATACGGCGTGTCATTGGAGAAGCGTTGTTAAAATTCGAAGAAATATCTACGCTTTTAGTTCAAATCGAAGCGTGTTTAAATTCACGGCCTTTATGCCCTCTAAATGATGACCCTAATGACTGCAACGCACTAACCCCAGGTCATTTTCTGATCGGTGACGTTCTGCTTGCAGTCCCAGAACCAAATTTGTTGGACCAGAAAAGTACAACTCTTACTCGTTGGCAATTGTTACAGTGAATGCAACAAGATTTTTGGAAGCGATAGTTCGCTGAGTGCCTTCCTCGCTTGCAGAACCGCCCCAAGTGGTTGACACCAGAGAAAAACCTTAGAATTGGCCAATTAATAATACTCAAGGACGAACGAGTGCCTCCTTGCAAGTGGCCATTAGCACGTGTAGTTGATACACACCCGGGTAAAGACAACCTGATACGGGTGATCACTCTCAAAACAAAGGACACCATACTAAAACGCCCAGTCGCCAAGGTTTTTTTATTACCGATAAGCGATAATGAATAATATTACCGTCATGTAAATCCTCTAGGTTAAGAGTAATTTAGTGATACTTTTGAGTAAGAGTCAGTAAAAAACAATAAATCATGAGAACAACGTTGTTTCAGATTCAAGAGGAGACCAAAGGCACTATGTACTTCGAAATCATGATCAGGTTGATCTTGCTAACACGCTCTCTGGCCCTGATAGCATACGATTGCGGGCACGAGAGAATTAATTATACATCGATATCTTTACTTTCGGTGGGGCCTTGTACAGCATCTCAAAGCAATACTATTCACGCACAGGAGAATATACAACTTCTTCAAATAAGTGAAGTTGCAACTCTGCACGTGTCACAATGCAAGGTAAATGTGATTCAGTCGGTATATCGTTGTGGCATATTTAGTCACCTTTCCCTGGTTCCTGGTGGGTTAAGCACGTTCTTGCTCGAAATAAGTCGCGAAGATGGTCTTAACATTCATCACCACCACACGTATAAACTACAAAACGGTCGGATCATCGCTAATATCCGAGTTAATGCCACCACAGCACACACTGAAGTCGTCGCTGGATCAGTAGACGACAATGGAAACTGCTACGGAGTACCATACACGTCCGGAGTTCATTCATGGGAGAAAGTTGTAGTGATCCAGGCAATGGAGTTCACCATAACAGATTATCAAGGCGTAGTAAGATTGGAGGACAATATGGTGCTATTGCGAAATAATGTTGCGTGTCAGTATTTAGACGGTGTCTGCATGGACACAGATTACGGAATGAGCTTCTGGGAACTGCTTCCAGATCAATCTTGTGAACACACCAAGTATGATGTACTATGGCAAGGCATAGCAAAGAAAATATACAAAACTGATGCTGAAGGACGCCAGATAGAATCCTCTACAATGTACACGGTGACCAGCGGTGACATTTTATTTGCGCTGGAAATTCGAAAAGCAATCTCGGTGTGTCGGTTCAACGGATTCCAAACAGAGCATCCACGACTCGTCATTGTACCTAAAACATCGTTAGAGTACTGGTTCAGCAAAAAGAGCATTGATATCAGAAATTTAGATATTTTTACGTACGTAAATTCTAAGTTTGTGTACTCGGAACGACACGTCAGAACGCAATTAGAAGCACTATACTCCAACTTATTGTTGAAAAAATGCGAATTAGAGCAAGAAACATTGAAAACACAACTATCCATAGCAACCCACCACCCAGCTGAATTCGCATTGATGCAAACAAAACAACAAGGATCTACCTCCGTACCACGGGAAGAGGTGATTTACATAATAAAGTGCCAACCTGTAGAAGTACATATTAGAAAAACGAGTCGCTGTTACTTAGAATTGCCGGTCAACTACACAAACCAGGAATATTTCATGTCACCTATAACCCATTTGCTCGTTCAGCACGGAACCGAAATTCCCTGCACGGAATTTCTCAACCCAGCATATCATGTCAACGGTGAGTGGTACGGCTTGAATCCAGTGCTCCATCGAATCAAAACTCCAGCCGAATTGAAGCCCACGTCTAAGGCAGATTGGACTTACGAGGACCCAGGGCAACTGATAACTTCGGGCTTGTATTCAAGTGAATCAATTGAAAATTTGAGACACCAAATTATGTACCCCGCGGAGAGATCAGAATTAACCAACATCATTGTAAAAATCTCATGGGCCACAACATCGATCAACAAAACTTGGAAACCACCAACCTTTTATCAGCATCGGCGCTTGAATCTCTGGAGACCTCTATGGGAAATAAGGTGTGGGGAATCTTCGATGATATTGGACATATTTGTGCCACGTTATTAGCCACTTACGTCTTAATTAAATTAATAAAGTATAGTATAGACACAATTGTCAATGCCCGCTCACTAAAATCATTGTATGGCTGGATTTGGAAATTATGCGCTGCAATATGGAACTCAGCTACGCACCACATAATTCACAAACATCATGCTCGTGAAAATGGGACGTTGCAAGAAGTGGTGACTATAGGTGCTGTAAATACGTTCAGAACCTGCGCAGAAGTAGAACACGAACTCAATAGGCCCAACGATGAAGCTTCCCACCTCGTCAACAACGAGTGCCCTCCCTATACTCAAAGTAAGATTCCCAGAGTCCCTGACCACCCCTTCCTTAATAGATAATAGTATTCCAAATTTCGTCAACTCTGATTTTGATTGGCTCCCTCCTCAATAGACCTTGTAGTTCCCATATCCCCAGAATCCAAATACTCGTCGCTCAGGCGAGTCGGGGCGCCTTAAAACCTCTAGTTCCGGGGTCAATCACAAAATATCAGTTCCGGAGGAAATGCCCGGATATTGATTGGCCAATGATTAATTTCATTTAGATTCTTACAGGTTCCAAATACATGCTCAACTCTACAACTCACCGATCGATACAGCCTGGTCCTGATTGAACCATCACAGCTTCAACGGGGGCAGAATGTTGCGGACCCGATGACCCGGCCAACGACCGCTCACCTCTAGATCAGCACTCATTCACCACACGCAGTCAGCAATAGGCCGATCAATGGCCTATTATCAATGACCGATCGAGCAGTAGCTGATCTAGCACTCACGTGGACAACTCACGTTGCACCTGAGCCACAATCGATCACAGCTCAATCAGGGTCGATAACAGTCTTCATCAAATCGGCACCGGGACCTGTTGTTTTTTTTAGTAAATGTACTTTTATACTCTTTTGTTGTAATACCTTACTGCCTAGTCTTATCTTGTCTTAGTGATTTCGGGAATTGTGTTAAATGTTAAACATTTAGTAGTAATAAAAATCAAAGTTATCTTAACTCTGGCGCGGTTTAATTCCTCACACCTTTTTCAATTACGCACAGGTTTAATATATGGTGGTTTTTCAAGGCCTAGAAAAACATATTGTAAAGAGATGTAGAAAGTCATGCATTAAATAAATGAAAAATTTCAAATTTATAAGAAAAAAGACACGTATTTTCGTCGTGCAGTAAGTAACGAGGCAAAATCTCGTTACACTAGGAATTGTAGTAAAATCAAAATAAACGTTGTAAAAAGTAAAAAGTTGGCAAATCACCGCTGCCAGCACTCGAACCCAGAGCTGCTGGAGCAATTTTTTCCATCATCGTACAATTCACGATCGCGGTTCGAAGGAAAGATATAAGAACCCCACAGGGATCATTGAAGACGAGATCCGTCCCGGCCTGAAGCGCGACAATATCCACTCGGGTCTTCCCGTATTGGCAAAGTAAGCGAGTTCAGCCGAAAACCAATAATATCGTACCGTGTTGGCAGAGTAAGCGTGCTGAGCCGAAAACCAACTTCCCGCAATCCGTACCGCGTTGGCAGAGTAAGCGTGCTGAGCCGAAAACCAACCTCCCGCAATCCGACCGTATTGGCAGAGTAAGCGCGTTGAGCCGAAAACCAACTCCACCGAGATCCAACCGTGTTGGCAGAGTAAGCGTGCTGACCCGAAAAACTAACTCCCCGCAATCCGACCGTATTGGCAGAGTAAGCGAGTTGAGCCAAAAACCAATAGTACCGAACCGTGTTGGCAGAGTAGGCGTGCTGAGCCGAAAACCAACTCCCCGATCCCATTAGAAACCGCCAGGGAAAGCCCTAAGTTAGACAGCAGCAATCATTGTATTAGCTGATAGTAGGAAGAAATAGTAAATAGGTAGAATTGTACACGATAGGAAAAAAGGAAACAATAAAACACATACAAGAGGATACCACCTGTTTATATTCTCCACTGCAACTACCCAGGCGAGACAGGCTTGTCTCAGAAATTTATTTTGTACGAGACCCCGACGAAAACCCCGTTACAAAATTGGCGCCCGAGCAGGGACCGTGTCCAAGATAGACAAGACCGCACATATTAGAAACCGTGTCCAAGATAGACGGAACCGCGTTCGAGATAGAAGAAACCGAATAGACCGAAAGGACAAAATGACCAACGGAGAAAGAGACAAGACTGGAGTCAGCTGGATATACCGACTAAGCAAAGAGGACCTAGCAGCCGCGCTAGAGGAGCTTAGACTCGATGCATCAGGCACCGCGGATGAAATGAGGAAGCGGTTAAGTATACATCTCAAACGGGTGGCAGAACCAGCACCCACGCCAACCACACAAGGAAGTTGAGAAGGGACCAGCGCAGGAACGAACGAAACCGCGAACGTCGGACATACAAATGCAGAAATACTAGACCGAGCGAGGAAGTGGAATATACACTTCGATGGCAGCGGGGACGCAGTAGCATTTGTCGAGAGGGTAGAAGAGTTGGCCGCCAGTTATCTCATGCGCGAAGACAAACTGATCATAGCCTTGCCAGAACTGTTTCGTGGCAATGCGCTACTATGGTTCCGTAAGAACCGCAATGGATGCAGCACGTGGAAAGATTTTCTGCAGCAGTTCCAAACCTTCTTTTACCCAGTAGAATACCGCCAGAAACTGCTAGAGCAAATAGTCGCTCGCAAGCAGAAAGAATGGGAAACTAGAACTTTCTGGCTAGATCGTACATCTCCAGCCGCCTCACCGGTGCATTGCGAAAGAAAGGATTCACGCCAGTAACAGTAGCCATAGTAACAGTAGGCCAATAACCACAAGGTACGCATCTCGGAAGCTGTTAAGTTAAAATTCTCGGTGAAGCAGCAACAGTTTACCCATGACTTTGCAATATTGCCAGGTCTTGGGGAAGAAGCCATTATCGGAATGGATCTAATGCTAATAACAGGCTTAAGAATGCGAACATTAGGGCAAGATCTAAGCCCGACCAAAGCCCAAAGCGAAATCGCTAGCCTAGGTACCGAGACTTCCGCCCTACTACAGAATATTGAAGAACAAGAAACAGCTCTGCTCAACAATTTAGCTTCAGTAACCTAGCTCACCGAACACCGGAACCGAGCCCCTAACGCCAAACGATTTACCGCTCACGTCAAATATCTTAAAGCAGCAGCCGAGGATCAGTTAACACAAAGTCATTGAAGAAGCGACACAGAGAAAACCCACGCAACCCCAGTTAATCACCGGCAAGAGGTACGACCCCTGGCACCCCCACAGAGTCGAACACAGTTCCTGGCCACACCACCGCCACCCAAAGTCCGGAGACCAACCAAACTAGGGCCCATTCCCCGCACCACTTCCAAGACCAGCCGGCTACTAAACCGCCAGGCCAAGGTGCAACCCAGGCCACTAAACCGCTCAGAAGCCGAAACACGAGGCCCAGGGGCAGTCGCCAGCGTATCCTCCGTAGCACCACCAGTCCCAGAACCACCGCCACAAACCCATGCGCCGCACAGTGGGGCCAAATTCCGAAAACATGGCCAAAATTCTGCAACTTAGTCCTCGGTGGTTTTCGGGGTCTCTGAAAAGGAATCTGAAGTCAAAATTTGAAAAAACGTTATGGTCGATTCAAAATGGTCCAGATTTTTTTGTTTTTTTCAATGTTGACCGTTTTGACTGTAACTCGGTCCTCAGAGGTTGTCGGTGTCGCTGATTACGAATCTTAAGTCAAAATTTGAAAAAAAAAAACAAAATGACGGCGACAAAATGGCGACCTTGCATTCCAAAAAGCTTGTAAAACCAATGAAAAATTTTCCAATTGGTGTTATACTTATTATTTGGTGGTTTTTACACAAATAAACTCTAAAGAAAATAGGAACATTAAAATCTTACGTTTAAAAAATACTTTAAAAAGAAACTTAAGTACAGTAAAAAGACATCAAATAAAGAGAAAATCATCATCATCATTCTCGCTATCAGTAGTATGAGCTGTAAACTCGGAATCATGATCATCATCCGCAGGGGTCTCATAATTTCCGGAATGTAGAAAATGTCCGGGTGGTTGAACCAATAGTTCTTGAGCTTCTTTTGGAAGGCTTTGGACATTTTTCCTAGGCAATTTTCTCTTGCTGGTTATAAGTGGATCTGAACTTAAGAGGAGTAAATGTAAAATATCAGCATTCGTTTTTTCACGGGAACATTTTCGGGAGTGGTGCTCTCTGTTGTTTTAAAATCTTTGTTGACTGCTTCTTGGGCTTCCTCTGTTAATTGCCCAATTGGAAGCAATGCTGACGAAACAATCTCAGGTCCATGTATGAAGTACTTATGCAGTGTAGGCGGCATGTTGTACCATGGATATTTTTCAACAAAATATCGAGCTTTGTTGTGGCAGAAATCTCGAAACTTTTCAACATCAATTTCACAGCCACTTGACACAACAACCATAATTACATGCATCATTTTGATTAAGCTTAAATCAATTTTTGTAATATCAGCAGAGAGTTCTGGGTTCTGAAAAAACCGTCTAGCTGTATTTCCAGTATTTGAATTTCCGGATCCCGGTTTTGGCTGATCTATAATTAAACCACAACGTTCTCGAAACTCTTTCTGAATACGTGCTTTATTCTCAGCCACAATGGCTTTGTCATCTCCTCGAGCTTGCCACTTTTTAATTGACAACTTATAAGCCAAATGCAATAGGCACTCAAACATTCGAATCCATCCATGGAGAATTGACAAACCGAATTTCAAATTTTCTGTGTTGATTTCCCTGACTATCATTTCACTCACATTGTTGAATTGTTTTGAAGTCGCATTACATATATAACACTTTTGAGTTGAAGTAGTTTCAGTCAGAGCGTTACATATTTTTCCATCAACCATAGCAAATATCATATTGTGACTTACTGTTAGTTCTCTCTCTCCAATCATGATCTTATAGCCCAGGAAAGATAGCTCCAAATTCGACGCAACTGGGAAATAAATACCACGAAAGGTTTTTTTGGTTTAAACGATAGATTAGACCCTTAGAAACAACATATCAATTTACGTCCTTTTACTTCCGTCCGCGTCCTTGATTTTCAGGTCCTTAAAGGAGTTAAGTCTCTGGCATGGGACGTACGCTCCAGAAGTCGAATTAACTCGGCCGTTAGAGGACCGATTTCGACGAAACTCATCTCGAACGATAGGGGAAGGTCCCTAGAATTAAATTAGATAGAATCACTATGTATCCTGCAAGCCCCGGGTCATGGTAATTCCTGGAACCGCTGTAATTCGGCCAAATATCGCCTGATTTGGCAGGAAATCAGTTCGCTTAGAAGGTAATCTCCTTCTGAATGTACTCCACATATTTGATAGTGCTTTTATTTGAAAAATTTGTATCCTTGTTTTCCAGGATCCTTAAATTGCAGGATCCTTGAACTTCAGGATCCGTGAATCTCAGTACCGGTAAATTGCAGCACCCGTAAATTTCTGTATTCTTGAGTTTCAGAACCCGTGAATTTCAAGATCCTTGAATTTCAGGATCCTTGAACTTCAGGATCCTTGAAATTCAGGATCCTTGAATTTCAGATTCCTTGAACTTCAGGATCCGTTAATTTTTGCGTAATTCAGTGACAATCATATGATTTATTTGTGTAACTTGGAATAAAGAAAAATGCTTTAGTATAATCCTCTTAACAACAGCTTATATATTATTATATACAGTTAGTAGTACACTATTATAGTATTATAAGCCTTCCTCTTCCTCTTCAACTACCAAGGCATTTGAGCAGCTAATACCCCTGCAGTTAGTACACATTTCCCCGCATGGTTGCCCATTTCCAGAGGTTCGGCATTTACAGTTCGCAGAACATTCATTTTTACAGTCGCAGGACACAAGCGACAATAATCTGTCTGGAGCCGGAGGTAGTGTCGTCCACACCGGAACGAGCTTTTGATTTATCAACTGCCATCCCCAGTCTGTTGCAGTTAGGTTATTATTTAGCCATTGTTGAACCTGAAATATTTAAAACAAATTAGATTGTGAAGGTTTTATTTCCAAAAATTGACAACATTTTACAAAGTTTTATTGCGGCCTACCTGGCAATAGGTTCTGAGAGAATGTTGAGCAAGGGCGGCCTTCGTAGGTGGCAATTTCGCCAGTTCAAAACTGGCTGTAACCGGCTGCCGTGCAACAGTGCAGTGGTACTGGTGCAGGCGAAGTTCATTTATGCAAACAAAGTTTTTGGCATTAGGATAGAGATTCATCACAAATCTTTCTCCAACTTCTATAATTTTCCTTGGGTCAGCTGAGGGGTTGTTAAATGCTTCAATTACAGCTTGTTGCATTTCCAGATCCTTCTCCAAAAGTCTGTATGGCTTGATTTTCCCCATTCCGAAAATAGCCGAACTCCTGTCACCACCAGAAACGGCATGGGCAAATAGAACGGCATCTTTCATGGGGCCAATTTTCTTTTGAACATCCTGAACGTTGAAAAGTTTTCCTGAATTGATACTGCTACCTGGATGAAGCATTTCGATTGGTTTGCTTGTCTCAGGTGCTCCAGCAATTAACATGGCAAGAAGATCTGTATCATTGCCAAAAAGGACCACTGGTGATTCATTGCACAATTACAGAACTGTTTCGACAATAGGTACGTCGGCATCATCATCAGCTCGTACAACTTTGATATCAGCCCTCTCGCAGGCACCGGACAGGAAATGGATAAGCCGAGCCTTGTTCTTGCCGTTCGTGAGGAAATCATTTTGCAGGACGCTAATAGTCGTATCCTCAGTGAACTGCAAATCCGCGCAGGACTTCTTCGACGCTCGGCGCTGCTGCTCTTGATCCTTTGTGGATGGCCCATTGGTATATCCATCAAAGACTACACAAGTTGCAGTGAAGTCTTTCGTCAAGCGGCGAACGTACATTGAATTCACTTGACCATAAATTGCAGGTCGTGGCCACTCAATTGCGTGAAGTAGATATCCTCCGTCAACCACAAACTGGCAGTCTTGTTGTGTTTTTATAGAAGGATCATTAGCAACTGTGTGAGGAAACAATGTAGAAAAATCTGATTACGTTGGCTTCCGCATGTAAGGACCATCGAATAATGCAGGTGGAGTGGGCGCAAGCTCATACATAAAATACTGAAGCAGATCAGACTCATCTTTCATGATGCAAATTATGCGCAGAAAAAGCTGACTAGAGTTAACAGGTATTACTTCTCCCCGAATAGTGACGACCCCACTCATGATGGAAAGCGGATTCACCTTAAACTTCTTTGAGATCGTTACTTCCTTGAAACTTTTCCCAATTATGTTCTTCACACCTGGAAGAGAAAACCATCATTGTATTTTGTACCTCCTGCTTACCATGCTAATAATCGTGCCAGGCGCGAATGCTCGGGGCAGTGGAAAGGGATCTCCTTCACACTTTCCACACACACACACCTCCGCAAAATCGTTCCCTTACTCACCAGCTAATCCTATTTCCGTAGCTTCATCGCAGTTTACTTTCTCATTACCAATGATGCCTGAAGATAATGAATGTAGCCCTTCTGATGGAGTGAAAGGGGAATGAGATTTTAACCAAAGGAGGAAGATTTCAGTGTCCTTAGCATCAATACAGCGGCGGGAATCCCTCAAGTCGACGTGCTGGTGATAACAAGAAACATATGAAGTTCCGAGGTAAAATCAAAACCAAGACATTACTTACTTGGTCTGAATTTCCTGTTTTTGATCCACACAGATCCTCTATTCCATTGCAAAGTTGTAAGGTACCAGCAAAAGAAAAAATATAGTGTGCCAAAGTGCTCTCAGTGATACCTCTCCCATGGCTTAGACCGCCCTGGCTCTTTAAGGGTCGCATGAGGTCCTGTTCAATCACTTGATCAGCTGAATTACCAGCCCAAAACGAATTCTTGCGTCGAATTGTGAAGAATCCTTGTGATGCAAACTTGTCAAATTCTTCCTTAGACATTCTAGATGGGAGGGTTTCTATCTCTTGCAGATAGTACTGAGCCGATTTGGCGTAGTTATAACGCCCACGAGAGTGAAAGTATGGTATGATGTTCCTAACACAGTGGACATGGAGATCCCAATCCCCAGTGCGCTCTGCTCGGATGACGGGACGTATCAGCTGAACCATTTTGAAATATTGAACCCATAATTTTGCAGTGCGACCCAGCTGTGAGAGTTCGTCTAACTTATTCCGAAAGGCTTTTGAAAGCCGGGCAAAGTCATTGTCTTCCAATATTTCTTGCTCACTGCAGGTCCCCTCCAGAAATTGTGAATGAAGTTCAGCTGCCCTTCCTCTGATCACTGGGTCGATATCGGTACAAGCTTCTAAAATCAATGTGCCGAGAGCATGCTGGGTCATGAAGTGAGCACGAAGGGCTCTGCTGTATGCGTGTCCTGTCATCATGATTATAACGGAAGCTTTGGCATACACACCTTCTCCACTCCAAAGCTCATCAAGACCACTTCCACCTGAAACAAAAATGTATGAACGGTCAGTGTCCAGAACTATTCGTTTCCCATTTGGCTTGAGCGTCTGTGTAGCTTGGGTAGGCCCGGCTGCCTATCCTGAGCCTTACAGGAGCAGCGAATTGGGGATATCCGAAAACAATATATTTGCATGCCAAACAACTATAAATTGCTATAAAGTCACTTACCCATGATGTGGCCAATGCCACCCATAAAAGCCATCAGAAAGTGAAACATGCCGATTCGAACGAAGATGTTTCCTAGCTCTCTTGGCTGTGCAGAGATCAGAATGAGGATTGCTTTACAATAGAGCAATTGATCAAGGTTTACAAAGCAGATCCCTTGACCTCGCTTCCGACAATCGTCTGACACAAACATCAAAGCAGAGTATATGGCACTAGGGTTGTTTGGATTGAGGTTGATAAAGGGCACAGGTTCAATGTGGCTACATTGGAAGTAACCATCCGTTTTCATCGCTGCTCTCATGTATCCACTCCAAGACGGTGATTTTGGGATTCCTGAAATATAAAAATTAAATTTCAAATAGAAGGGAGGATGTGTTTACGAACCTGCCCATAAACCGGAAAGCCAGACTGTGTCTAACTTCTCAGCTGTTTTAACTTTAGAGAGAGTGCTTAGAGGACACTCACTAAATGCCTTCACTTTAACTATGGCTAAGCCATCCTGAGCAGGTTTCTTATACCAACAGATGTTGATGTAGCCTTTTCCAGATGTAACCTCTGCTGTGGACACTGAAGATGGTAGTCGTGGCACTCGCTGTGGTAGTATTTCAGGCGCCGGGGTAGTGCACCGCACACCTCCAAGGCTATGGAAGGTATTATGACCGCTAAGCGTTCTAATATTGCAGTCCACATTGTCAAAAACGTACTGAGTGTACTTTCCGTCACCAAGGTCACTGTTACTTGACACCCTGGCTATGACTGATTTTTCGTAACGCAGTACCTCGTTGTATGACACGGAAAACCCCAAGGAGTACAGCATGTCAACTAGAAGTCGTGAGCCATAATGTCTATGGACATATACTCCAACTCCAAGGAGCACCGGAGAAATGAAGGACCGAGCTCGAACTGCTGCTACAATAGCTTCACCAAGTGCACGGCGCCTCCGACCAACTCTGGGTGCATTTGGGTCCTTACCTGTGACTAGTACATCCAAGAAAGCAGAGAGGGTGGTGGGTACAGCGAACTCATCTGGGGATAATAGTTCTTCTTTGCTGGGATAAAAATCACCGTCATACGCTTTACCGCGTATGTCTTCAAGGAGAACCTGAGCTCCCTCCTCTACTTTACGCAGTCTTTCTTCCTGCTCAGAATATTTCTTGTCAGCTTTCCACTTTTGGTATATAATGTTGTCTGCTGTGCCCTTAAAATTGATTATACAGCTTTTCCCTGGAAGACTGCTTACACAAATGCGGCTCCCGTAGTGGTCACACAGTTTGTCCTTAAAACGTTTCCTGCTATAGGGCTCACAATCAAGCCCCAAGCACACTCTTTCCATATACACCTCTAATTCATCTATAGAGAATTGGCAATCATCAGAAGTCTCAAGGTAATCACAGACTTTCCTGAAAGCTTGCAGCCTGTTTTCACTCTCGGGTCAGCCGACGTGTTTAACAACTCCACTTCCACAGTCACCTTCGATGAAACCACCTAGGAAAAATATAGTTCGGCATTCGTCATGGTATCTAGCATCATTGGCGTGGAAATCTCCAGTTACATTTGCTCTTCGGCGTACTTTCTCAGCCCATGAATCAAGCCTTGTATCACACTGAGCGATCACAGTTTGCTTGAATGGGACAGTATGCACCTCAACCACAGTCTTCCTATACTGCTGTTTCTTTTTAACTTCAATTCTAACAGAAGCTTCTTTGCCACAGAATATACAGTCCCTCCCTATGTCAAATGGAGTTAATGACGACCGCAAAACAGACATCGGATTGCTATTGTCATTATCTCCTGATGACAGCTTAAGCGCAGCTGTTTCAATATTTTTTGGTCTACAGTATTCATTCCTAAAAGCGAACAAAATAACGATTGAAAAGAATCCTGGCAAAATGAAGCAGTTGTTCGTACTGACGTCCTGTTTGAAAGGAAACCACGCACAGGTTATAAAATGGAGAGCGAATGCGCTCAACGCAACTGAGGCGGATTCGGGTTAATGATCTATCCCCTCCACTCTGAGGTTGAGGTTATGTTTGGGCAAGGAACGTTGGGCACACACAACAAAGAAGTTACCTGCATTTAAGATGAACGGTGATTTCCCCATGTGTAGGGAAACTTTTGCCATCTTTCCTTGCATCACTGGCCCTTTGCAAACCTTCGAGTCCTTTTTTTTTAACAACACTTTTGTTTCCACCTACTAACAGAGACTTGTTGCATATGGAACAATTCATTACTAACAGTCTAACACACGGTAGATAAACAATATCGAACTAACACAAATCACTTGTATGAGTAAAGCACCTAACTTCAAACAGAATTTTCCAGCACACTACGTGGGATACAATGATACAGGCATCGGTACGAATAACTCCAACCGGATGGTCTCGATCGCGACGCAAGTGCGAATCTTATAATATGTTGTATAAAAGCATTCTTCTTTATTTAAAGTTACACAAATAAATCATATAATTGTTACTGATTTGCGCAAAAATTAACGGATCCTGAAATTCAATGATCCTGAAATTCAAGGCTTCTGAAACTAACGGATCCTGAAGTTCAAGGAATCTGAAATTCAAGGATCCTGAATTTCAAGGATCCTGAAGTTCAAGGATCCTGAAATTCAAGGATCTTGAAATTCACGGGTTCTGAAACTCAAGAATACAGAAATTTACGGGTGCTGCAATTTACCGGTACTGAGATTCACGGATCCTGAAGTTCAAGGATCCTGCAATTTAAGGATCCTGAAAAACAAGGATACAAATTTTTCAAATAAAAGCACTATCAAATATGTGGAGTACATTCAGAAGGAGATTACCTTCTAAGCGAACTGATTTCCTGCCAAATCAGGCGATATTTGGCCGAATTACAGCGGTTCCAGGAATTTCCATGACCCGGGGCTTGCAGGATACATAGTGATTCTATCTAATTTAATTCTAGGGACCTTCCCCTATCGTTCGAGATGAGTTTCGTCGAAATCAGTCCTCTAACGGCCGAGTTAATTCGACTTCTGGAGCGTACGTCCCATGCCAGAGACTTAACTCCTTTAAGGTCCTGAAAATCAAGGACGCGGACGGAAGTAAAAGGACGCAAATTGATATGTTGTTTCTAAGGGCCTAATCTCTCGTTTAAACGAAAAAAACCTCTCGTGGTATTTATTTCCGGGTCAAAAGCTATCTTTCCTGGGCTATTACTTGTTTGAATGCTTTTTAGTTCTTCATCAACTCTGTTTTTTCCTTAATGGACACTTCCCTTGACTCTTTTACAAATTGTATGTGCAGAGGTCTGCAATATCTTGTCGATGCAGGTCGTGGATTTTGCCAAACAATATTTTCATTACAAACCAGACGAAGAGGAACAATACTTGTAATGAAAACAGACGAATCATCATCATTATAATTATGAAATGCCTGCTTGTAAGAACTGTGACCCGAAGAGCCATCAAACCCCCATTTAGTGATCAGAAAAAGTTTATGAAGATCTCTATTCGGGATTGATTCAATCACAGATCCCACTGACATAACGAGACGCTTTACTGTGTGATCGAGTAAAGATTGCAGCGGAATAAGGGCAAAATTTTCAGTAACTTGCATACTTGTGGGGTAACAGACTTTTTTTACATCCTGAACTATTTTGTATGAAGGAAATTTTTCAGGAGCACTTGTCCTTATGATGTTGTATTGATGTCTAGAGAATTTAGCTTCTACCAAAACAGATAGAGCATCTTCACCTGTCATCATCTGTATTGGTTTTAAAGATTTTTTGTAAGCTCCTATATATTTCTGGGCACGTGTCGGGCTTGAAGTCATTTCCATCAGTAATTTGGAAGCCTGCGGCTGTCCTTCAGCTCTCATTTTCATTTGTGTGGCAAAAGTTAAAATGTTAGTTGACGTCGAATTTCTCAACTCTTTCGTTTTTTGCCGTTTTGTGCGCAGAGAACTAGCTTCAAAAGAAATTTCCGGCCGACCAGATTTCTTCTCTGAATATTGGACAAACGAAACGAACGAATCAAGCCAATCTGCATTATTTTTTTCAAATTTTTCGCTTATTCTGCATGCCTTCATCCATCGCACCTTAAATTGGGATTTCAGATGACATACTTTTTGCTTTAAGTGACCAATATTCTCTGGACCACACTTTGTTCTTGCTTTAAGTTTTCCAATCAAGAAATTAAATTTTTTGTCTAGATCTCTCGCTTCGGAACTCCTCATTATATCCAGAAGTTCTCTCCTCTTGATCATAACGGTTTTTGAACTTGTACCTGCAACCACAAAAAAATAGACGTAATATACCACCGCTTTCCGGCTATTTCATTTTTCGTATCTTTCCTTAAATTTTCATTCAGGTGAAGAAAGTAGCAAAAAGTAGCAGAAAAAAAAAGCTGCATTATATATTTAGATCACTAATGAATAACGAGAGACAAAAATCAAAGCTTGATACCCTTTGACAAATAACTAAAAAGTGTTCTGTTTCACGAAAGGAGGCGTTAAGTTCGAAATGTTAAACGTTCTTTCTTTGTAGCTTTTTTCTGTTAATATAAAGTTCTGAATTCTTTGTCTCTCACTTGTAAAATAACATTAGATACCTGAAGTCGAAGCTTCCATGGCAAAACAGTTTCTATTCCTTACACACACTGACTAAAAGACACAACGAATAAGCAATTGAATTTTCACTAATGAAAAGTGCGTGTGATCATTAGTTGAATACCACATAAAATGACGGCATTCTTCTGGATACGGACAGCCTGAAAAACGCGGCCTACTAGAACATGTTCGTACAGGTTCTCCTTTGTATAAAACCACTAGAAATTTTCACCCAACTCCATTTTCGTTTTTCCAATTCCTGCCACATTTTCGCGATTTGGCCCCACTGTGCGCCGGCCAAAATACCCCCACCGACAACACAACTAGCCCCGAAGCCAGACAAGATGGCGCCCACACCAGCCACCGTGAAGGCTGTCCAGCCACCGGCCCGAACCAGTCGACCGGCAAACCCCACGGCACAACCCACACCCCTGCCAGCGACATCCCACCGAGCCTACAGACCCGGAAAGAAGAGGGCCCACCGCGTCCAACACACCGGAGCCAAGACATACCGGCTCAGAACCTTGGATGGCACCATCCGCATCCCCCAGAGGCCAAGCGACGAGGCAGGCCAATAAAAATGAAATTAAAATTTTGATGAAATGAAATGTAAATAAAAAGGAAAGGAAATACATATATAATATTTATAAGCTTTGAAATAAAAATGAAGGTAGGAAGATAGAATAGTTTCAAATTAGTAGTTAGAAGATCGGGGTCGATCCTCTAGGAAGTAAGGGAGGGATGTAACGAGGCAAAATCTCGTTACACTAGGAATTGTAGTAAAATCAAAATAAACGTTGTAAAAAGTAAAAAGTTGGCAAATCACCGCTGCCAGCACTCGAACCCGGAGCTGCTAGAGCAATTTTTTCCATCATCGTATAATTCACGATCGCGGTTCGAAGGAAAGATATAAGAACCCCACAGGGATCATTGAAGACGAGATCCGTCCCGGCCTGAAGCGCGACAATATTCGCTCAGGTCTTCCCGTATTGGCAGAGTAAGCGAGTTGAGCCGAAAACCAATAATACCGTACCGTGTTGGCAGAGTAAGCGAGCTGAGCCGAAAACCAACCTCCCGCAATCCGACCGTATTGGCTGAGTAAGCGCGTTGAGCCGAAAACCAACTCCACCGAGATCCAACCGTGTTGGCAGAGTAAGCGTGCTGACGCGAAAAACCAACTCCCCGCAATCCGACCGTATTGGCAGAGTAAGCGAGTTGAGCCGAAAACCAATAGTACCGAACCGTGTTGGCAGAGTAGGCGTGCTGAGCCGAAAACCAACTCCCCGATCCCATTAGAAACCGCCAGGGAAAGCCCTAAGTTAGACAGCAGCAATCATTGTATTAGCTGATAGTAGGAAGAAATAGTAAATAGGTAGAATTGTACACGATAGGAGAAAAGGAAACAATAAAACACATACAAGAGGATACCACCTGTTTATATTACAAAAATATCTAGTGCTCAACAAATCAAGTAATCATGTTAGTAGTTTTTGTTTTTCAGTTTCACTTTTTTCAGTCGTATTAACGGAATTCATGTATTCAGTCGTTTTCTAGTTTTAATCTCAAAAATATAACTTCTACTAAAACGTTTGATGCCAAAAAAAAAACAAAGATTTCAAACAAAGGGATGGTTCAAAAAGATGTAAAGGGCAAGTGTTCGATCGAAGGGAGATACAAAGATTCCAGCAATTGATTTCAAAAGTTTATTGACGAATAACAATTTTATCGATCGCTCCACGTTCTGTCCAGAATTCAATCCTCGACTAACTGACTCGATCACCGTTAACATTTTTTCTTCTCTTCGAAACTAGAATTTTCTAGATGAATTCCATATCTGACAAAGTAGGCACTAACTGTTTTCTCAAATACATTGAAATTCTGGGACTATTTCCCCTACTTTAAATTAGCACAATTTAAGACAATATCGATAATCGAACAGATTACAACGAGTTTCGATAATATAAATAAATGAACAAACTTAAACAATTAATTAGTACAAGATCGCTCTGCTTGTGTTTTTAAGTAATTTGCGGGTATCTTAGCCGTGCCTCATCATTCCCTGGACTTCAGATAAGTGATTTTACTAATTTGTAACGTGTTGGATTCTTTGTGTTTTTTCCCTTTTCAGGTCGGATGCTGGTGACGACGAAACATTCTCCCGGCCTTGGCATCTTTGTGATACACAACGATGACAACAAAATGATCTGCGAACGAAAAGACGGAGAAGGATAAGGGTTATAGCGCCCTTAACTCGCTTGTACGACAGGATTAGGGTAGAGGAGTTTAAGGATGTGATGATATTGTTACGTATTAATCAATTTTGTAATTAAATTATATTTATTATTTTTTTTAGTAAGTTGTGGTGGTTTATTGATTAGTAACAGGAAGAACACAAATTTTCGCGATTGGTCGTTTCATAACGGCGTTCTTCGTTTTTAACGTGACGACGCGGACCAACCCGTCTGATCCAGGATGTGTTTCCGTTACTCGACCAAGAGCCCATCTGCTTGGTGGCAAGTCTTCATGTTTTATGAGCACTAAATCTCCGATTTTGACGTTTTCGTGTTGAATGTTCCATTTGGGACGTTGCTGTAATCGACGTAGATATTCTGTGCTTCACCGTTTCCAAAAACTTTGGTTGAGGCGGTTGACGTTGAGGTTCAATATAGTTGGTTCAGGTGGGGTCATTAATGATTCTCCGATTAAAAAAATGCCCAGGGGTCAACGGGTTCAAATCCTGAGGATCGCTGCTTCTCTCACATAAAGGGCGCGAGTTCAAGCAGGCTTCAATTTGCGCGATGACGGTATTGAATTCCTCGTATGTTAATACATGATTACCTAAAACTCGTTTTAGATGATATTTCGTAGAACGGACTCCGGATTCCCACAAACCTCCAAAATGAGGCGAGCAGGCGGGATGAAGCTGAATTGGCTTGTGCGATTTCTAACCTCAGCTGGCTGATCATTTGCTGCTGCAAAGTTTTTAAAGCTTTGTTAGCACCCGAAAACCAACCTCCGAAACATTATTATTCGAAACATCGTGCAGTGCGGACGTGTTTTTTTTTGTCGCTCTGCTTTTTGTTTTCAGTTTTTTTTTTTTTTTCTTTTTTCTTTATTTTGGTTTTCTCTTCCCTCCCCCCTGTTTATTAAACGTTCATTGACGCTTGTGTTTTGATCTGTTTTTCGACTTGTTTTTGTGCTCAGTGATTAATTTATCTTGAGTTGTGTTCTAACTTTTTACCGGAATCGCATCATCGATTTTTGCCGATTCCGCTTTTCTTCGCTTGAACTTTTTTCACTTATTGCTGTTTGTGATTGCCCGGTGTCGTTACTTTGCGCACCTGCTTTGACCAGCTGTTTTTTTTCTGTGACCTAATTACAGTGACCTAATCATTTTATTTTTGTTTTTGTTTATCTGTGATGTCGTCATGCAAGGTGTGCCGTGGTTCGGTTTCGGGAGATCTTGTTAAGTGCGATGGCATTTGCAAACAATTTTTTCATGTTTCCTGCCTTAAGCGGTCATCTTATCATCATACCTCTTCAGCTCCCTCAACGTGCACAGAGTGCTCCGAAATGAAGCCGTGTCATGTGCTTCGTGCTCTTGCGACCTTGGCCGACTCATATTCCGCTGAGCACTCTAAATTGTCTGATCGACTGCATCTGTTTATGTCGAATTGGTCTTGCATTCAATCACTATCCGATGATATTGCCTCATTGAGTGCCAAGACTGATGCTATTTCGACCTTTGCCTCGGCTGCGGAGTCCAATACCATCAATCTTCTAGAGCAGGTTCATCGTTTGGCAACCAAATTATCGGTCACCTCAACTTCCCTGGATGACCTTCAGTATACGCTTTCTGGGACTGATTTGCCGTCAGCACTTATGCCCGTTGTTGAGGAAATTCGGGTCAACGTCGATCGGGTGAGGAAGAGTATTGGATCCTGTGCGGAAACAGCACTTGCTAATTCTACGCTGCTCTCTTCTATTTCCGCTGGCATCAGCTCCCTTTCTGAAGGTCGCGGTATATTCACCCAGGTTTCTAGTACTCACACGCAAACATCGTCGTCTTCCTTTGAGATTGATTCGGAGCTGAACACGTCTGCTTCTGCTCCCTCGACAACCTCCGCGGATATCTCACCCCTCCCAGCTATTACCGCCGTTCACCGTAGCGTGGCCTCAAGTTCACCCTCATCCACTGAGTATCCGACGTCACCTGCGATCACTAATGAGGGCCTGCTGATTAAGTACACGACTGCTGCTGCTGCTTGCGTACCTTCCCCAGTGCCTAGCAGTGCCCTTCCTGGAGTTTCGGCTGATGCTAGTGTTGTGGGGTCTGCTACTGCTGCTTCTGTAGTTCCTGTCTCGTCTTCTGCCGCTGCTTTGGTTAATAGGCATGAAAGTAAAGAGATAACCACCGTTCACCATGACGAGGGCTCAGGATCCTCCTCATCTTTGGTATATTCGACGTCATCGTCGTGCACACTAACATCTGTGCAGTCGTCTGCCTCTGATATCGTTTCGGAGCTAAACTCGCCTGCTCCTGCTTCCTCGTCAACCTCCGTGGACATTTCATCCCTCCCAGCAGTGACCTCCCCTCACCGTAGTGTGGCCTCTGGTTCACCTTCATCCACTGTGTATCCGACGTCGCCTGCGATCACCAATCAGGGCTTGCGGCTTACGTATACGACTGCTACTGCTGCTTGTGTACTTTCTCCTGTGCCGTGCTGTACCCTTCCTAGGGTTTTGGCTAATGTTAACGTTGTGGGGTCTGCTGCCTCTGCTGCTGTTGTTCCTGTCTCGTCTGCTGCCGCTGCTTCTGTTAGAAATAATAATAAAAATAAAAAGAAGACCGCCGTTCGCCGTGTCGTGGGCTCAGGATCTTCCTCACCTTCTGGAAATTCGTCGTCTTCGGCAACTACGTCTACTGCCGTTTCTATTGCTTCCTCTGTCATGGCTTGTGTGGCCGCTGGTGGATCACATGGACTGGGTACGCATCCTCCTCAGGTTTTGGCTGGTTCTGCGCCTCCCTCCACCTCTTCGGATGTTGCCGCTGATCTTCGTGCCTCTCCAGCCGCCGTTGTGCCTCATCGTGTGTCTGCAGCCAAGACTCGTGACTCTGCAATACCTACTGTTTTCAAGTTTGGTACTTCTTGGTCCATTGCCGAGTGGCGTCGTAGGCTCTCCAAGTTGCGGCGGGCTAACAGGTCCACCTCGTCCATCCCAGAGGGCTCGTTTAAACTGCTTCTTAAGGGGGCTCCTTACGATGCGGATGTTTCATGGGTACAGAGGTTTTTCTCTGCAACCTTCTCGTTCGTTCCTTGCAGTTGCTCCAAGGTTTCTTCGAATAAGTCTCGTCAGTCTTCTAATTTCAAAGTGGTGATTTTTAGCAAGTACGCCTGGTTTTTCTCGGAGTCTCCCGCCATCTGCCTCCCCCATGGATCCGTGAGCTTTACGAAATGGATAGATAAGTCTGTTAAGTTCGCCGGTATTAATAAGCATGTATTAGCTAACAGTTCCCCCTCTGTTCACCCTTCTCATTCCCACTCGTTTAATGTTATTCCCAGCGTTTCCCGTCCTTCCTCTTTATCTTCTCAACCGCCTCGCTCTTCCTCTACTTCCAATCACAAAGTTTCATCCTCCTCCGTCCCCCAGCAGTTTAATCCATCTCGTAAATTTACAGGGTCCGACCCTAACTGGAATTTGAAGGCCGGGGTTTTCCCTAACTTCAATTATTGCTCCTCTTTTAAATATCCCAACTTCATTAAATCGCACACTCTTCACCCTACGCCGCCCAGCGTCTCTTTGGCCGCGCCTGCTGACCTTAGTCCTTCAGTTGCTTCTCCTCAAATTGACCTTCCTCCTTCTTCCTCTTCTGTTGCCACCCCCGTTAGCAGGCTTCTAGCCGGTCCTTCCTGTTCCTCGCAGGCCGACGCAGTACCTCTTTCGGTCGCCCCTCCCACGTCGTCGGTTGCTAAGACCTCTTTCCTTGATCCTCTTGTCCCCCCCATTGTTAAATTGACTAAGCTTTCGGCTGAATCGACTGATCGCCGTTACATTCTCTCCCGGTTTCGTGATCGGCACATTTACGATAACGTTCGCCTCCTCCTCGCTTACCTTCATGACAAACCTGACTCGGTTTGCATTGATGGACGGACTAAAACTAATGTCCTAGTTTATATTAACCAAGAGTTGGTATCTCTTCCAAAAGCGTGTCCGCTGACCTCACCTCTTTCGGATCGTTTGTCTCCTCCAGGCATATCTCCCACCTTCAAAGGAGTCGAGACGACCATAACAAGTTTTTTCGTTCCTAATTTGCCTAGTACCTTCCCAACCAACCCCAATGTTCCTTGCACCCTCGCCAGCGTTAATCGCCCCTCTTCCCGTCTTTCATTAACTTTTGTCGCCCCCAATTCCTCTAACGATTCCCACCGGTTATACCCCAGTAACCGTTGCTCTTCTGCTAAACGTGGCCGCTCCTCCGTTCCTCTTTCTATTTACTACCAGAATGTCAGAGGGCTGCGTACCAAAACCCGTGATGTTCTCCAGAACTCCCTTTTACTCCCCTATGACATTTTTGCGCTTAGCGAGACTAACCTCTCTCCTAGCATTTTCAGTCAAGAGCTCTTCCCGCCTTTTTTTAATACCTTCCGTGCTGACGGTTCGAACGACGACGGGTCTTCGTCCGGTCGTGGTGTGCTCCTTGCTGTGCACAGCCGCTTAGGTGCAACCCACCACAAATCCTCTTCCTCCCCCTTATGCGAGTTTGTTTGCGTCAAATTCAGTCTTAAGTCTCGCTTCGTATATATTTTCTGCTTTTATATTCGCCCCTCCCAGCCTTCTGATGCATACGAGTATGCCACTGATGTAGTTGACGCGCTTTTTAATACTCTAGAACCTACTGATGAATTAATTGTTTTGGGTGATTTTAATCTTCCTCGCATCCTTTGGTCCTTATCTGATGATGAATCCTACTTTACCCCCTGCAGCGTTCTTTCCGCTAAAGATTCATCATTTTTAGACAGTCTCTCTGATTCAAACCTCTACCAAGTCAGTGGTGTCAACAATTGCCTTGGTAGACAATTAGATCTTATCTTTACGTCCGATCCCATTAACTCTGTCGTCAGCGAGTGTAGGCATCTACTCTCCACGCTCGACCCATATCACCCTCCTCTCCTTCTAACTTTTTCTCTTGATAATATTTTTGATTGTCCGGCCATCGAGCCCTCTTTCACTTTCAATTTCCGAGCTGGTGATTTTAATAAACTTAATCTCCTACTTTCCAACTCGCCAATCGCTAACACTTCTGATGACCCCAACCTTCCGGTCGATGAAGCCCTCGCCTTTTTCACGGATGTTGTTTCGAATTGCATCTCTCAGTCCTTCCCCTTTCGACCTCGTAAACCCTCCACCTCCTCGCCTTCGTGGTATGACCGTGAGCTTCGGTATCTTCGTAATAAGAGGAATAAGCTTTGGAAGTCATATCTCCTTTCCAGATCGGATGAGGATTATGCTAGGTTCATATCGGTTTTTAACTGTTTTTCGGAACGCAGCCGCCTTTTGTACAATAACTATATCAATAAAATGAAGTCTGAAATTATCACCGATCCTAAACGTTTCTTTCAATTCGTTAACTCGAAAAGAAAATCTAACGGTTACCCTTCCCTCCTCAAGCTAGGTAGTTCTTCTTCTAACGATCCGGCCACTATCGCAAATTTATTTGCCAATCATTTTAGCCAGTCGTTTTGTGAGTCGTCCTCCGTAATCGACTGTGACTATTTTAAGTTTTTACGCACTTGTCCTCAGACCTCTCTTTCTTCTATCCGCATCGACCCTGCGATCGTTGCCACCGCAATTGCTTCTCTTGACGAGGATTTTAACCCTGGTCCTGATGGCATCCCCGCTGTGGTTCTCAAGAGATGCGCTCCTCATTTAATCGAACCACTGACCTTTCTTTTTCAACAATCTATTTCCCAAGGCGTGTTTCCCCTCCTTTGGAAAGCTTCCTTCATCATTCCTATTCATAAAAAGGGCTGCAAGTCTGATGTGGCAAATTATCGCCCGATTGCTAAGCTGTCCTGTATTCCCAAACTCTTCGAAAAAATCCTCTATGATTTGATCTTTTTTCATTGTAAATCACTGTTCTCTCCTGCCCAACATGGTTTTCTGAAAGGTAGATCTACTTCTACTAATCTCATTGACTTTGTGTCTAAAACTTTAGGCGCCTTGGAAGATGGCGATGAAGTTGATGTTGTGGCTACGGATTTTAGTAAAGCCTTTGATAGAATTTCTCACCAGGTTATTCTGTTTAAGCTCTACACCCTTGGTTTTCCCCCTTTTTTCCTTTCATGGGTGAAATCTTATCTTGAGGAAAGGGTATATATGGTCCTTTTTGGCACAGTCGTATCATCAGAATTTCGCTCTCCTTCTGGTGTCCCCCAGGGTAGCCACCTTGGTCCTCTGATCTTCATTCTAGCAATCAATGATGTCGAGCATGTATTGGCCCACTCGAGTGTATCTATATACGCCGATGACATGAAGATCTTTAAGAGAATCTCCTCCCCATCCGATTCTGTCTTCCTCCAAGCTGACCTAGACAGCTTCTGCACTTGGTGTAATAAGAATTTTCTCGACCTCAATGTGTCCAAATGCCAGTCCATCACCTACTCTCGCAAACGCCTCCCTCTTCCTCTTAGACCCTACACGCTATCAGGACATCGAATCCCGTCGGTTACCTCGCTTCGCGACTTGGGCGTGCTGTGCGACCGTGAGTTGAACTTTCGGTCCCACATTGATAATATTATTGGTAGAGCTAATGCCACATTAGGCTTTGTTAAACGCTGGTCTCGAGAATTCTCCGATCCCTATTTATCTAAAGCCCTCTTCGTTTCCTTCGTGCGACCCATCCTTGAGTACGCCTCTCCGGTCTGGTCTCCTTATCAATCGACTCATGTTAACAGAATCGAGTCTGTTCAACGTAGGTTCCTTCGCTTTGCCCTTCGTAACCTCCCTTGGTCCGACCCTTTGTCCCTTCCCCCTTATGAGCACCGGCTCCGTCTTATTGGCTTGCATCCACTTCACCTTAGGCGTGACGCAGCTGATATCCTGTTCTTACACCAACTTCTTTCCGGTTGCATCGATTGCCAGTCTCTGCTGCAATCGGTTTCTCTTAACACTAATCCCCGTAGTCTCCGATCAGTTTCTCTCTTCCGTCCCATCAACCACCGTACCAACTATGGCCTCAACGAGCCCCTCACTAGGATGCTTCGAATGGCCAATTCCCTCCCGTCCTTTGATTTCCATTGTAGCAGGGATTTCTTAAGGAATTTGATTTTCAATCCCGCCTAATTTATACTACCTCCCCCTCCTCCCCATAATCTGTTGCTGTTAATTGTATTTGTTCAGTTAGTAGTATTTTTAGTTATAGTATAGTGTAGGTTCTTGTGTGATATTTGTGTAGTCTTAGTCTTAAATTGCTTGTATTAAGCGTAAATAAATAAATAGCACCCACGAAGTTCGTACCACAGTCGCAAAACACCTCGTCGCAATTTCCCCGTCTCGCACAGAATCGCCGAAACGCTGCCATGAAACCTTCGGCACTCATTTCGGTCACTACCTCTAAATGGATTGCTTTCACAGTCATGCAAATGAAAACGGCAATGTAGCCCTTGTATTTTTTAGTGTTCCTTCCTTTATGTGTTTTCAGCTCGAAAGGGCCACAGTAATCAATTCCAGTATGTGCAAAGGGACGGTTCATTCTGACTCTGGAAAATGGCAAGTTTCCCATCAATTGTGTCCGCACATTAGCTTGATATCGATAGCACACTACGCATCTATGGATATGAAATCGTATGACGTTTTTAGCATTGATAAGCCAATAATGTTTTCCGATCGTGTTGAGCATCAGTTGAAGGCCACCATGCAGGGTATACTTGTGGACATCGTCGATAATGAGCTGTGTAAGGTGTCCCTTGTCGGAAAGGATTATGGGGTGTCGCATTTTGCAGACGACCTCCTACTCTTAAGACACCCTTTGCGTCCAAAAATGGTTTCAATTTCAAAAGTCGACTACGTTTTCCTATTGACAGCTTCTGTTCGAGAAGCTTAATTTCCTCCTTAAAGTGCTGCAGCTGAGCTCTTTTGATTAATATTTCTAATGCAGCTTGAATTTCTGATGCTTGTAGATACGTTACCTTCGTTCTAGTCGTTCCGGGTTTCGCATGTTTAATAAACCGAAGCATACGAGCGGTAACTCTTTTTAGGGTTGTAAGTGACGAATATCTTGTCTCCAGGTCTAAGGTGATGGCCAAATGTAACTTAACACTTTTTCGCATTTCCAGATTTGTGTCTTTCCTAATTGTCGCCTTTGGCCAGCAAGTTTTGTCGTGTCGCAGCCAATCTGGGCCATTCCACCATAACTTATGATGTATTAAGTCCGACGGAAGCATTCCCCGGGATGCGCAATCAGCTGGATTTTCCTTAGACGGTACATGAGCCCAAACCGAACTGTCTAGTATCTCATGAATTTGTGAGACCCTATTCGCCACGAAGGTAGTCCATTTGCTCGGATGTGAATTTAACCAGGCCAAAACTATTTCAGAATCCGTCCAAGCGTACAATGAACTGCTGGGGAAATCCAGAGATGCTGTCACAAATCGCATGAGTTTAGCTAATAATGTAAATATATA